>CP139509.1:308087157-308494892 GCA_021014915.2 Artemisia tridentata subsp. tridentata
TTATTATTATTATTATTATTATTATTTTATTATTATTATTATTATTATTATTATTAGTATTATTATTATTATTATACTTACTAGAATTATTAATAAGAAATAAGAATACGATAACAAACGATCGGAGCAAATGATAAAACTTATATGTTCAGAAACAGTTACTGAGAACTTGACATAACCAACCCAGGTTGCAAGCCGGAGACGTTTATCAACTTTGTATAACTTTGTTTTCCATCCAAATTATCCAGGTGAGTTTATAGTCCCACTTTTCTTATTTACGTGTTTTCCAAATATGTGGGGAGATACATGCTATTAAACCGAACACAAGTATTTTCCTGATTGTTATTGCACTAGGCTAACTTTCCTTTATTATTGAGATTGAATTATTTATTTAAAAGACCCTCATATCATGCACAATAAGTCACCTGCTGGGTGAGCGCGAATATGTGAATAGATCTATTGGCCTGACGACCCATTTGTACTAACCGGATGGATATCTTCGTGGTAGCCGGTTAGGCAGATGCATTATATTTGATTTCTTGAACCTGGGGGCAAGACCACTCTCATTTCAATCATGTTTGTGGAACCTGGAAACTGTTAACGCATTGCGTGTCATGAGGTTTAGTGCAATATTCCCGAACTGTGATATAACTGATTTCTCTTACTTAGCTTGTGTTCAAACTGATTATAACTTTAAACACTATAGATTCACTCAACCTTTGTGTTGACTTTTTAAGCATGTTTATCTCAGGTAACTAGGAGAATGGCGATGGCACGAAGTGGCTGTGGACTTTCTTTTTACAAGAGTGTCCACTTTGTTATCATTCAATGAATAATGTAACTTTTATCATATATTTCCGAACCTCCCTCTGGGACCTATCTTATGTACTCTGATATTAAATAAATGAATGATAACAATTTTATTTAAAAACGTCTCTTTTCGAGTCGTTTTCTATTCTCATGACTGTGAACCATGAAGTAACACCCCAAGCTTATATTCCGCTGCGTATCTCGAAAATGGGGGTGTTACAGATTGGTATCAGAGCTCATGGTTATAGAGAACCAAATGTTTTCAAACATTGAACTATAACCACTTTTCACAAAAACTCAGCCAGAGTCCTTCGTGCCACGACGATATTGAAACATTATTTATATATGAATTATTATTCATTATTTAATTATATAGTGGGATATTCATAACTTTCGGGTGGTTACAGAGTTATAAATTTCCCTCTTCATTCTATTATCTCTATGTCGAACGCGGAAATCGAAAACATCGCAATCGTACCAGACGTCATGACACAACCTAGACAAGTAACAGAGTTGGATTCAGCAGAGGATGTTACGGTAGTACCCGAAATTCCCTCAGCTTTTGGGCATGATTCCGAATCAGACCCTATAGAAGAGCCATCAGAAGATACCTTGATGCCAGATGTCGTGCCAAATTCTGAGGATCCTTATGTGCAAGTCAGAGAAAGAGCTCATATGATTGCAAAAGGAGAATCCTCTGAACCAGATCCCACTTCAGTTTTGGAGAGACCTCCAGAGACGTACGAATGAGAACTCTCCCAGTATTTTCCTCACCTTTACCCCGTCCATATCCATATATGCTACCTAATTTTGAACTCATAATCCCAACGTCTTTACCTCCGCCACCACCATCATCTACCGACTTCACACCTCCATCCATACCGTTTGAATTGAGTGATGAGGTTCAAGCTATTATTGCTCGATATAATGCCATGCCTCAATCTCCCACTCCCGATGTCTCTACCCCTCCGCGAGTTTTCGAAATAGGAGAAAGTTCCCAGGCGGCACAGGAACGTCAACCGTCCGTCTCTACTCTTCTGTCACGGTTAGAGCGCCAAGAGGAGCAGATTGAGACTGCATTGGGACATCTCGACGAACTTCCACTGGAGCGCATTGAAGGTATTGAATGCAGAATAGAAGATTTGATGACAGATCAGGAGGTGATAAAGCAAAAGGTAAATGAAAACCGCGAAGAGTCTGAGAAGCATTACGAGGAGGTTAGACGTGAAATACCCATTGTCTATTAAAATGAACTGAAGCTAATAGAAGAGATGATCAAAAAGAATGAGGAGTTAGCAACAGCACAAAATCGGATTGCGACTTTAGAAATGACGGTCGCAGAGATGCAGATGTTGTACCAAGAGAATATGCAGGTTCTCATTAGTATGATAGCTGAACTCGGCAGTCAGCTTAAGGGAGCTCCTGGAGGACAGTAGATCTAATTACTATAATATTATCTTTTGAGTGCTACGTCTAAATTTTGGAATATATAGTATAGACATGGCACTAATATGTAGTTTGTATCAAAACAGTTTTTGTACTTTATATCAACCATAAGATATGTAGCCTAAATGTGACACTTGTATCAATTTTGTTATGTATAACAAGATTACAAGTTATTTATGGCTATATATGGTTAAGATATTTCTGCTGTGAATGATATAATCACAAAAATCTGAATATATATTTTCATGTGGTGATAATAGAAATATGTCTCGCAAATCCCCAGAACCAGCCATGTCACAAGCTGCTATTCGAAAGCTTGTTGCAGACAGTGTCGCTGCAGCTCTTGAGACTCAAGCAGCGGAAATGGCTCGTACTGGAAGCTCAAGCCGACCCAATGGAAATGGTGAGTCAGCCAATGCTCGCAAGTGTACTTACAAAGACTTCATGAATTGCCAACCGACTTTCTTCAAGGGAACCGAAGGAGCTACAACATTAGCTCGTTGGTTTGAACGTATGGAAGTGGTCTTTGTAAGGAGCGGGTGTTCTGATGACTGCAAAGTTGCCTTCGCAACAGGGACTTTGTTAGACGATGCTTTGTCTTGGTGGTCTGCTACTTCCCGGACAATGGGAATAGAAGCAGCTCATCAACTCACTTGGGATGATCTCAAGAAGAGAATGTTAAATAAGTATTGTCCTCGTGCTGAAATCAAGAAACTGGAGGATGAATTTCACCAGCTAGCAGTGAAAGGAACAGATGTCTAGGCATATAATAGAAGGTTTCAGGAGCTTGCTCTCCTATGTCCTAATATGGTGCCTGATCTTGAGAAGTTGCTGGAGAAATATGTTGAAGGGTTGCCTCGGAGCATCGAGGGGGATGTTACTGTTTCAAAGCCTCAATCATTGGAAGAAGCAATGACCACAGCTCAGAAACTGATGGATAGGGAAATTAAGCGAAATTCGGTTCAGGGAAACAATGATCACAAACGAAAGTTTGATGATAGAAGGAATTCCCATCATTACGAATATCATTCCAACAACAACAACAACCGCAACAATCAAAACCACTACCACCAAAACCGTAACCAATATCATCATCAGCAAAACCGACGACAAGAAGCAGCTAGAGCCTATACTACCACTCCTGCTGAGAAGAGTGGTTATATCGGCACAAAGCCACAGTGCAGTCGATGCCTGTTACATCACTTTGGTCCATGCACCGTTAAGTGCATAAAGTGTCAAAAGATAGGACATCAGACCAAAGACTGTAGGGCGACAGGAGCAAATCTGCAGCCGGTGATCGTGACATGCCACGGATGTGGTGAAAAAGGACATTACAGAAATCAGTGCCCGAAGATGAATGCTAATTCAAATAATGGTGCCCGCGGACGAGTGTACGTGTTGGGTGATGGTAACGAGCAGCAGAACCCGGACATAGTCACGGGTACGTTTCCTCTCAATCAACATTTAGCTAGAGTATTATTTGATACCGGAGCCAATAAAAGTTTTATATCTCTTACTTTCGCTTCATTACTCAAACTCAATCCCACTGCCTTAACCCAAACATATGAAATTGAGCTAGCTAATGGAAAATTTTTTTGGGTAAAAGGGTTTAAACCCTGGTAAATATATTACGCCAAAAACTATGAAGTACAATTGACATGGGTGAATCCCATGCCCTCAGCCCGTTACATAGGCGATTAACTCTACAAATGTAACTAAGCAAATCTACTGCTAAACGCAGAACAACCACAAATGGTAAACGCAGAAAAACCAATTACATTTAAATTACAATCTAAATGTAAAAACAAGGTTCATAGAACCACATCCATAGTGAGCGACTCTGTCATCAATGATCTTTATTGCTTGACCCACGAGTGCTACACCAACTTCCACTTCCATAAGCACCTGAACACCACAGTTGATGCCAACCACGAAGCAGCCTCATCGATGGTAAAAATAACCACAACAGCACCATCTTCACCAAGGGACTACAACGTACCAACATCCAGTAGGCGAACAGTAACCAAAGAGTTCAGCAGCTCCCATGCTAAAACAGCGGCTCCAAAGAACCTTAGCAATCAATATTCGCCACATAACAACTATGGGACGATTCAAAGCAACATCCCTATTCATTAGCAAAGGCATAAGTAGAACCATAGACGAGCAGAACCATCATATCCATAGACGAGGACTAGGGTTTACCAACCCTAACCTACAATGTAACTACCCCAATGAAAATAATAATTAACCGGAGCAGACAAACCATGAGAACAATAGGGTTTCAAAACCCTAACATCAACCACGATACCAGCAGATCACGAACCAGAAGGAATCCCAGCAGCATGAAGATCAGTAACGAGGACGTAAATAGGGTAATAAACCCTAACTTCCCAGAGATACCAAGGGTGTTAAAACCCTAACTCGACCAGTGGTAGCAGCATAACAGTATGTATCCCAGGTCGGTATATGATAAACAAGGCATATAGGGATAAAAATCCCCATACCCATATAGCAATCACAACCCAATAGATGTGCAAAGTAATACAGGACTGTGATAGGCAGGTTTTTGAACAAGATCCCTACAAACTTGACTTACAAACTCTCTCCAAATCCCACTTACAAAAACTGACATCAAACAAGAACACGAAGGCACCATTCAAAACCCTAAAAGGGTTTACTTGCAGTTCGACAAAACAGATCCAACGGATTTATAACCATGAAGCACCACATAAAAACCCCAGATCGAATTTAAATAAAAGAGTCGAATTAATAAAACTTATTAAACCGACTTGAAATCATGGTCTAAAAAACGATCTTGAACAACGAAACCCAGCATGTGACTGCATGGGAAACCCCACGTGAATAATTAAATAACAGAGAGAACTGTTATATTAGAATATAGGCGCTCCACGTGAAGATAGAACATGCAATCATCAACCCCACACAGCAAATCAAATATATAATAAGAAAAGTAATCAACCGACCCACTAAAAGTAGTAATCGGAAGGTAGCAATGAAGAATAGACCAATCATAGAACAAAAAACGAATTAAAGAACCGACCCACGATCCATGTGATGGATAATTAATGATTCAATATTATTGAATCGTAGGAACGTGTATATCGAACAAAAAGGGATTCGTTTTTTCTTCTTTTTTTTCGCCATGGAGAGAGTCGTTTAGGGATACTGATTATGAAATTGAGCTAGCTAATGGAAAATTAGTAGGCACTAACTCTGTAATCCAAGGTTGTACCTTAACCCTATTAAATCAACCTTTCGACATCGACCTTATGCCTATTGAACTAGGAAGCTTTGACGTAATCGTTGGCATGGATTGGTTATCCAAATATCATGCCAAGATATTATGTGACGAGAAAGTGGTTCACATTCCTTTTAAGAATGAGACTTTGATTATTCGGGGTAATCAAAGCAAAACCAAGTTAAGCATAATATCTTTCATCAAAACCATGAAATATATCAACCGAGGATGTCCAGCGTTTTTAGCCCATGTAACTGAGAAGAAAACGGATGAAAAACGATTGGAAGATGTACCTGTAGTACGAAATTTTTCGAAAGTGTTTCCTGAAGAGTTACCTGGACTACCACCTGTTCATCAGGTAGAATTTCAGATCGACTTGGTGCTGGGAGCAGCACCAGTAGCACGAGCACCATACCGTTTAGCGCCATCGGAAATGCAAGAACTATCCAATCAACTGCAGGAATTATTGGATAAGGGTTTTATTCGACCTAGCTCATCGCCTTGGGGAGCACCTGTCCTATTTGTTAAAAAGAAGGACGGAACTCTTAGGATGTGTATTGATTACCGAGAGTTGAATAAACTTACGGTAAAGAATCGATATCCACTACCAAGGATCGATGATTTGTTCGATCAACTACAAGGATCTAGCGTTTACTCAAAAATCGATCTAAGATCTGGATATCATCAACTGCGTGTTAGGGAAGAGGACATTCCTAAAACAGCTTTTAGAACAAGATACGGTCATTATGAGTTTCAAGTAATGCCATTTGGGTTAACCAATGCACCAGCTATATTCATGGATCTCATGAATCGTGTATGCAAACCCTATTTGGATAAATTTGTGATCGTGTTCATTGATGATATTCTCATCTATTCTCGGAGTGAAGAGGAACATACAGAGCATTTGAAGACTATTTTGGAACTACTCAAGAGGGAACAGCTGTACGCTAAATTTTCCAAATGTGATTTTTGGATTCATACCGTGCAGTTTCTTGGACACGTGGTTGACCGCCATGGAATTCACGTGGATCCATCCAAAATAGAAGCTGTTAAGAATTGACCAATACCAACGACTCCTACAGAAGTGCGACAATTTTTAGGACTCGCTGGTTACTACCGGAGATTTATTGAGGGATTCTCAAAGATTGCCAAATCTTTAACAGAATTAACTCAGAAAGGTAAGAAGTATGTCTGGGGAGAAAATCAAGAGAAAGCTTTCCAGCTGTTAAAGCAAAAGCTTTGTGAAGCTCCAATTTTAGCTCTACCAGAAGGAAGTGATGATTTTGTGGTGTATTGCGACGCGTCACACCAAGGTTTAGGAGCGGTGTTGATGCAGAGGAATAAAGTGATTGCTTATGCCTCTAGACAACTAAAGCCTCATGAGGAAAATTATACTACTCATGATCTTGAACTAGGAGCAGTTGTATTTGCTCTTAAAATCTGGAGACATTATCTGTATGGCACAAAATGCGTTGTGTATACAGATCATAAGAGCCTTCAACATATTCTCGACCAGAAGGAATTGAATATGAGACAACGCCGATGGTTGGAGTTATTAAGCGACTACGACTGTGAAATTCGTTATCATCATGGAAAAGCAAACGTCGTAGCAGATGCGCTGAGCAGGAAGGAACGAAATAAGCCTCTTCGAGTTAGAACTTTAGTAATGACCATTAATTTGGATTTACCATCCCAAATTCTCAAGGTACAAGCTGAAGCAGTAAAAGAAGAAAATGTTCAGGCTAAGAATTTGAGAGGTATGGACAAAGTATTTGAAATCCGTCCTGATGGGACTCGTTGTATAAAGAACCGGAGTTGGTTACCGCTCTTTGGTGATTTAAGAAATGTGATTATGCACGAATCACATAAGTCCAAATATTCTATCCATCCGGGATCTGAAAAGATGTACCAGGATCTCAAGAAACTTTACTGGTGGCCAAACATGAAAGATGACATAGCTGAGTATGTCAGCAAATGTTTGACTTGTGCACGAGTTAAAGCGGAGCATCAAAGGCCATCCGGTCTATTGACTCAACCTGAGATTCCTGAATGGAAATGGGAACGAATAACAATGGATTTTATCACCAAATTGCCTAGAACGTCAAGTGGATATGACACTATTTGGGTCATAGTTGATCGCCTTACGAAATCCGCTCACTTTTTGCCAATCAAAGAGACCAATGAAGTAGAAGATTTAGCCAAATTATATCTAAAAGAAATAATCTCACGACATGGCGTACCAATTTCTATTATTTCGGATTGTGATTCTCGTTTCACGTCTCGATTTTGGGAAAAGCTTCAGAAAGCTTTGGGGACAAAATTAGATATGAGTACGGCTTATCATCCACAAACTGACGGACAGAGCGAGAGAACTATTCAAATGCTGGAGGATATGCTTAGAGCATGTGTAATAGATTTTGGTAAAGGATGGGATAGACATCTGCCTTTGGCAGAATTCTCTTACAACAATAGTTACCACGCAAGCATCAAAGCAGCACCGTTTGAAGCACTTTATGGAAGAAAGTGCCGGTCACCTGTATGTTGGGCGAAAGTCGGAGAATTCCAACTTACTGGGCCAGAGCTAATACAGGAAACCACCGATAAAATTGGGCAAATCTGACAGCATTTGCAGGCAGCCCGAGATAGACAGAAAAGTTACGCAGATACCAGACGGAAGCCTATGGAGTTTGAAATAGGAGACAGAGTTATGTTAAAGGTGTCACCATGGAAAGGAATAGTTAGATTCGGAAAACGGGGAAAGTTAAATCCTCGATATATTGGGCCATTTAAGATTTTGGAGAAAATTGGTCCAGTAGCTTACCGACTTGAACTTCCCATAGAACTTAGTAAAATACATCCTATCTTTCATGTCTCAAATTTAAAGAAGTGTCTATCAGATGAAACACTCGTGATTCCCATGAAAGAGCTTCGTCTCAATGATAGGCTCAATTTTGTGGAAGAACCTGTTGAGATTATGGATAGAGAGATCAAACAACTGAAACGAAGTCGCGTTCCTATCGTAAAGATTAGATGGAACTCCAAGAGAGGACCAGAATTTACCTGGGAACGAGAAGACCAAATCCGGGCAAAGTACCCGCATCTTTTTCCTAATTCACCAACCAACACTGACTGAATCTCGGGACGAGATTCCCTTCAACGGGGGGATAATGTAACCACTGTAAGATTTCCCTATATAATTTTCTAGTACTTATCTTTTTCCACGTATAATTTTTTTTTTCTTTTCTGATTATAACTATTATCTTATGTGACAAAGATCACATCCCTGACAACCCTGCTTGCAACCCAACCTTAACTGATTTAGTATTTACCTATGTAAACATCATTGACCTAAAACGTTATGAGGTCCCACTTACCACTTTACGTTATTTCGCTAACGTACGTTTAAAACTGAATGTTTCTTAACTAATGAGAGTTTTATGAAACTCTAAACTACCATAGCAATATGTGAAGATAACGAAACCATAAAAATATCAACATATAGATTATTTAAATAATGTACAAGTCACTATAGCACAGGAACCCTAATTCCACTAAACTCCCGATAAAACCCTAATTTCTCAAAAAAACTATTATTATATGTAATAAAACCACAAACCCTAATTAATATTTTTATAAAATATCAAAGTACAAGTCTTCTAAACTAAGGTACAAGTCTCTGAAGCACAAAAACTAATTATTTATAATAACTTTATATAAAACTTAATAATAAATGTTTTAAAGATATAAATTGTAATAATTTTATATATTAATTTTTGAAATGAGTTTATTTATTTATAAAATAAGTGTACAAGTCCTTAAACTCAAGGTACAACCCATCAATGCATAAAAACTTAAAAACTTATTAAAAGGCATATAAAGCTTAATAAAAATTATATAAAATTAGGAAATAATTAAAATTATATTTTTCTTATTTTCCTAACCCTAGTACAAGTCCTTCAAGCCTAGAGTACAACCTCCCAAAGCACAAAATCATTTTCTTACATATATATGCAAATCGATATGAACAAAAATGTTTTCTAAAATTCTAAAAATCATTTTCAAAGAAACTTTAAACCTAGAAACCCTAACTATGCCTAAAACCCTAGAGTACTACCCAACTAAGCCCTAGGTACTACAACCTATTGCACCTAACGAACCAAAACCTTCTAGTTATCCTAACCTAGTTCGATTTCAACACCAAATCAACTAAACCCTAGAATTATCCAAGCCCTAATCTTCCACATGTGTGAACCCTAATTGTACACCACTCCCTTCTTCTAGAATGAGAGACACTTGTATGATGGATAACTTTACACCTCACTTTTTCCCCCTCCTCCCCACATGTCGCCAATCACAGCCACAAATCTCAGCCTACACACTTCCATACTTCTCTTAGAAGCCCTTAGAAACCCTAGTTATCATTTATAAATAGACACTAACCCTTGAAACCCTAATCCACCATTAACCCTAATCGAACAAACCATCACAGCCACATACAACCTCATTTCTGATCCCACTACTCACAACTAAGATATTAGTAATCTATAAGGAGCTTAGAAGAAGGTTAGAACCATTGGTGAAGCCAAACCGAACCCTAACTCCCAAGAATTGCCCTAATCGACTTTCACTCCAAGAGGTATGTACTCATCTCTTTTCAAATATTTTCTATACTTATTATATCTCTAATAGCATGTATAAACAATTTATAAAACGTAACATAACCCAGAAAAGTCAGGATCGAATGGTTTGTTTCTTTTCATTTTTATCGAGTAGTAATAGATATATATACATATGAGTTTTTTTTTGGGTAAAAGGGTTAATTCACCCCGGTAAAATGCATTACTCCAAAAAACGTTGAGGTACATAGGATGAGGGTGATATCCCTCACCTCAGTCCCTTAGGACACTTACAGACTCGAATATAGGAATGACACACCATTCCTATAACTTACAATAAAATGAACCTATCAATAATGACACAAGTACATAACAATTGACATTACTACTCAAGAAAAACACTTGAGCCTTCTATATCACTATTGCGGTCCACCTTAACATCCATGAAGAATCCACGTAGAACGTTCCAAGTGATCTTCAACATAAAATCTGTTTGTAGTAGCAAACACCACAAACAAAACCACCACAATCGCCATACCAACATAGAATCATATGATCCCGAAGTACATGGCAACACCAACACATATGGGTTTAAAACCCAACTTCCACTTAATGTACCAATTATCCCATTAGATGAAGAATTCAGCCAAGAAAAGGATCAAAAGGTACTAAGACAACATACACTCTATCCAAACGCTACAACCAGCAAATGTGAATAAGAATGAACCACATCAACAAGGTGAAAGGACCCCGTAATCTTCAAACCAGTAGCAGCAATAAAGCTTAACAACCATGCAGCATACCTGCAACGTACATGTCATGATCCCCCTTCAAACAGCCAACTAACATCAATAACACCATGAATAGGGTCACATGCAACGATCCTAGGGTAAATAAACCCTAACCAGTAGACCGAATGTGCAACAAAACAGTCTCACCAATCGATCCATAGAGTTTTTGAATAAGAACTCTAAGAAAAAACTTAACGTCCAAGATTACTCAGCAGCAAACAATGCATACACATCACATAGAACTTCCACTCTCCCAAACCCACGTACCAATAAAGCTCAGCAACATCACCACGACCATAGTCGACTTACAGGAAGATAAAACCATAATGGTTACATTCAAAACCACCACGATCATCAGATCGACTTACCAGCCAAAAAGCACAAGATATAATCATTAACGAGCAGTAGCAAACCCAAGCGATCAACCATTAATTACGAAACCCTAAAAAGGAATCGTTCATGTAAGCAAACCCTAACAATCAAACGTTAGGGTTATAAGTTGATCGACCAGCAAATAGATCAGAATGATATCCCAATAAAGCCTCAACGATCCAACCAAACCAGAAAACTCTAAATAGCGATTATAGGATAGAAGTAATCGTTAAGGGTTAAGAAACCAAAAACGATTAACAAATAAGCCTAGTAATCGATTAGGGTATAAATAAAGAATAAAGATCTAAACCCTAAAAAAAAAGAATCGATTATAAACCGACAAAGAGAAGATCGTTTAGGGTTTAGATTAGGCGACGAATCAGAAAATATAATGAATGAAAATCAATAGCACACCCCATCCCAGATGATAACTACCATTAAAACCGATTGCATATCATTACAAGAACAATAGAGAGGCGGATTAATGGCAGTTTTTAGCGAATGGAAGGTGAGGGAGGGGTGGCCGGATTTCGCCCCTAGTGGGAGAGAATTTTAGGGTTTTTTGCCTATTGCCATTAAATTGTAGTAGAGAGTAGTAGGCTTATATACATATGAGTTAAACCCTAGGTTCCTTAAAATGATCTGGAAATACCTTAAATATGTTAAATATACTGAGAATGATCTAAAAATACTAGATAGTATAATCGAAAATCAAAAACAAAACAAAACAAAAAAAAAAAAAACTTTTCTTTCATTTTCTTTCTATCGCTCGAACAGCAGACATGGGTTTTGTGATTTAAATTTCAACTAGTAAACAAGGTCCTAAAAATCTAGATTTTCGTATGATTAAAGACCACTAAGATGGCTAAGTTTAGGAAAAAGAATCAGTCGAATTGGTCAAGTAACGAGAGAGAACCAATTCCTTTTTGTCGAGTTGATTCTGTGTCGAGTTCACTGGATAGCGCACCATATAAAAAAATTATTTTCGAGACCATGGGTTCGAACCAGGGTAAGATCTTGTGTAAAAATGGTCTTAAAACACTGATGAGTAATTTGGCTAAGAAATTCTAAAAGCTTTTGTCCTAAATCATTCGATATAAAATGTTTTTGAAGCACAAGGATGTCGAGTTATACGTATAGGGAGTCTCAGGGGTAAAACTTGTCAAAACACTAACTAAATTTGTAAAAAGGATTAAGTTTATTGTCGACCTAAACCCTAGGGGTGTAAACTGTCATTTTTGAAACTGTAAGGGTAAAAGTTGCCATTTAATAAAAGATGAAGGGTAAAAATTGTAATTTTGTAAAAGTTAAGGGGTAAAACTTGTCATTTTATGAAAGTTCAAGGGTAACAAATGTCAATATGTAAAACCATAGGGGAGGAAGTGAAAATGTTAAATTATAACTTAATAACTATACAGATTATTATTATTATTATTATTATTATTATTATTATTATTATTATTATTATTATTATTATTATTATTATTATTATTATTATTATTATTATTATTATTATTATTATTATTATTATTATTATTATTATTATTATTATTATACTTACTAGAATTATTAATAAGAAATAAGAATACGATAACAAACGATCGGAGCAAATGATAAAACTTATATGTTCAGAAACAGTTACTGAGAACTTGACATAACCAACCCAGGTTGCAAGCCGGAGACGTTTATCAACTTTGTATAACTTTGTTTTCCATCCAGATTATCCAGGTGAGTTTATAGTCCCACTTTTCTTATTTACGTGTTTTCCAAATATGTGGGGAGATACATGCTATTAAACCGAACACAAGTATTTTCCTGATTGTTATTGCACTAGGCTAACTTTCCTTTATTATTGAGATTGAATTACTTATTTAAAAGACCCTCATATCATGCACCATTAGTCACCTGCTGGGTGAGCGCGAATATGTGAATAGATCTATTGGCCTGACGACCCATTTGTACTAACCGGATGGATATCTTCGTGGTAGTCGGTTAGGCAGATGCATTATATTTGATTTCTTGAACCTGGGGGCAAGACCACTCTCATTTCAATCATGTTTGTGGAACCTGGAAACTGTTAACGCATTGCGTGTCATGAGGTTTAGTGCAATATTCCCGAACTGTGATATAACTGATTTCTCTTACTTAGCTTGTGTTCAAACTGATTATAACTTTAAACACTATAGATTCACTCAACCTTTGTGTTGACTTTTTAAGCATGTTTATCTCAGGTAACTAGGAGAATGGCGATGGCACGAAGTGGCTGTGGACTTTCTTTTTACAAGAGTGTCCACTTTGTTATCATTCAATGAATAATGTAATTTTTATCATATATTTCCGAACCTCCCTCTGGGACCTATCTTATGTACTCTGATATTAAATAAATGAATGATAACAATTTTATTTAAAAACGTCTCTTTTCGATTCGTTTTCTATTCTCATGACTGTGAACCATGAAGTAACACCCCAAGCTTATATTCCGCTGCGTATCTCGAAAATGGGGGTGTTACACTTTCATCCGGACGTCATGTTCCGTCCGGACTGACATCTCACCTTCGGACACACCTACGGAGCGGACCGCCGCCATCTACAGTGAGCAGTCTCATCAGCCACTGACATCCCAGATTTCCCGGGAATGTGTTCCCCACATGGCCTGACACCTACTTAATAGGTCAGGCATAGGTCAACTCGCTTAGTCCCAAGGTAAATACATACAGTAGGTGTGGGTAGTATAAATACCCACACCTCATTTATGATATGCATTCAATTAACACCTACTACTATTACTCTCATATCACTATTCATATCATAATCACCCAATACTCATTCTCACGCCGGAGGTTGGTCCTGGGATAAAACCCGAGGCGAGCCTAACGCGTGTTCTTCTTGTGTGTAGGAGCAAGTAAGGTCCGAAGGAATCAGTCCGGATGACGAAACACAGAAGTGGGACTTGTCTGCAAGGTTTTACTTCAACAAATTGGCGCCATCCGTGGGACCCGCTATTCAATCTACCAAAGCATTGACATGGCTGGTCCTTCCTTTACTTCTCTCCGCTTCGGAGATGGAGGGAACGAAACAAACAATGACAACCGATATGAAACCGACAACATCCGAAACTCGAATGAAACCGACAGAATCCTTCAACCCAACAATGACAACCGATATGAAACCGATAACATCCGGAATCTGAATGAAACCGACAGCACCCTTCAACCCGACAATAACAACCGGTATGAAACAGGCAACATCCGGAACTCGAACGAAGGCCCGGGCGAAGAGTCCCCCGGTCTTCGAGAAATGATTGTGACCCAAGTGGCATCACTGACGGAACTTATCAAAAAGCACAACAGGTTGAACGGGAGTGCTCTCAAGCCAATACAATTAAATTTTGAAGACGAAGAGAATGCAAGTCAGGTAAAGGACAAAGGGAATGATGATGATTTGCATAAACCCTTTAAAGAGACGTCGAGATCGCCGTTTACTCGCCGCATTGTGGAATTCTCCGGACCGAATCACACCATGCCGCTGAACATGAGATTCTATGATGGCTCGAGGGATCCGAACGATCACCTCACCAGGTTCACAGGAGCCGCAAATCAGGGGGAGTGGCCAATGCCCGTATGGTGCCGCATGTTTCAACAAACATTGGATGGGGCTGCAGGCGGATGGTTTGAAAGGTTAGAACCCGGAAGTATTGACAGTTGGAAAGAATTGAGGGAACAGTTCTCCACGAGATTTTCGCTCAGGAAGAAGTGTATAAAGAACCCCACAGAGGTCACGAAGATTGTCCGCCGAGCTCACGAGCCCCTCTCGGACTTTAAGGAAAGATGGACAGACGAGGCAAGCTACATAAGCGGTGTGCCGGAGATCATGAGGATCTCAGCCTTCATGAGCGCACACAAATGCCCAGCTCTCGCCAAAAAGTTCTCCGATAGGGTTCCGCGTACGGTCACGGAAATGTTTACCAGGGTGGATGACTTCAGAAGGTCTGAAGAAGCGTTCCGTAGTACGGAGCTGCCGAAGGGTGAGGGTTTCGACTCAAACAAAAAAGGAACCTAAGGTTTTAGAAATGACAGACCGCGAGTGGATCGCCGAAACGATTACCGACAGAGGGACACGTACCACCCCTATGTGGCCCCTCTCAGAAGCTACCCCCGCAGTGATCTTCCCCGCAATGATCTTCCCCTCTTGGACTACCGCCGCAACGATCCACCCAAACGGTCCAACGGACTGTTGTCATTAACTAAGCCCCCCAGGGAAATCCTCGCCACAGAACACCATTTGAACTTACCTCCCCCTCGCCCAACAGGAAGCAGGGCGAAAAAGGAAAATTTAGACAAATACTGCGAATACCATAGGGAAAGAGGGCATCTTACTGACGATTGCCACCAACTCAAGAGACAACTGTCGTTCGCTTTAGAATCCGGAAAGCTGGACCATCTCCTGAAAGATTTCAGACAACAGGAGACGGAGAGGGGTAAGGACCAACAAAGGAAGAATGATAATGGGAAAGCCAAAGTGATCAATCTAATAGAAAACTCACCTGACGATCGGGAACCGGAGTCCGAACATGGAAATAAGAAATGGATGGACGTGCCAATAACTTTCCCTCCCGCCGTGTTCGGAAGATTGTCATATGAACCCATCATTGTAAAAGGCAGTATCGGGGGAAGTCTGGTCCAGAAGATATATGTGGACGAAGGGTCGTCGGTAAACATTATATACGAGCATTGCGTTAACAAGCTAAACACCGAAACAAAGGCTCGGATCAAAGCGACCCACACCGCCCTGACAGGTTTCTCAGGAGAAAAGAGCAAGCCGAGGGGGAAGATTGCTTTAGAGGTGCTCTTAGGCAGCTGTGGAAAATACAGAAGATCAGTCATGAAATTTTATGTCATACAGTCCCCGTCATCCTACGACGTGATATTGGGGAGAACCGGTCTTAGAGAACTACGAGCTATCACCTCGGTAAGCCACTCCATGATAAAGTTCCCCACCCCGAAAGGGATCGCAACCTTAACTACTCGGCTGATCGCTAAGGCCGAATGCCAAGGCTTCCAGAAAAATCGGGCAGAAGTCATCTCCAAGGAAGCCAAGACTCTCAGCCTGGAGACGAACGGGACGCCAAAAGAAACAAACGTGAGCTTCGAGTACTCCGAAGAAAAAGACATTACGGGAACCAGGCTACCAACGGAGTACCGGAACTTCTCGCGCAGGGAATTCAAAGAAAACAAGCAAGGAAGCTTTGACTCCAAAACCTTTACATAAAGGCTTTGGTTTCAAAACCTCACTCAAAAAACCAGCACCGGATGACCGGAGCGCTGCAATAACGGATGTATGATGAAGTTTACTTTTGGAATTGTCTTTTGTGGAAGATGTAAACTAACACTCATTAGTATCTGCAATAATCTGTGATCTCCCAGTTTTCGGACAAATTATTTTACAATTATAGAATGTCATGTGCCATGTCACTCCGTCCAAGAATGATAACGGATCGTGGAAAACACTCCCTCCCTCGTGAGCGGATCGTGAAATCACTCCGTCAAATAAACAAAACGGATTGTGGAAAACGCTCCCTCCCTCGTGAGCGGATCGTGAAATCACTCCGTCCAACAAACAAAACGGATTGTGGAAAACACTCCCTCCCTCGTGAGCGGATCGTGAAATCACTCCGTCCAATAAACAAAACGGATTGTGGAAAACACTCCCTCCCCCGTGAGCGGATCGTGAAATCACTCCGTCCAACAAACAAAACGGATTGTGGAAAACACTCCCTCCCTCGTGAGCGGATCGTGAAATCACTCCGTCCAACAAACAAAACGGATTGTGGAAAACACTCCCTCCCTCGTGAGCGGATCGTGAAATCACTCCGTCCAACAAACAAAACGGATTGTGAAAAACACTCCCTCCCTCGTGAGCGGATCGTGAAATCACTCCGTCCAAGAAAAAAACGGATTGTGGAAAACACTCCCTCCCTCGTGAGCGGATCGTGAAATCACTCCGTCCAACAAACAAAACGGATTGTGGAAAACACTCCCTCCCTCGTGAGCGGATCGTGAAATCACTCCGTCCAATAAACTCAACGGATTGTGGAAAACACTCCCTCCCTCATGAGCGGATCGTGAAATCACTCCGTCCAATAAACTCAACGGATTGTGGAAAACACTCCCTCTCTCGTGAGCGGATCGTAAAATCACTCCGTCCAATAAACTCAACGGATTGTGGATAACACTCCCTCCCTCGTGAGCGGATCATGAAATCACTCCATCCAATAAACTCAATGGATAGTGGCAAACACTCCGTCCATAAATCAAACGATTGTGAAAGCGATAAGTAAAAGATATGTGTAACACTCCGGCTTTATAGACCAAATCATCAGGTCAACCCATACCGAAGGATCAAGCAAATCAAGTTACATTTTCACAAAAGAAGGATGCAAAAAAGTGACATCAGTCACGAACAACCATATACAGCGATCTCCTTCACACCGGAAGAGGTTCCGGTATGCTGATTCGCAAGGACTCCAACGGTTCTCGGCTTTGGAGGAGGGAAACCAGGAAAAAAGGTTCAAGAGGTCACCTAATGAAAGACGAGCAGAATCCGCAAGCTTCTGAAGGTATGGATATTGGGCGACGTTCTAAATACTCCGAATCAGATAGGCCGACCTAAAAAACACCTCGTCGCCGAAGACGCACATGAACAAAACGTTTATGCAGAAAATGTATGCAACAATTATTTCAGTAAGTCTAAGAACAAACGTTTTTCAATCGTCACAAACGAATTATTACACAACATCTGTCCACAATAATTATTATTATTACATTCATCCAAAAGAAGAAACACATAAGACAATCAAGAGTCTCCATCCGCGACATTCTCAACAAGGGAGGAACCTTCGCCTGGATTGCGTTTCACGCCGGAAGACTCTCCGACCTTCTGAGGCGGAACTGCTGCTACAGGCTTCAGCTTAGGAGCACTAACGACAGGAAAGAGACTCATGAGTTCACCCAATGGCAGCCGGTAAGAATCAGCAAGCTTTTGAATATATGGATACTGGGCATCAAACAACTTCAGATACTCCGCCTGCCAGATACGGGGAGCCTTCATGTTAAGCTTATCAAATTTACCCAGAAGTTGTTCATGATCATCTTTATTCCATTCGTAGGCAAGACCATCCAAGAACCCTGCGGTATACGACAAACTGTAAACCCCTCCCATTTTTTGTTTGTACTCGGAGCTGCGAAACAACCGTTGACAAGCAGTCGGAAGAAGATCCTTTACAACATTTTGACCCTCCATCTCCAGTCGTCCCACCTTAGCAAGTAGATCCCTATTTACTCCCTCTAGCTTCCCCAGGACTTCATCTTTCTTCCCCATCTCTTACTCCAGCTTCTTAACACCCTCAGCGTGAGACTCGGCTGTTCTTTTCCAGTTATCCCTATCTCTCTCCATCTCAGCCAGCCGAACAGATAAACCCTCCTCTCGCTCCGACATGCCGGATCTCACATCAGCCAACTCTTGCTTAAGAGCATTAAACTCTCCTACCAGCCGCACATATCTGCCATGCTCCGCGCTGTGCTCCACTATGCTATCTTTATGAGTCCGATCCAACTCCTTGTGTTCATCAAGCAATTGATTGAACCGGCGAAGTAGCTCAGTCTGCATAGCTATCCCACCTCCGGCCTGTTCATACGCCCGATGAACCAGCTGGTTATCGGTCAGCTCTTCTAGTGCAGTCTTCTCAGCGGGGGGTGTGAGGTGTGCCAACAACTCCAGGCAAGACCTATAGGAGTCCAACCGGACATGATTGGGAAGAGACCAGCCGGGAACAAAAATTTCCCCCTCAAATGAACCCTCATCTGTGACAAGACTAAAGTTACTCAACGAAAACAAGGCTACAACAAGAGGTATCACAAGGCGAGTTTTTACCTCCTCCGGCTGACGGATGTACCGTGAAAGGATGCGGGGAATGTATGGAATGATCCGAATGATCTGCAAAAGCAACGAGGAAGCATAAACGCAATATATATATATATATATATATATATATATATATATATATATATATATATATAATATATATATATATATATATATAATATATATAAAGGGGGGGGGAAGTAGGAGTCCGAAGGATATTCCTTACAATCAGAAGTCCGAAGACTATTGATTTTCCGTATGAGTTTCCTGAGCAGGTTGCCCTTCAGGATTGGTCTCAGCAGTGTGCTCAGGCTCGGATACCTGAACTTCCGTATTATCATCACCTCCTTCATCCTGCTCCTCCGGTCCTCCTCCTCCACCCTGGTTCCCTGCAGTGTTGACAACCACTTGCGGTTCAATGTGACGAAGGGGGGAGACATCAAGAGTGCGGTCCGACGGCTCATCGTCCTCCCTCCGTTTAATCTTCTTTTTCTTCCGAGACTTCGTAGTCACCGATGGCCCCTCAACATTCCTTTTCTTCTCCTCGTTCTCGGTTGCCAGCTTTTTTCTCTCTTTCTCTTCTCTAGCAGTTAGCACATTCAAATCCGGCCTCTCAACTACCTTCTGTAAAGGAGTGGTCTCGGGAACTGCACTCCCTGGTGCCAAAGGCTCGGTTGTTCTCACCGGCCTTTCGCTCTCCTCCCCAAAAGGATCTCCCCTGCCAACCTCCACATCGATCTCCACCGGAAGTTCCAAATACTCCGTCATGGAAAGAACTACAAAAAAAAACAAGTCAAGACCAAACCAAGAAACAAACAGCTCCTATGAATGATAACTAAGAAAATTTGTATTACCATGCCCATCGGCATCCTTTAAAACGCCCTTATATCCGGGATACTCGAAAACTCTACCAAGCCCCGCCATCCATAAAATAACATCCGAAGGCTTCCTCAAGAAAATAACTTTCTCCGCAACCATCTCAGCGTCCCTCTCAGAATAAGCAGCAGGAAAATCATCGGTAACTTTAGAGTCCCTATGCCTCCACGGCATAACATGCGGTATTGCCCTCCGATCTATTAAGAAGAAATGATCTTTCCAGTTCTTCAGCCCGGTCAACACCTCCTTAAAACATTTCAGGGCATTCGCTCCCGTCCGGCTCTCAAAAGAAAACCAGTGCCCCTGCTTACACAGCCTATAAAAAACCCTAAACAGGGGAACGGTCGGCACCACATCCAAACTATAGCATCGGATCTCAAACATGGTTACCCTATTCAAGCCTATCGGAACCAGCTGAGAAATGTGCACCCGAAAGTATCCTATCACCGCTAGCAAAAATGTTGAGAAAGGAATCCTGACACCCCCCGTCCTCAGTTGGTGAACATAAACACCAATTTTATCCTCCGGCAACATATCCATGGTCATGCCCACCGGAGGAAGCGTCGGATGTAAGTCTAAAGGAACGCCGAACTCCCCAACCACACGGTCCAACTCACCTTGCGTCAACTTGGAAGTATGTACATGCATGTCAAACTTAGGCGATATTCTACTGGGTTGAGGCCCAAGCCTACTTACTAATGGGGTATCCCCCCGTTCACTCATCTCAGCGGCCATATCTAAAAGGATGCCGATGGAACAAGTACTAAAGATAATTACAAAAAAGAAGGTAACGCACCTCTCGGAATTTCTCAACGGCTGACCAAGTCGTGCAAAATGTATAACACCGAAGATAAGGTAAGAGAATACACAGTTAAAAGAGAAAATATTTAGAGCTAAACCGGTATATATATAGGGAAAGACCTAGAAACAAGCGAAAATGTCACGTCAGCCTGCCACTCGCTGACGTGGCAAACTATGGAACGTTAGATATCCATGGTCAGCATACGCGTGGCGCGCCGATATTGACATTCAAATAAATACTATTTTGCTCGGCCCATGGGCCTGCAATTAAACTAGCCCATCAAGGCTTGACGAGCCTTTCAACCACCGAGCTAACATTTATGTAATCCATACATATGATTTTCTGCCCCCGGAACTATGCATTGTTTGTAACGAAAGTTTGTGCTCCGGAGTAAATGTATGAACAAAATACGGACGAGGGCGTACAAATAAAAGACATATCCGAAGAGTACAAAATGAGAAACCACAAGATATTCGTCAAGTATTGCATTACTAGTCTTCTACTAGTAATACAATACTGGGGGGGACATGTTGGTGTATGTGTCCGGACTGACACATGCCGGACCGATACTGTACCGAAAAGCGTAGATATATCATTTAAGTATTGCACCATCAGTCTTCAACCGATGCTACAATACTGGGGGGGACATGTTGGTGTATGTGTCCGGACGCCATACTCCGTCCGGACCATACTTACATCCGGACGTCATGTTCCGTCCGGACTGACATCTCACCTTCAGACACACCTACGGAGCGGACCGCCGCCATCTACAGTGAGCAGTCTCATCAGCCACTGACATCCCAGATTTCCCGGGATTGTGTTCCCCACATGGCCTGACACCTACTTAATAGGTCAGGCATATGTCAACTCGCTTAGTCCCAAGGTAAATAGGTACAGTAGGTGTGGGTAGTATAAATACCCACACCTCATTTATGATATGCATTCAATTAACACCTACTACTGTTACTCTCATATCACTATTCATATCATAATCACCCAATACTCATTCTCACGCCGGAGGTTGGTCCTGGGATAAAACCCGGGGCGAGCCTAACGCATGTTCTTCTTGTGTGTAGGAGCAAGCAAGGTCCGAAGGAATCAGTCCGGAGGACGAAACACAGAAGTGGGACCTGCCTGCAAGGTTTTACTTCAACAGTAGGTCAATTTGATGATTTTGTTGAAAGAAAAAAAACAAGAGGTTTAAAGTTTTTGGATAAAAATGTTATTATCATGAAGGCCGACAAATTGATGTGGAAGCCGGAATTTTTTCGAGGTGACCGGACTAATGTATTGAAGGAGATAAATAATAATTGGGTTTGAAATGTGTTTTTTAACAATAATAATAACAGAGGGTATTTATGTCATTTTACCTTACCAAACAAGCACTTGACAGTCAAACTAATAGAAATAGTGGTCAACCAAACCCGTAATGGATCAAAACCACAGAGATATGACCCGCTTAAAAAAAACACATTGACGAAACATGTGAAAGCAGACAAACCACTAGGACGATTTTTGTAATTAACTCAAGAAACAATTTTGAAAGTTATATTACTTAATTTGTTAATAAAATGACCTTGTTACCTATATTTGTAGAAAATAAAAAGTTCATTTCTATTAGAAAAAATTACACGGATGGTTCTTGTGGTTTACACGGATTTCATGTTTAGGAGCTATTTCATTTTAATTACGCCACAGATACCTATTTTGTGAAACGTTGCACGCGTTTGGTCCCTAAGTTGGATGTCCGTTTACTTTGACCGTTAAGTGTATAAATATTATTTTCCCGTTAGTCCCTCCGTTAGTATTTTTTGCATCGTTAGTCCTATTTTCACTTTCACTTTCACCACCACCACTCTCATCCTCCTCACACTCCTCACCACCACAACAACCACCACATCACCACCATCAACCACACTTGACCCAAACTTTATACATCTAACCAGAGTTAACAAATGCTCAAAACAGCTTTATTATCAATAATTACAATCATCAGGTTACAAATATAGTCTTTGCTAGACACCAAGTAATCTGCTACTCACTATACATGTAACTTCAAACCATAAAAACAGTAGAAGTAAAACAAACTAAAATCTGGAATCAGTCTAACGCGGCTGGTGAATAGGCCTGGGACTCACTTTCACATTCACAATCTTGGGCGCCTTCTGGTATAGCCTCGGCGCGTCCACCGCACGCGCCTTCCTCCACTTACTCAACCTCACCAGCATCATATCCTTCCTTACCTCCTTCTCTTCATCTACCATTACAAAACAAAATAAAAAAAAAATTACTCAACATATAAAATAAATCACAATCTAATTAACTAATCTAATTTAGTGAGGGTGAATCATGCTCCTCGCTCTACTAACAAAAAAATATATAAATAAATAAAATAAATAACTTTTTTTATATCTACTTTTATAAAATAAAACATTTATTAATATATAAAATAAAATATAAATAATAAATCAATTTACCTTTGGATCCGTTGATTTTAGTGTTATCAAAATCGATGAAATCATCATCATCAGGAAAGAAAGAATCGGTATAGTTATCAAGATCAAAAATAGATTCAGAAAAGCATTCACGAAGCCAGTAATCACGAAACGAAGGAGAAGACCGAACAAGCGACCACCACTGATCGGAATCTGTGATGGATCTGGGTTTTGGTGTGTGTAATTTTTCTGGATTTTGACTTTGTTTGTATTTGTGTGTGTCTTTTTTTTTTTTTTTTTTTTTTTTTTTTTTTTTTTTTTTTTAATATGATTTGTTATGTGTGAGAGTGAAGGGATTTATTTTTGTTTTGATCGAGAGCTAGATGTGGATTTGTGGAGTTGTGGTGTTCTTATGTTAAGGAAAATGCCTTCATCTGGGTATATTTTGTTTGTGGTTTGTGTGTGTTAGAGATGTATGTGGATTAAATTTGTGTGGACAAACGATGCAAAAAATACTAACGGAGGGACTAACGGGCAAATAATACTTATACACTTAACGGTCAAAGTAAACGGACATCCAACTTAGGGACCAAATGCGTGCAACGTTTCACAAAATAGGTATCTGTGGCGTAATTAAAATGAAATAGCTCCTAAACATGAAATCCGTGTAAACCACAAGGACCATCCGTGTAATTTTTTCTTTCTATTATATAGACTTAATCATATTTATAACTCTAGTTTTGTAAAAACCGAAGACAAAACTAGTTAAACCTAAATGAGTGTACATCGTACATTTACAGTTTATTAAAATGTTCAAAGGGTGCATATACTTTATTGTAAAATGGATGAGGTAAACGGATGAGGTTTTTCATGATCAGGTTATCATGAAGAGAGTAAGTTTTTTACTCGAATGTATGTGGTCTTACCTTGTATCCTCGTGATTGTTATCAACTCATCAACTCTTTCCTTTGACATCCTCATGATATCTACCTAGGGAGCTGACCTTATATTATTTATTTCTTAGATATTTATAAGAAAAACCTTTCTTTTTTAGTTTTCGGGTGACTTATCAACCCTTTGTTTGGAACAAATCTCTATTTGACTAGTGGATTAGGTCGCAGAATAGCAATGTATTTTTTCAAACGTACTGATTTGGTACATGAACTATCAAAAAATTATAAAAATGTAATGAACTTTCATAAGTGTTCCAATTTGATACGCGATGATGACGTGTCACGTTATAAATGGTGCTACGTGTCAGACTTTCAGGTATAAAACATCATCATCACGCATCAAATTGAAACACTTATAAAAGTTTGTTACATTTCTACAACTATTTTAAAGTTTACGTACCAAATTGGTACATTTGAAAAAAGTATATTGCTATTATTCGATATAAATATAACTTTGTAATCAAAGCCAATTCATTTGTGATGGATATAAAACTCCACCACCTTGATTAAATATACAAAAAATATCTATATTTTATGTACGGATGTTTTGTGCGTTTCATCATCTACATCTAAACTAATATGACCACAAACAGTTTCATTAGGTTGATTATTCTTAAGGCGGTTAAAATTAACAAAAACCTATGACTTTTCAAACACATCTAAACTAATATGACCACCAACAATTGCATTAGGTTGATTATTCTTAAGGAAAAGTTAACAAAAACTTTTGCTTTTTCAAACGATGTACTCTTGTGATTGAATAAAATCTTGGGCAAATGGCACAAAAAGGTATCAAAGTTAGGGTCCATTTCCAATTAAGGTATTCTTCTTTTTTTCTTGCATAAAAAAGTTGCAAACTATTTTTTTTAGCGGATTTGAGTTTTTTGCTAACTTCCCGTTAACAACTAACCAAAAATTTCGTTAAGTATACAATGAAACTTTTATAAAATTTGAAGGGCCAAAATTGATTTTTTTTTTCTTTTCTTTTATAAACGTTGTCAATACTTGCATCACTCCCTGAGTCGACTTTATTCAGACTCATTTGCCTTCACCATTAACCCAATATCATCAATTGACCCGTATCTGAAATCAACCAATACTATGTATTTCCCACAACTGTGATATCCACAGCTTTTCAGCTCACTTCCTCATCTCTCCGTGAGTCAAGCTCACTTAATTTCACCATACACTGATAAACACAAAAAAAATTCCTGATAAATTTTATCAGTCTTCATTGTTCAATGAACAATTTACACCACTTTGCTCTCTTCTCCTGATTTAGACATATTATCCATCTCAGCCTGAGTCACCAACACCCTCAAATCCTTGTCATATCTGACACAACCATTAGTTCAGACCCATTACCTCGTTCTATCACCATTAACAGTGACCTTATCAATTGAGTCTAAAACCCATCAAATCCGATTCATCCTTATCTTTTAACACTTAAAAATCTCAAACACCACAAATCCATATTAACTCGTGACTGTAACCACCTCTCTTCTGGGGTTTTTTTTCAGTTTTTTCACCGAGTCTTCGCCGGAATGAGTGTGGGGTTTGACGGTAATGATTATGGGATGTGGGTTTTTGTGTGTATTGATTTCATGAAGGTTGATGATAGTAGGGTTTTGGTATGGTAGGTGTCCCGAGGGTTATGGTGTTGATGAACTCTGTTGTCGCCGCCGGAGATACCACTGTGGTATTGGTTTTTGTTTAAATCTCCCTTTTTTTGATTTGCTGATGATGGAGAGTAGATCATGTTTTTTGTTGTGGTTTTGATAGGATTTGATTTTTGATCAGTGTGGGTTTTTTTTTGGTTTGTGAGTTTTAGATGATGTTTTTGGTAAAGGATATATCTGTGATATGTTTTTGGTAAAGGATATATGTTTATAAAAGAAAAGAAAAAAAAGTCAACGTTGGCCCTTCAAATTTTATAAAAGTTTCATTGTATACTTAACGAAATTTTTGGTTAGTTGTTAACGGGAAGTTAGCAAAAAACCCAAATCCGCTAAAAAAAATAGTTGGCAACCTTTTTATGCAAGAAAAAAAGAAGAATACCTTAATTGGAAATGGACCCTAAATTTGATACCTTTTTGTGCCATTTGCCCTAAAATCTTTAGTCTTATACCATAATAATAATAATAATAATAATAATAATAATAATAATAATAATAATAATAATAATAATAATAATAATACCATGATATAAAATATTTTCTAACCATACATGCAATCCATTTCACTCATTTTAAAGATATGATTCGTGATAAAAGAATCTTAGAAAAATCACGTAGGGATCCACATGTAAACATAGTACAGTATCTATTTAGATACACTCAAATGACCCCTTCTCACAATGAGAATGTATATAACTTCTGGTCTGGTCCAGTATGAAATGAACTTATAATCATAGAATTGACTCGATCATCAGATTATAGATTTAGACATATAAGTTCCAAATAATGATTAACGTGCGGCCGATAACACAACAGCCTTGATCAACTGCATACACCACTCTCTTGGATACTACATTGCGTAAGAAGTAAATAACCAACAAACCCATTAGATAAAAGAGTCGGAGCCGGTTATGACAAGCCATGTTTTGAAGAGTTGAAGAACATTTACAGACTTTCTTGAATACCCTAATAGGATGCATAGTACTACTTGATTCTCAAGAAAAACCAAACAGAAAAAAGCTAGGCCGGTCTTATGACCTTTATGAAAAATATTGAAAACTTGTGGCCTCCATATACATTATCCTCCAGATCGATTAAATTGGAGTGTATACCAATTAACGACCGGATAAAATCTAATTGATTCAAGTTTGTGTATGTTTGTATGTTTGCAGAAAAAACGTGATCAAAATATGGTTGATCAGCCTTGTCTTTTCTCTATTATAAATAGAGAATATATAAGACAGTTTATGGGGTCCATAAAACGGTTATGAGGGCCTAATAACTGTAAAGCAGTTATATTACCAACTAGCAGCAGTATCTGCAACTAGCAGCAGAATCTGCTACTAGCAGCAGAAACAAACAACCTTAGCAGCAGGAACCAGCAGCAGGAACCACAAAGCTAGCAGCAGGAACCAGCAACACTAGCAGCAGAATCCACCAAGACTAGCAGCAGAATCCACATCAACTTTATACGTATAATTTGGTGGAAAAACAAATTCTAATGAATTTGTAACATAGCAATGTTATACCAGGGGCACTGCCCCTTGGACCCTGCTAGGGGCTGCCATCCCTTGGACCCTGCTTCTCTCAGGGGCGTTGCCCCCGAACCCCCACCAAGGGGGCTACGCCCCCTTGGAACCCCCGTTAATATCCAAATAAGTGTCGACCCTTATTTGCATATTAAACTCAATCTATTTTACACTAAAATACCAACAAACCTCCCCCATTTTAGTGTAATCATAAATTAACTAACTAGTTCACAGCAAACAATCAAACTAATGCATAAATGAAATGTCGAGACGATTGAATTTCACATTAGTATATTACACATTCCAAATATTCGGATATCAAGGTTTCCCGAAAGATTGAACTTTGTAATATCACTATTGAATACATGAAGATAATATACACATTAGTTTTACATACACAATTCTTACACGACACATTCTTTTACTAGCCTATGTCCCTATCCTTCATAAGTATATCAAAGCCAAGTCCCAGCTTCTTGAAGCAGCTAAACTTCATACTCATATAGGTAATTCTTTTAGTCTTGCACCTGCAAATGCAATTTTTCAAAAGAATTATTAAGAAGATATACTTCAACCTATCTTATCTTGCAGAACCGAACACATACCTTTGGGATAATTTAACGTTGTGTTCCAAACTCTAGATGTTAAGCTTTCCACATTCAAAATTCAGCACCTAACGTCATATTAGGTGGGAATTGGGTATCTTAACATGAGAGCTTTCATATGGACTTTAAACCTAATCCCACAGCTGATCCTTTCACGAGATCTCTACATAACCCTTTGGTTAAATGATCAGCTAAATTCCGATGAGTTGCAATCCACTCAACGGATATGACACCATGCATAATGAGCTCACGAACCATGCTGTGTCTCACACCTAAGTGTCTTGACTTGCCATTATACACTTGACTATAAGCCTTAGCCAAAGTAGCTTGACTATCACACCTGATAGAAATAGAAGAAATTGGCTTTGGCCACAATGGAATTTCATAAATCAAATTCCTTAACCATTCAGCCTCATTACCAGCTGCTGCCAAAGCAACAAACTCATACTCCATAGTTGAGTTTGTTATGCAAGTCTGTTTCTTAGATGCCCAACTAATGGCACCTCCCCCAAGAAGGAACACCCATCCAGATGTAGAAGAATGATCTTCTTTGTTTTCATGTCCAGGCATAACAAACCCTTCGGGTTGTTTCATGTAAATCTCTTCATCTAATTCACCATTCAAGAATACAGTTTTCACATCCATTTGGTGAATTACAAGATTGTGTATAGCAGCTAATGCCAATAACAATCTAATAGTAGATATCCTAGCAACCGGAGCATAAGTATCGAAATAATCAATACCCTCTTTTTGTCTAAAGCCTTGGATTACCAACCTGGCTTTATATTTATCAATAGTACCATCTACTTTCATCTTCCTTTTATAGATCCATTTACATCCTAATGGTTTACACCCAGGAGGTAAATCACTCAATTTCCAAACTTTATTTTGCAAGATAGAATCCATCTCATCTTGGACTGCTTCTTTCCAAAAAGCAACGTCCCTTGAAGCCATTGCTTCACTATATGTCATTGGATCTTTATCAACATTGAAACAATATTGATATTGAAAATTAATTTCACTTCTAGATCCTTCAACTAAATATAGTTGAAAATCATCACCAAAAGCTTTGGCTTTTCTAACTCTCGTACCTTTTCTTGGTTCAGTGCTAGTCGAAGGAACATCCTTGTTATTAACTAGTACCTTCGAACTATGATTCATGTCCCTTGGCCTAGGTATAGATGTGAATCTTTCTTCATCAAAGATTGCATCTCGTGACTCTATCACAGAGTTCACAGAAACATACTGGTATGTGCTTATTCACATACCTTTTATTTGCCAAATTAAGACCAAAACGACCAAAAACTAACCAAAATGCCAAAGATATTTGTGTTTTTGTGTTTGTTTATGTGCTGGAACGGATATCGAGAAAAAAGGGACAAAAACAAGCAAAAACCGGGAAAATGAGCACGAGATATGGAAAAGATATTTACAGCCGATGCCGGGAAGTTTTATGTCATTCAGTCCGTGAAGAATCATCAAATTGACAAAAGAGGCCCTTGGATTTATTTTGGAATAATAGCATAAATGGCCCCTAGAATTTCATATTTTACAATATTGGACCTTGTCTACATTCTAAATCCTACACTACATATCCGGATTACATTTTTAATCCAAATCCAAAGTCTACAAACCACCAAGGCCCAATCCGTTTCACCAAAGCCCACTTCTTCTTTTAACCCGAAAACCAACCCACGACCCATCTTTATACCCAGTCAACAAATATTTAACACCGGTCAAAGGTTAAATAAAGGCAGGTCAAACAGTAATTAAAAAATAAAAAAATAAAAAAAACCTTTACTGCGCCCCTATCTATCAAATACCCAGATAAAAACAATGTTCTATGAACCCTAGAAAAGTTACCCCGTACAATTACCGTGATTAAGGGCAAGATTGTCTAATCATTGGGGTTCTAGAAGATGCCAGAGTGCCAGAGAAGAGTAGAGACGCACGAATGGCTACGTGGCAGCATGCTATTGGTCCGAACACCTCACAAAATTTGATCCAAGGGTCGTGATTGATTGAGTGATGATCAAGTGATGATCCAAGGTCTATTGGTGATTTAAAGTAGCACAAATTCACTCGGATCAGTGACATGGTAGGAGGGTTTTTGGCTATAAATAGGACCTTCAATCTTCAGTGTAGGAGAGTTTTTTTTTAGTGTAATGTTCTGTTGTTAGTTTAGTCTCTTAATTAGTTTTCATAGTGTAACCAAGCTTTTGTTTAATGAAAATTTCAGTTTTCCTTTTTAATTCATATTGCTTATTGAATCTCTTTTCCATTTAAAGTTGTTAGTATAAGTGCTATTACTGTTTTATAAGCTATTTCTATTGAGTTTAAGCTTTTCAAACATTCACTTTCATTATAATTGTTTAAATCAGAAAATTCAAAAAATTACAAAAATATGGTTTCTAGTCTCAAATCTCAGCTTCAATAAGCTGATTTTCTCATTAGTCCAAACTCATATAAGCTTACTAGCTTCTGTGAGTATTGGTTTTTTAGTTCAAAACAGATCAAGTTCTCATTTCACAAATAGTCAACTTAAGTCAACTGTGGAAATGAAGATGATGATATTGGGTTGATTTGATAGATCAAATAGTGTAGTGGAAGTATTTGGCCTATCTAGAGATAGGTTTTGTTGAATTTTTACCTCTGTTCAGCTGAGGTTCCTAGTAAGTTCCAAATTTACATATTTAGCTTATTTCTGCATCATTTTGTTTCAGCTTAGTCCAGTGCTTATAGTTTATTGATTGTTGCTTTTTAGATGATAAGTAACTTAGGTAATCATAGTATAGTTGATATGGAAGCTTATTTCAGTAGTATCTAGTGTAAAATTACAAAAGAAGGTTTTAAAGGGGTGTTTGGATTAGCCTTCTGCTGATCAGTTGCTCCTAGTTACTGTTCCTTTGCTTTTTTTTTTTTAATTGATGAGTTAGCTTAATTAAGTGTGTTTGAGTTCAATTCTGATAAGGACTTTAGTGATTTAAAGCTTTTTAGGTTTGTGGAAGATTAGTGCTAGTTATAGAATCAAAACTGCCTTCATAAGCTCTAATTAAGCTAAGCTTGTTTTGAGTGGAAGTTTTTTGTGTTCTTTTGTTCATTACAGTGTGTTTAGTGATCACTCAAGTTATGGGTTAGTTTCTTTTAGGTTTTGCAAGATTTTAAGGTAGTTTCATAGCTCTGCTGCATTAGAATTTTTTGTGCAGAGCATCACCAAAGTCTGTGATCTGCAGCTTATTTGTAGTTTATCTAGTTGATCTAATTGCCTGCAAATTAAATTCTAAGTAGGTAGGGTGCAAGCTTTTAGTTCATAATCTGGGATTTGACTCATCAGCTTATTAGTCAGCTTAAAAGCTATCTGCAAATTAGCCACAGAACTGCTTTTCTAGGAATGCACATGTTCAGTTTCAATGGCTCCTGTTCTATAGCTTATTTAGGATAGCTATTGTGATTGAGATTTGGGCATTTTGAGGTTGCTAGTAGATTGTACTATCAATTTTCAGTATCTGTTATTTGATTCCCCAAAATAGCTTTTATCTGGCTTATAATTAAGTTGCAAAAAGGCTATTTGTTCATCTGTTTTTATCCTATCATTACTACTGTTGCTACTGCTTTTTTGTTTTCACTTAAGCTTATTGGTACTTTTTCAGTTGATTTTAGCTTCTTTTTGTGTGTTTGTTGGTATTTGATCAGTAGAGAATTTTTAGATAACTTTAGCTTATTTTGAGCTTAATTTGCAACTGCTTATCTACCCAAATCAGCTTAATAGGGTTAGATAAGCTCTGATTTTATTTTTCCTAGCTTTTAAACATAATTTTAGATTTTTCTGGAAATTTTCATATTTTTCCAATTTCATTTACTATTTTTAAATCATTTAAATAGTTTAATTTAGTTTTAAATTCATAAAAAATAAATAAAAAGTCAAAAAAAAAAAATTTTCTTTTTTATAAAATTTTCTTTTTATATTTAGAGTTTAGGAAAAATCATTTTACATTTTTAGGATTTAAATTTTAGAGAATCACTTTTTAATTACGTTTTTATAAATCGTCGCGTATGTTTTAAATTCCCAATTGCATTTTTAGATTAGTGTGCTTAGCATAGTTGTTCCCTTAGCTTACTTTGTAGATTTCAATTGATATTTCATTATTCGTAGTATAAAATCACCAATCATCACTCTTTTACACACATTCACCACACAATTCGACTACGTAACGACAACTCGATATTCGACCTTCGTTGGGAACACGACCCGGGGAAAATACATCCGTTGTGTTTCCTTTGGAAATATAAAAATATCAAATCACATACTCATTAGGTTCTAATACATAGAATCTATAAGCATGTGAATTTTCAGCATACCCAATAAATATGCAATCTATACCTCTTTCACCTAAAGTTTTCCTTTTAGGTTCCGTGAGCCTAACCACAGCCCTACATCCCCAAACCTTGAGAAAATTCAAGTTGGGAGCTCTTTTATGCCAAAGTTCATATGGGGTTTTCTTATTGCTTTTACCGGGAATACGGTTTAGCAAGTAACAAGCCGTTAACATGGCTTCACCCCAGAATCCTTCACTTAACCCAGAATAAGACAACATTGAATTCACCATTTCTTTCAATGTTCTATTCTTTCTTTCAGCTACACCATTTTGTTGTGGTGTATATGGAGCAGATGTTTGATGTATTATTCCAGTAGATTGGAAATATACTGGATCATAATACTCCCCTCCACGATCGGTACGTAAGATTTTTACCAATTCTTTTTTATGGAGCTCTACCTCTTGTTTATAAATACGAAATTTATCAAGAGCTTCATCCTTTGAATGCAATAAATAAATATAGCAGTAACGTGATGCATCATCAATAAAAGTTATGACATATTTCTTGTTTCCTAGAGAAGGAGTAGCATGCAAATCACATAGATTACTATGAATAAGGTCTAACAGTTTGGATTCACGATTTGCTGTTTTAAATGGTTTTCTAGTGATCTTAGTAAGCATACAAGTTTTACACTTATTATGGTCCAACTCAAAAGATGGAATCATACTCATTTTAGACATTTCTTTCATTCTTTTATGATGAACATGTCCTAATCTAGCATGCCATAATTCCATGTTACTAATTTTAATCCTAGAAATAAAATCAACCATACAAATCGAATTAAAAGTAGAAGGCATATCTAAATTTAACATAATTATACCATTACATAAATATCCAAATCCAACAAAAGAACCATGTTTCGACAAGATATACTTATCGGATTCTAACACTTGTTTGTACCCACAATTATTTAATAATACACCGGACAACAAGTTTTTCCGAATACCGGGCACATACAATACATTACATAACGAAATTGTTTTTCCAGAAGTAAAAGTTAAATCTACTAGTCCAATTCCAAGTATTGGTTCTGTTGCGACATTTCCCATAGTTAAAACACGTCCATCATTAATAGTTGCAAGTTCCTTGAACCATCTTCGGTCCTTGCACACATGACATGTCGCACCAGAATCATACCACCAAGCAAAATCATCATCCTGTACATAGAATGATTCACAAATTAATGATACATAATTCAAATCCGAATTATTATTAATTGTTAATATTGTACCTGCTTGTTTCGGATCTCCTTTGGATCCACCACTAGTACCAGCCTCGTTTTTGCCTTTTCCCATACGGCAATCACGCTTGAAATGTCCAGGTTTTCCACATTTTCAACAGCCACCATCGTTGGACTGTTTTGCTTTCTTTACACTTCCCTTTTTGTGATCGTTATCTTGAAACTTTCGTTTCTTGTTCTTAGTATTCGAACCCTTTTTGAAACTAGAATTAGTTTCTTCAATCATATTGACACTTGACCCGCCAATATCTTTGTCCTTTTCATTCACCCATGTTTTCTCCATCCTTCGACACCCTTCCTCAATACTTATGGCACTTCCCAATTCAACCAAATTGTATTCTTCCTTCTTATGTTTCAAATTTGTTTTGAAATCCTTCCAAGAAGGCGGAAGTTTGTCAATAATAGACGTTGTCGCAATGGATTCGTCCATTTTTAAACCATGTTGGGCAAAGCGACCAAGTATACTAAGACACTCATTGTACTGTTCCATAACAGAACGTCCGTCTATCATTTTGTAATTCATGAAATCACTAACCAGGTGCCATGTACTTGGCCTGAAGCATGTCCCATAATTCTTTTGCAGATTCAATGTTTTGATAAATATCAAAAAGAGTATCACACATACCGTTTAAGATTGTTCCACGGCAAATGAAGTCATCGTTCTAGAACTTGTTTCGTTTTCTGGTTTGATCAATGGTTTCGTCCTCCACTTCCTCCGATGCTGGTGTTGTCAAAACGTACAGAACTTTCATTGTTGTTAACAAGAATAGCATCTTTTTCTGCCATCTTCGAAAATCCTGCCCTTCGAATTTGGCTAACTTCACAAACTTTGATGTCATATCTCGCACTGATTCGCCTGCCATCTTTGAAATTTAATCGATCTTTGTTGTAAATAGGGGTAGTTGTGGTATCCTGATAGCAATTAGAAGTCACGGATATGAACGCTTTCAGATCGATTAAATTGGAGTGTATACCAATTAACGACCGGATAAAATCTAATTGATTCAAGTTTGTGTATGTTTGTATGTTTGCAGAAAAAACGTGATCAAAATATGGTTGATCAGCCTTGTCTTTTCTCTATTCTAAATAGAGAATATATAAGACAGTTTATGGGGTCCATAAAACGGTTATGAGGGCCTGATAACTGTAAAGCAGTTATATTACCAACTAGCAGCAGTATCTGCAACTAGCAGCAGAAACAAACAACCTTAGCAGCAGGAACCAGCAGCAGGAACCACAAAGCTAGCAGCAGAAACCAGCAACACTAGCAGCAGAATCCACCAAGACTAGCAGCAGAATCTACATCAACTTTATACGTATAATTTGGTGGAAAAACAAATTCTAATGAATTTTTAACATAGCAATGTTATACCAGGGGCGCTGCCCCTTGGACCCTGCCAGGGGCTGCCGCCCCTTGGACCCTGCTTCTCTCAGGGGCGTTGCCCCCGAACCCCCACCAAGGGGGCTACGCCCCCTTGGAACCCCCGTTAGTCCCGTTAATATCCAAATAAGTGTCGACCCTTATTTGCATATTAAACTCAATCTATTTTACACTAAAATACCAACACGTATCAATTGAGTCTAAAACCCATCAAATCCGATTCATCCTTATCTTTTAACACTTAAAAATCTCAAACACCACAAATCCATATTAACTCGTGACTGTAACAACCTCTCTTCTGGGTTTTTTTTCAGCTTTTTCACCGAGTCTTCGCCGGAATGAGTGTGGGGTTTGACGGTAATGATTATTGGATGTGGGTTTTTGTGTGTATTGATTTCATGAAGGTTGATGATAGTAGGGTTTTGGTGTGGTAGGTGTCCCGAGGGTTATGGTGTTGATGAACTCTGTTGTCGCTGCCGGAGATACCACTGTGGTATTGGTTTTTGTTTAGATCTCCCTTTTTTTGATTTGCTGATGATGGAGAGTAGATCATGTTTTTTGTTGTGGTTTTGATAGGATTTGATTTTTGATCAGTGTGGGTTTTTTTGTTTGTGAGTTTTAGATGATGTTTTTGGTAAAGGATATATCTGTGATATGTTTTTGGTAAAGAATATATGTTTATAAAAGAAAAGAAAAAAAATTCAACTTTGGCCCTTCAAATTTTATAAAAGTTTCATTGTATACTTAACGAAATTTTTGGTTAGTTGTTAACGGGAAGTTAGCAAAAAACCCAAATCCGCTAAAAAAAATAGTTGGCAACCTTTTTATGCAAGAAAAAAAAGAAGAATACCTTAATTGGAAACGGACCCTAACTTTGATATCTTTTTGTGCCATTTGCCCTAAAATCTTTAGTCTTATACCATAATAATAATAATAATAATAATAATAATAATAATAATAATAATAATATTATTATTAGAAAATATTTTATATCATGCTATTATTATTATTATTATTATTATTATTATTATTATTATTATTATTATTATTATTATTTTAATATTATTATTAAACATAGTACAGTATCTATTTAGATACACTCAAATGACCCCTTCTCACAATGAGAATGTATATAACTTCCGGTCTAGTCCAGTTTGAAATGAACTTATAATCATAGAATTGACTCGATCATCGGATTATAGATTTAGACATATGAGTTCCAAATAATGATTACCGTGCGGCCGATAACACAACAGCCTTGATCAACTGCATACACCACTCTCTTGGATACTACATTGCGTAAGAAGTAAATAACGAACAAACCCATTGGATAAAAGAGTCGGAGCCGGTTATTACAAGCCATGTTTTGAAGAGTTGAAGAACGTTTACAGACTTTCTTGAATACCCTAATAGGATGCATAGTACTACTTGATTCTCAAGAAAAACCAAACAGAAAAAAGCTAGGCCGGTCTTATGACCTTTATGAAAAATATTGAAAACTTGTGGCCTCCATATACATTATCCTAAATGAAGCTGCAATATTTATTATATAGAAATGGTAAATCAACCAACACACAATTAAGAGCTAACATTTGGTTGCAACATTCTTCAATAAACAACACAAGCTGGACATGAACTTGCATAAACCAATGTAGCAATAGGATAGTTAGTGGTTGGTATTAAAAAATAAAAATAAAAAACGTTAAAGATATTCTGAAAAACTCCTTTTTTATGGTGGTTACTGGTTAAATGAGGAGGAAAAGAAGTAAACAAATACATGACGTAACAGTCACATAGCTTCTCATAGGCATGTATGGATATAAATATAGAAAATTCCAAACCAAGAATCAGGCATTTGATGATATATATGTAGTTCAGAGCTTCATGTCATCTCCTCTTATTGAGTATATAATACATGCATGCAGTGCGTGTGTGGATAACTTGTAAGTTTACACATGCATAACCAAGTCCTATGTCCAAAAAGAGCTTGAATGATTCATGCAATTAATACCTTCAGCTTAAACTATACAGTTTTATCAGTCATGCCTTCAGTGTATTTGGTGTATACTCGAACACACCAGACTACCAGAGGCAGATGGCAAGTCAAACACTACTTTTAATCAGTGCAAGATAAAAGACATGTGGGTTAAATCCGATAGCAAGAATGTGCCCATTAGGCTAAAATCAAGAAATAAGGCAATACCATCCTCCAGATTGGTTCCAAACGTTGACCAAAATAGTCACTACTCTGCCAATTGGTAAACTTTCCTTGATTTTTTGCTCGAGTAAGTGCACCTTCTGCAAATTCGATGTTTACATACCAAATAACTGTCTATTAGATCAATCCTTCACCTGCAACAAATAAAAGGAATGCATTCAAGATTATAATCCCTTTAAAACTGATCTAAACGCCATCTATAAGCAAAACAATCCACTTATAAAGAACACTCACGTAGTTCATCAAAGGAAATACTGCTAATGCTCTCTCCAGTTTTGAAAAGACGGATCTTTCCTGCGCCACATAAAACATTAGTGAGTTGTTATATTGTTGTGTATAACATAGTACAAGTCAAATGTAATGATTGACTGACCCTTCTCATTGTTATCTTCCTTTTCCCCCAACTGATAGAGACATGCATGTATCACTTTCTTCCTTATGTGTGTTTAATTAAATAAACATATTTCGTTGTCACTCTTAACCACATGTGTTACGATTAATTTTGGTTCACTTACATTCTTAAATACTGGTATGTTACTTTTTATTCTGCAATTAGCATGGCCACACACCACGATTTGTTTTGGCTCTATGCTTGTGCCACATGTTGTGACTATAAGGCGTGTATCCAATGCCAAATTCACCATAAAGGTCATCTTTAGCATTTCTTACACATAACAATGTCTACAAACAATTCCTAACCGATAAACTTTTAAGAATTTAGGAATTTATGTTGTCATATCATTTTAAATTCACAAGTCAAAACACAACCAGACTTCCAAGTGCACAACAAAATAACTATACACTACTGAGTGCTCGAAATTAGATGTAAAAAGATGAGTTGGGAAAATAGTTTCAAAATAGGAGTCATTAATCTTAGATCTTTTCACTTAGTATCACGATGGCTCTCTTGATCTCTTAGCCAAGCACAATGTAATCTCCTAAAAAATCTCTAAGATGTTCATCAAAACATATCTAAAAGATAAAATGAAGTTTAACTGATCTCCTCAGCGATGTTCTAACAGTTAAATAGACCGTGTCAAGCAGAAGACGCTATTTGGTGGGTAAGTACTAAGTGAACATGCACTAAATATGATGTAGAAGCGCCTCCAAGCAGATGACAAAATCATCTTCCTGTGAAACAATTACCCTTTGCTGCAAGAATTGCAGGTGATAACACTTCTTCCTATTTCTTTCTCAATGATATCCGACGATCAAGACAATTCCCGTGAAAGTCTTTCATAGAAGATAATTTCTGTTTCAGAAAACCGTTTTCGGGGACAGTCCATCCGAAAGAAATTTTTCAAATTGAATAATTAGGAAGAGAGGAAAGCAAAAGGATTCTTATCTCATTCCATTCCAGTGGCTCAACCAGTAACCAATGGCGAAAACTAAAAAATCCATGGTTTCCCGGTAGAACCCTATTTCGCCCAAGTTGTTTCAGAACCGGAAAAAAGAAGCGGTTGCTCATATGTCATGATTCTCTGTTTATATAAAAAAAAACTGTGTCCAAGTGGATCCACTTCCCAAAATCCCGATATATGTATTGAAAAAGCATGATTAACAATAGGCTTCACCTTTTCATTGCTTATAGCATCTCCAATGCAGTAACCTATTGAAATTCTCAACTTACTTTCACCCATTAATTCCGACACAAGAAACTCATTCTTAACAATAGTCACTCACCCAACATAATATTTCAACCGGTCAATGTTGGTCAACCTTTTGAGCCAGTAACCCTTTTTCAAGTCATCTTCAACCCTTGCACCGGATATGCTCTTAACTTGTTTCTTTTTACAGAAAAGTGAGTGTCATTTATCATTATGCCTTTAAACATTCAATGTTTACTAGTAAAAGCTTTAATTGATATTAATGTCTTTTTCGTCTCTCATTGTCTCACCTCGATGAGGCAAAGGCCTTACAATTTAATATTACTGGCTAGCTAAAAAATGAAACAGAATGCTGAGCAAAAATGGCAGGTTCTGATGAAACTATTAGAAACATCCTATATCTAACTATGTCCAATGCAATTGATATCATTAATTTAAGATCAACCTCATTAGAAGATGAAGTGACTTACTTTATCAATAATAGAAAGAGTCCTACTTAATTTATCATCTATTCACATTTCAACTGTAACTGATACCCAATCATAAGGTTTATCTACACCTACTTAAACCTTCGTAATTTATGGGAACATGAATCATCACGCAAATTATTCAACTTTGTATCATATTTATCCGAACAGCACAAGGAATTTCAGCAAATATAACTTATGGTATATATGCTAAGATGGGGATGTACCATCACGACGAATGCAGATCTCTGGTATGTTTTTAACTTCACCATTGATATTGTCATTGTAAACTCTTGTTTCAATATCACCCTCCACGTAAACTGAAGAGCTGCAAAGAGGTTTCACGTCAGCAGAAAATAAAGACCTAAACACATAATTCCAGTTCACTAAACTTTGGAAAAAATATATTATACTTCTTGACGAATTGTTGAACTGCATAAGCTCCAAGTTCTTCATTGTGTACAGCAATACGATGCCATTGAGGAGGTTTTGGCAAATCTTTGGGTCCAATTGTTCTTTGATCAAACATGCCACCTGTCCCAACTGTGAAGATGGTGACTGTTCTACCATTCCTCAGGATCTTCTGCAGTGGTGGTTGCCCAACCTTTCCACATATAATTGCCTGTCGATAACAATAGTTTTATATCAAGAAAGCGAGTTTAACCCATGTATATAAAACTGGGTTGATTCTGGTTGTAATTTACTACTTACAGATTAAAAGCGTGAAATAGAAGATGCAAAAGAGAGCTATCTAAAGTGCACATTAGATTAATACTTTAACAATATGATTTTGGTAATTATGTTTAACACGTTACTTTCTCAAGAACAAAAAAACGGATATTTTTTGTTGGCAGGTCAACCCTATACTTTTTAACCCGAACCACTTTGAATTATCATACCCACCCATAAAGGCCGCAATGCGACATCCAATAATAATAATATTCCCTTGATCCCATAATAAAACTCCATTCTTTGATACCGGAGCTTCTAACCTACCATTTCCAACTTGAGAATTAGTTTTGTAGTTCAATGAATGAATGAATAAATATTTACACCCCAGTCAAAACAACTCCTACCAAGGTAACTGCTTGAACACTAAATTAAGTAAACACTGAAATCGTATAAACGACAACCTTCTAACACGTTTAATGATTAATGGTTACAAGCAATAGAATGTATTTAATTCATGTTGAAACCCAATTTAATGCCGAATTTGAAACAATCATATTTACCTTATGAACACCGCGAAAGCCCCAGCCTTTTCTCGGATCAACTCCTTGCATTTGTAACTCGGGTTTTTCAGGAATAAAATCATCATCATTATCAATATCATCATCACCACTCCCGAACCCACCGGAATACCATTTCTTCGAAACCCGTTGCAAACCCACACCTACCAAAAAAAAGTTTAATTCATTTTGTGCACACCAAGTGTTTGTTAAAATGCTGAAACCAAATTTATAGCATTAATTATATGACAAATGAAGGATTACCAAATGAAGGGGTGTGTGAATAAAGTGATAGGCGTAGTGATCTTGTGAGCTTTGTAGCGAGTGACGTCATGTTTGTTTGTTTCAGGGTTTGAACAAAGGGTTTTTGAGTTTGTAGGCCGATTAACGGGTCGGTTTTATTAGCACTTGTTCTTTGATATAATTCCAAATTTGGTCCTTCAAGTGTTTACTAACATGCACTTTGACCAGGTTGCTAGTGTTTGGAAAGTTAAACTTGACACCAAGCATGGAAACCATGAGAAAGTTATGTCTGAATGGATTAATTAATATGGTCAAGCTCCATGCACCTAAAACTTGTAAAGTCTTAAAAGTATAATAAATTTGTTGAATTGATGTAAGTTTTGTGTTTTCATTATTAGACACTAGGCATGTTTGTTAATTTAGTTTTAGGATTTGGTGAACATTGTAACACTAGAATATAGATTTAATACATGTTTTTAGAAGAAAATCTTATGACATACGATAATATTTAATACAAGTAATGGAAAAACAATGGGATTTAAACTAACCCACTCAATTTAACTTTATTGTGAAAAATCATTGTTATTAAAAAAACGGTTGAACCAAAAACCGGTAACTTGCCAGGGGTAATTGAAAAACTGCTTCTACATAATAGTACGAGTGGGAAAAGGCAAGGGAGCTTTTTGTAAATGCATAGAAATTATTTTCAAGAACTCGCTACAATTGGAAGAATGGAACCCCAATTGGTACGCCGTAACCCATCTCTCTACTGCTGTTGCTCTGATCAAATCTCCCAATCACTATGCTCGACTTCACTCTGATTCTATAAATTTTGTTTCATAGGTTTTTTGATGTTTTATCCGATATCTAGAAGTTATTACCAACAAATTCAGTTTAATTGATAAATAAAAGTTTTGTACTCGAAAAGTTTAGGTAGCATTTAATGATAGAAAAATTTACTTGTTTTACTGTTTCTAGATTCCTTGAGAAAGGAATTGTTTTTTTTCTTTAGAGAAGAGCTGAGAATTTTAAAAACCCGTTTAAAAAAATTATATTTTTCCTTTTTTGAAAAGATTACCTCGGATTGCGATGGTGGGCGGCGACGGCGAGGATGGAAGGTGAAAATGTTACCAATGGTGATTGAAGTTAGAATTAGATACTTGAATGGTAGATTAGGAAATCCCTTTTTTTTTTTTTTTTTTTTTTTTTTTTTTTTTTTTTTTTTTTTTGTTAGAGAGAAAAAAATGGAGAATGGTAGATTGGGGTTTTCATTTTTCTAGTTAAAATTTGGAAAGGTATCACTAAACGGGTTTTCAGATTTTCCATTTCCCTATGAAAAATTTCCTATGGGATGTTTTTAAAATTTAGAATTTTTCTGTGTCATTTTCCTTTTAGCGTCTAGCTAATTCTCTACTTCGATATGGTTTATCATTTATGCATTTGATAGGTTTTGGATGGTTGTATAACTATGGTACAGAAGTTTGTGACACTAGCATGTTACTGGGGTAGCGAATTTTGTAACGGACCAGAAGGTGTATGATACTTGCATAAGTGCGTTAATAAGCTGATGGCATGTGAGGGGTACGTGTAACATCCCCAAAATCGGGTCCAGCGGAAGCATACATGTCACTGGGGTGCTACTCAATTGGTATCACAACACAAGTACAAAGAACGGTTTTTACCTCAATCATTTAGAATAAAATTCATTAACAAAAAGTGTTAAATTTACATTATTCAAAAGTAGTGCGGAAATAAGCCCATAAAATAAGTAAAGCGGTCCCAATTATTTATCAGAGTCGTCTATGACCGTGCCCCTTGCTAAGCGCCTCCAGAAGAGAGCTATCGCCTTAAACCTGAGAATACACGCTAAAAGTGTCAACACAAAGGTTAGTGAGTTCGTTAGGTTTAGTGTAAAAGTAAAAATGGAAACCCTTTTTCAAGAAAAACCTCATGACACGTATATGCTAACCTAATCCTGTTACAAGTCCCGCTTACACAAAACTTGTAACATCTTAGGTCCACATATAAGTTCATACTGAGACATATTTATGTAATTGTAATACCTGAAATTCAGATAACATGTAAAATGACCAAAATGTCCTCACTACTTAAGAATTTAATTACAAGCTATTATAAGTACCAAATTAATCCGAATTATGTTAAATAAATTACATATAAGGTAAAATAAAATTAAGACAAGTCTTGTACTAATTTTTATATGTCCAAAATAATTATCTTGCACCTTACAAAAATTAAAAACCGAAAATACATTACTTTTATTAATTTCGGTATAATTAAAAGTGATTTAAAAGTTAGATAAATACAACTAAATTAAGATAAGGATCAAACTAATCAAAATTCTGATCCCCTTAACTAATATAGGCCGATTTCTATGTATCCCCCCCCCCCTAAGACCGGATTTCCTATTCTATATAATTTTATCCCATTTATTTCTTTCTTTTTCATCAAGCCGAGAAAACACAAACACCAAATAATTCACCATTCATTCCATACGATTTTTGGAGGTCCAAGAGTAATTTTTCTGAGTTCATTATATTGCTAGGAAGCCAAGAAAAATAGTCATTCGAATTATAGAGGCCTGAATTCATTGTTGTCGAATTTTGTTCATACGTAAGGTATAATTCCCTATTAATTCATACGACCCTTTATAAATTTGTTTTCCATTTTTCCTGAGTTCCTTATATCATATATGATCTGTGAAAAATGATTACAAGGTTTGTTGGTCGCGTTTGTGCTCGTGGGGAATTTTTGTTCGATTTAAGCAAATCGTGTGGTATAATTTTCCATCTTCCATTCGATCATTCTGAGATCACTCTGGTATTTTTCCCATGACCTCTACATCACATAGGGTCTGTATAAAATGATAAACACGAACCATGCATGATCTATAATTTATTTGTGAATTAAACCTTAAAAACGTAATAAAACTTTAACTAATTCTATACGAATTTTCTTGGCATGAAATCTATTTTATTTGGACTCTATACAGTACATATGATCTCAAAAAAATACTAATTCAAATTGTTGAGGCTTGGATCATGTTTTGTGAATTTATGTTCTAATCGCTAATTTAGAAAATAAAGAAAAGAAATAAAATAAAAGAGAAAGAAATTAGGGTTAGGGTTTTTGGTGTATGATTCTGGTCATTTAATGATGTTTAAGGTTTGTCATTATTATGGGTTAATGATTGGAATTTAATATTAGGGTTTGTAATAGTTTTGTTAATTAATGATTTGAAAAATAAAAGTATAGGGGCTGTTTTGTAATTTCTGAAACTTGTAGGGTATTTTTATAATGTTTTATACATCTGTAGGAATGTGGGAAAAATATTACTTTGGGGTCCTAAGTGTAAATATTGCAAGATAATGAATTAATTGTATTTATAAGGGTTGTTTTGAAATTAATTAAAATAGAGGGACTAAAAGTATAAATTCTGGAATCTTGATATTTTTCTGCGTAAATACTGATATTAAAAGTGTAATGAGAAATTTTGAGGATTTATGGGCTTAATATGTAATTGTTATGAAATTATGATTTAATTTATAAGTTTTGTAAACTTAAAGGACCATTTATGTAAATTCTGAATTATGAGGGATCTGGTCTGTAATATACCTAATTCTGATGATACATTCTGTAATTATGTAAAATAAGTTGCTTGTTTGATAAATATGAATATTGTAGGGATTAAATTGTGAATATTGTAAATCTAGGGTTTGTTTTGTAAATATGGTAACTAGAGGGGTATAATCTGTAAATTGTGAAACTAAAAGGATTAAGATGTCATTCTGAATAAAAGGAGTATTTAAGTCAGTAGTTAAAGTATTTTCATTGTGATACCCTTGAATTTAGAATAATTACAGTTTAAACCCTGAACTATGAAAATCTGTCATAATTAACCCTAAAGTTTTGTAACTTGATAAAAGATACCTTAATACCATAATATTCTGTAATTAAGGACTTAACAAAATCTGTAATATCAATATCTGGTTAAATATGGAAATCTGTTAATTCTGAAAACCTGCTAAAAATAGAAAATTACTAAAAAATGGAAAGATAAACTAAAAGTAATAATCTGAATTAGAATCCGTAGTAATTCCGCCTTCTACTTCTTTAGGTGTGAAGAAGGAGAAGTCCTGATTTCTGTTCTGTGTCTGTTTTGCTTATTCTGCTTTGCTAATAAGGTACAGATATTCTGCCCTTTTTCAGTAAGGGTTTTTCATCCCCTTTTCTTTCAGTTTTTCATTTCCTTATTAGGATCCCCTATACCATTGCTATGTTCCCTTCTGTTTGTGAATCTTTGTTGTAATCTGTTTGTCTTGAACCTTTTGTTTGAACCTCTGCTATGATTCTTTTATTCTGAACCTTTTTCCTGAACTCTGATTGTAAACTTGTTTGTGAACCTTTGATGTGTTTCTTCTATTCTGAACCTTTCTTGAACCTTTGTGTTTTGATCTCTTGTTCTGACCCTGAATTTGTGAATCTTGATTGAATCTGATCTGTGAACCTTGTTCTGAACCTTAACCTGATATATCTGTTGTAAACTTTGATTTGATTTTTGGTATAAACCTTAACCTGTTAAATCCTTATCTGAACCTAATTGATTTTGAACCTTTATTAAACTACATATGAAACTGTTTAAGAAAAGCTATTTTAAAAAAAAGAAGCGATACCACTTGAAATGGAAGTTACTAAAAGTTTTGGAGGACCATTTTTATGAAAACTATTTTGTAAGATCATTTCAATGAAAACCATTATTAAAGGATTGATTTAAATGAACTTGTGACAGGAACTTCTGAAATGGATTATTGCTATAAACTTGTAATTGTTAACCCTTGATATACTCTTTTGGACTATTGGAAATAAACCTTTTAATCTGAACTTAAACTTTGATATAAAACTTAATCTGATAAACTCTGATTTGAACCTTCGATATTTATTTCTGAACTGTTTGACATGAACCTTTTGCCATGTACCCTTAAGATATGACCTTCTGATTTTGATAGTACATCTGACCTTTGACCTACAGTCTGATATCCGAGCCAATCACTAGGCATGAGGGTTTCATGTCCATGTCATTGATGCACCGATGGCATGACTCTAGGGCAGGAGAGTGATGACCTGTCCCGTCCCTGATTTTATCTGTTATGTAGGAGAAGATTCTGGCCTACTGGGGCGTATGGATGCATCCTAGATCTGATCTGATTTCTGTTATCTGTTATTATGTTATATGTTATATATATCTCTGGTGACTGATGGTGTGTGCGATACACGTCTTTCACATATATCTGGGAGCTGATCACTCCGATTTGATACATGAGGTCACTCCTCATATTATCTGGTTACTTGAGAGGTATCCCCTTTAGATTACTTATGTGACTACACTGTTTATGATATTATCTGTTATCTGGGCTCGTGATAGATTTCTGTTCCCTTTATTCTTACACCTTATTTATTTCTTATTCTTATTTCGTTTCACTTATTCCATTTCTTATTCCTATTCTTTCATTTGACTTTGTTTCTGTATGATCTGTATTTTCTGATTTCCTTTGTACTGCTATCCGTTATCGTTTCTGTTATCTATATATCTGTTCACTGAGCTTTTGAAGCTCAGCCGCATTTCTTTTCCTGCGGCAGGTTTTAGTAGGAAGCTGGGAATAAGTGAGAGTGTACCTCTGGACTTAGAAGGCTTGGTAGCTATTCTGGATTAGAATTGGATAGAAGATATTATGTTTTAGAATTAGTTTTGAAAGTTTTCGTTGTAACCTTGTAGATTCAGTATTTCATTTGTAATCCTTTGAGATTTTTGTATTACTGTAGATGTATGCTCTGTTTTGATCTGATATGAATCCATTATTGTGATATCTTTACCCTTGTCGGGGTTGGGGTGTTACAATTTATGGTATCAGAGATCACAGGCTGCGACTCGTAATACATTTACCCTTGACCTGTGAAGTTTGGATCACTAAGTTTCCACTGTAGGCGCTCGTAGGACAACCTTTGAGAATTTGCTTTAGGATTTTCCTATAGGAACTTAAATTCTGACCAGTGAGGAATGGGTAGACTATAAGTCATTTGCTTAAGTATCTTGCTTCCGCACCTCTCTGATTCGTGTCTTGCTTTTGGTTAAAAATCACATTTGGAAATTTAGAGCTTATGCCTTGCACCACCTAAGAATTGAAACCTAAATAAAATCTGAAGCATTGGAAATTGCGTAGTAATTATCTGACATTATTTGATCCTTGCCTTCCGATTTCCACTCCGACCTCTGAAACTTCTGTTAATCATTCTGATGCCTCTTTGGGCAATCTGAGAATCCCCATGACGATGATACACTTGATACATTCTGTTAGTTGTTCTCGTTTCTAATAATCACCTATGAATCTTCTGATACTATTTGATTTCGACTTAACCATCTCTGTTCCCATGAGAAGCCTTGTGGTGTTTTAACCACGAGTACACAGATGTTTTCCCTCTCATTCTGAATGGTAAAATCTGCTTTGTTGATCCGTCTTTCCTTGGTAGTAACCTTGATTTTATTCTTATAAGGATAAATTGAATGATCATTTAAAATATTGATGACTATCCTCCTATGTCTCACCTTTGGCGTTTGAAACAATGTTGGAACCCCGACATGACTACCAATTGTTAAACTTTTGCTGCCATTACCTGATTTTGACCTTCACTTCCGATCTGTTTGATAAACAGTCTGATATCTTTCCGACCATCCCGAAGGCCGTGTAACCCTAATGTGGTTGACACCTTCTATAATTCATTACCCGTGCTGGATATAAATGTATCATCTGATACTATTCTGTCTTGCAAAATCCATACCACTCCTATGAGAACTCTGGTGATTTTAATCTTGGGTATAGAAGTTTGTTCCCTCCCTTGAATGATGAATCTTATTTGCCCATCAGTTTTCCTTTGGAAGGATTTGATGCAAATATTATCTCTGTATGAAACTGTTAACTGAGCATGATGATGCTGATAACCGATATTTCATAAGCCTCACTTTGACAGTATTCGATGTTCGTATTACCGATGACTTACACCCTACCTGCCGCTTGTGATATATAGCTAAATGAAACCCCAACACCTTGAACTGTTCGCTTATCTATCCCCAACACTATACTGAACCACGTACTTGACTCTGACATATGAACTATCCGTCTGGGTTAATGACCATATTCGTTCTGCGGATCTGTTTACTATTGATATACTTGATTTTGGAGATCTTGTGATTATTGATTGGCTGGTTCTTCAGCTATCATAAACTACCGCATCTGAAATGTAACAATCTGACCCACCCTATTTTGTTATAATAACCTTTAACCGCTTAAATCTGTTAAGCTTATCACTGTTATGGAAATATTTACCCTGATCTCATTTGATTGTCAAATTCTCCTGACACCTATTAGTATCCACCCCTAGAAAGTTTTGTTGTACAAATTTTCTGGCATTTTCTGATGAAACTCCTGGGTTTTCCTCCCGTTTGAGAAGTAGATTTGATTCTGAACCGATCTCGGTTGACGAGCCATGATGCTATAGAAGTGAGAGATTGAAGAAACCGATGAGATATGATTTTTGTTTCACCTCAGTGTTTCCCTTGAATACCCTATTAAACTATGAAGTAGAAAGAGAAAAAAAAAATTTGCTTCAGCATAACAACTATCGTAAACCTAACCGTAATTTTAACCGTAATCACTTTTCATTTCTGCGTATCAATGATTAAATTGTTCTACCTTGAAATTCTGTATCAGACAACCTCATTAAATGTTTGAAGGACTGATGAAGCAACCACAAGAACTCCTAAGATGGGAGATGACTAACTGAGAGAAGCTTCCGTAAAGTATTTCAGTTTTATATGAAGTTATCCCTGAAAAGATTCATGAAAACTGTTTTCGTACTCATTGTGACCATTATGAGTCTTAAATAATGCCAATAGTATTGGCTAATAAGAATCATGTTTTCACGAGTATCTGGACAATTGTCATAGTATGACAGCATGTTGTGCCCTGAGACGAACGAGGAAACATGTAGACCATCTTCGTATTAAATGGAATGACCTTTGTTCTGGAAGAGTAGATGTAATTGGCGTTCAGAGATTGTAGCAGACACCACTACCAAGCATCGATGACGACAGCAATCTGAGTTGGCGAATTCCGAACTGTGCTAGCAGACTTGTCCAAGACTCGCAGTCTTGCTTCTCTATTCATTTTAGTTGTACTAAGATGAATTGGGAGCAGAAGCAGACTTGAGAATGGAAATTGAGATCATGATTTTGAATGGAAGAAAATTCTGAAGCGAACGTTTGGTTTGGAAGAATGAATTCTGTGATGGATGAAGCTATGGATGACGTAATTGATTTCCTCTTGACCTATTTAAATTTTGTTACCTGATGATAAAATCCTTTGAATGATTTAGGTTCTCTGTAGTAATTCCGCTCTGTGTTCATTCTGCGCATGTTGGACGATGGTTTGTTATGTGAAATTTGACAAATAATGGATGATCTGATGTACCAAATTCTGATAGAAATTTTGGGACTTCCGTTAATTTTTTCGAGTGATTCGTTCTCCTCTTAGTTAGGGTATTTGATTTTGATGACCTCTGAGACCGTAGGAAGACTAGGTGGATTAGGATAAGTTTGTTCTGTTCACGACTTGAGATAAAGTATGACCATCATGAGGGCATATTTATATGATGCCAGTATTATGACGTCTGGCCAACGTGATAATACTTACATCATATAACGTGCACTTGTTGTGGGCATAGGATATTTCGGGAAGTGCCTTTGAACCTTAGAAATTCTTATAACTGTTGGGAGTATCTGCCTTAGTGAGACTGTAAGTTCATTTCTGACTGTACGTGTAATCTGCTTCCACCGTTATGCGAATTGATAAGTCTGGATTCTCGTCACGCGTTTTACTGACCTCTGTACTTCTGATAACTATTTTAGGTTACATTGTAGAACTTTATGCCAATTGATGTTATCAATAATCTATTTCCTGCACGTTCTAATCTGATTTGTCTAATCAATGTCTGTGAACGGCATATCTGTCAAAACCCTATGTATTTCTTTGTCTTTTCCGAGAGAATCTGATTTTCATCTACTACGTTTGGTATGTTATTCTTCTGATCTGGATTCAGTATGTTATGTCTGTTCTGAGGATCTGAAACAATTTTGGAATCTGCAAGTTCGAGTCATGAGAAACAAATCTTTCATATGTCTGTTCACCGTCAGTTGTGTTTCTGTTTCGTTTCACCTCAATTCTCGTCTTACTCTGTTATGTCATTGTTTTGTTTTCTGCTCTCTTTTCGTTCTGCTTTCTGCAAATTTCGAGGACGAAATTTTTTTGTTAGTGGGGAAGAAGTTTTAATACCTGAAATTCAGATAACATGTAAAATGACCAAAATGTCCTCACTACTTAAGAATTTAATTACAAGCTATTATAAGTACCAAATTAATCCGAATTATGTTAAATAAATTACATATAAGGTAAAATAAAATTAAGACAAGTCTTGTACTAATTTTTATATGTCCAAAATAATTATCTTGCACCTTACAAAAATTAAAAACCGAAAATACATTACTTTTATTAATTTCGGTATAATTAAAAGTGATTTAAAAGTTAGATAAATACAACTAAATTAAGATAAGGATCAAACTAATCAAAATTCTGATCCCCTTAACTAATATAGGCTGATTTCTATGTATCCCCCCCCCCCTAAGACCGGATTTCCTATTCTATATAATTTTATCCCATTTATTTCTTTCTTTTTCATCAAGCCGAGAAAACACAAACACCAAATAATTCACCATTCATTCCATACGATTTCTGGAGGTCCAAGAGTAATTTTTCTGAGTTCATTATATTGCTAGGAAGCCAAGAAAAATAGCCATTCGAATTATAGAGGCCTGAATTCATTGTTGTCGAATTTTGTTCATACGTAAGGTATAATTCCCTATTAATTCATACGACCCTTTATAAATTCGTTTTCCATTTTTCTTGAGTTCCTTATATCATATATGATCTGTGAAAAATGATTACAAGGTTTTTTGGTCGCGTTTGTGCTCGTGGGGAATTTTTGTTCGATTTAAGCAAATCGTGTGGTATAATTTTCCATCTTCCATTCGATCATTCTGAGATCACTCTGGTATTTTTCCCATGACCTCTACATCACATAGGGTCTGTATAAAATGATAAACACGAACCATGCATGATCTATAATTTATTTGTGAATTAAACCTTAAAAACGTAATAAAACTTTAACTAATTCTATACGAATTTTCTTGGCATGAAATCTATTTTATTTGGACTCTATACAGTACATATGATCTCAAAAAAATACTAATTCAAATTGTTGAGGCTTGGATCATGTTTTGTGAATTTATGTTCTAATCGCTAATTTAGAAAATAAAGAAAAGAAATAAAATAAAAGAGAAAGAAATTAGGGTTAGGGTTTTTGGTGTATGATTCTGGTCATTTAATGATGTTTAATGTTTTTCATTATTATGGGTTAATGATTGGAATTTAATATTAGGGTTTGTAATAGTTTTGTTAATTAATGATTTGAAAAATAAAAGTATAGGGGCTGTTTTGTAATTTCTGAAACTTGTAGGGTATTTTTATAATGTTTTATACATCTGTAGGAATGTGGGAAAAATATTACTTTGGGGTCCTAAGTGTAAATATTGCAAGATAATGAATTAATTGTATTTATAAGGGTTGTTTTGAAATTAATTAAAATAGAGGGACTAAAAGTATAAATTCTGGAATCTTGATATTTTTCTGCGTAAAAACTGATATTAAAAGTGTAATGAGAAATTTTGAGGATTTATGGGCTTAATATGTAATTGTTATGAAATTATGATTTAATTTATAAGTTTTGTAAACTTAAAGGACCATTTATGTAAATTCTGAATTATGAGGGATCTGATCTGTAATATACCTAATTCTGATGATACATTCTGTAATTATGTAAAATAAGTTGCTTGTTTGATAAATATGAATATTGTAGGGATTAAATTGTGAATATTGTAAATCTAGGGTTTGTTTTGTAAATATGGTAACTAGAGGGGTATAATCTGTAAATTGTGAAACTAAAAGGATTAAGATGTCATTCTGAATAAAAGGAGTATTTAAGTCAGTAGTTAAAGTATTTTCATTGTGATACCCTTGAATTTAGAATAATTACAGTTTAAACCCTGAACTATGAAAATCTGTCATAATTAACCCTAAAGTTTTGTAACTTGATAAAAGATACCTTAATACCATAATATTCTGTAATTAAGGACTTAACAAAATCTGTAATATCAATATCTGGTTAAATATGGAAATCTGTTAATTCTGAAAACCTGCTAAAAATAGAAAATTACTAAAAAATGGAAAGATAAACTAAAAGTAATAATCTGAATTAGAATCCGTAGTAATTCCGCCTTCTACTTCTTTAGGTGTGAAGAAGGAGAAGTCCTGATTTCTGTTCTGTGTCTGTTTTGCTTATTCTGCTTTGCTAATAAGGTACAGATATTCTGCCCTTTTTCAGTAACGGTTTTTCATCCCCTTTTCTTTCAGTTTTTCATTTCCTTATTAGGATCCCCTATACCATTGCTATGTTCCCTTCTGTTTGTGAATCTTTGTTGTAATCTGTTTGTCTTGAACCTTTTGTTTGAACCTCTGCTATGATTCTTTTATTCTGAACCTTTTTCCTGAACTCTGATTGTAAACTTGTTTGTGAACCTTTGATGTGTTTCTTCTGTTCTGAACCTTTCTTGAACCTTTGTGTTTTGATCTCTTGTTCTGAACCCTGAATTTGTGAATCTTGATTGAATCTGATCTGTGAACCTTGTTCTGAACCTTAACCTGATATATCTGTTGTAAACTTTGATTTGATTTTTGGTATAAACCTTAACCTGTTAAATCCTTATCTGAACCTAATTGATTTTGAACCTTTATTAAACTACATATGAAACTGTTTAAGAAAAGCTATTTTAAAAAAAAGAAAGCGATACCACTTGAAATGGAAGTTACTAAAAGTTTTGGAGGACCATTTTTATGAAAACTATTTTGTAAGATCATTTCAATGAAAACCATTATTAAAGGATTGATTTAAATGAACTTGTGACAGGAACTTCTGAAATGGATTATTGCTATAAACTTGTAATTGTTAACCCTTGATATACTCTTTTGGACTATTGGAAATAAACCTTTTAATCTGAACTTAAACTTTGATATAAAACTTAATCTGATAAACTCTGATTTGAACCTTCGATATTTATTTCTGAACTGTTTGACATGAACCTTTTGCCATGTACCCTTAAGATATGACCTTCTGATTTTGATAGTACATCTGACCTTTGACCTACAGTCTGATATCCGAGCCAATCACTAGGCATGAGGGTTTCATGTCCATGTCATTGATGCACCAATGGCATGACTCTAGGGCAGGAGAGTGATGACCTGTCCCGTCCCTGATTTTATCTGTTATGTAGGAGAAGATTCTGGCCTACTGGGGCGTATGGATGCATCCTAGATCTGATCTGATTTCTGTTATCTGTTATTATGTTATATGTTATATATATCTCTGGTGACTGATGGTGTGTGCGATACACGTCTTTCACATATATCTGGGAGCTGATCACTCCGATTTGATACATGAGGTCACCCCTCATATTATCTGGTTACTTGAGAGGTATCCCCTTTAGATTACTTATGTGACTACACTGTTATGATATTATCTGTTATCTGGGCTCGTGATAGATTTCTGTTCCCTTTATTCTTACACCTTATTTATTTCTTATTCTTATTTCGTTTCACTTATTCCATTTCTTATTCCTATTCTTTCATTTGACTTTGTTTCTGTATGATCTGTATTTTCTGATTTCCTTTGTACTGCTATCCGTTATCGTTTCTGTTATCTATATATCTGTTCACTGAGCTTTTGAAGCTCAGCCGCATTTCTTTTCCTGCGGCAGGTTTTAGTAGGAAGCTGGAAATAAGTGAGAGTGTACCTCTGGACTTAGAAGGCTTGGTAGCTATTCTGGATTAGAATTGGATAGAAGATATTATGTTTTAGAATTAGTTTTGAAAGTTTTTGTTGTAACCTTGTAGATTCAGTATTTCATTTGTAATCCTTTGAGATTTTTGTATTACTGTAGATATATGCTCTGTTTTGATCTGATATGAATCCATTATTGTGATATCTTTACCCTTGTCGGGGTTGGGGTGTTACAGTAATAGTCAAGTGTAGAACACATGTTTAAATATTTGTTTTGGACCGTTACATTCAGTCATGAACACACATGGATTGACCGGTACATTCGGTCATATATGTACATAGCAATTGAGCCAGTTCATTCGGTTATGCAGGCATAAATGATTGAAGTACTTGTGTCCATGAGAAATAAGGTAAACACATAATGCATTCGGGTAATCCAAATTAAGTATTTCAGCCAAACAGCAAAATTTGAGTAAACAATTCACGTATCCAAATAAACAAGCATTGTTTTATTTTTAGCTTGTTTATTATGGTTTGCACACGTAATTATTAGCCGCTAGGATAATAATTATAAGTGGACAAACTACCGTTTATGGTTGTGCACACATACTGATTAGCACCATGTCATGTTTCAAATCCTTGAGATATTCGGTCAGTAGGTGGAGAGAGCATCTAGCAAGTGCTTCCTAATGAATAGATTTTACTGTCCAGTACAGTAGAAAAAGGGTCTTCTCTTAGCACCACCCAAAAGGGATTGGTCACATTTATTATGTGTGGAACGGAAATTGGTTATTTAATAGCATATGTTAATTGGTTTGTACCCATTATAAGTTTATAATTGCTTCTCTATTGTCTTTATATAGCACATGTTATTAATTATTATTGTTATTTCTACATAATCCTTATTTTATTTACATGACTCATGATGGCTGTTTAACTTGTTTTTGCGTGTAGGCAAGCATGCCAAAGCAGTATCTTCCACTTTTAGGACAACCAATTGCTTTGAATAGGTAATTTGGTAACCACTCAAACTCAACTTGTGGTAATCTTATTACTTAACAGTCATCAGCATTCATTGATACTAAAGGAGCACCAATCTTTCTTATTACCTCGTGATCGTATTTACAAAGGAAGACGGCTTCTGTGATCATTTAATATGAATTTACTGGTTAATCCATAAAGCATATCATTGATATAGTTAAACTAAAATCGACGATGTAACCTGGCTCCTTTTAGTAGTGCTTTATTATATTATTACAAGCTTGCAGTTATCTACCTAACTTTATGGTTCAAACAGACTACACAAGATGGATTTGTTCTATGACTACTATTGCATGCCATATTTTTTGAAAAGTACATATAGATTTTTTTTTTTTGAACGGTGACTTTCATTTTTTTTGGATAGGTCACACCTGCCAAACAGCAGGCCCTCATCCACCACGTACCCAGACTATGTTGTCTGAACCGGGTCCACGCTGGCGTAGTGGGGATTAACGGCATCCACCCGGAAACCGTACCGCCTCCACACGAGTTTTACCTCGCTGGAGTAACGGCCGGATGAAAACCGGGTGCGGCTCAGATTTGAAACTGCTGCAACAGCTTCTCCTCTTCATTGCCTAGTATCAACGGAGCAATTATGGTCCTCGTGTGAGGACTTCCCGGCCGGTCACCCAAGCCAGTACTACTCTCACACGAGCACGCTTAACCGACTATGTGATTACCACTAGACCACAAAGCCCTTGATCTATGACTACTATTGCATGCCATATTTGACCTTTGAAAAGTACATATAGATTGTTATTTAGCCAGAAGTCAACAATGGATGTCAAGATGTACCAAATCTACACCATATGATGAATTTGTTTATTGTTTCTAAGGCCACTCACATCAGTTAACTCAGCTTTAAATTTTAAGGCATGCCACGTCAGCTTTTTCACCCTTTAACTTAACTCAGCTTTAACCCACACATCAATAACTTAGCTTTAACACACCTTAACTCAACTTTACACATAAATTTTCAAATTCAACCCCTAACTTATAAATTACTTCATTTTTTTAAAAACAACACATTTATTAAAACATAACATTACATTCAAACATAACACACTTAAAAAAAACTTACAACGAAATTAAAGAAATAAATAAAAATAACGACGAAATTAAAAATTACATCATAAAAATAAAGGCAATCCTAAATCTACTGTGGAAACTGCCCGAGCTTGTATTTTGCCACAATGCGAGCTTTTTCTTGGTTGATATACCACACCACATCTGGAGGTTGCCCTTCGGTAGATTCCTTCAAAAACTTTATTTCCTCTAGCCTTGTTATCGCCTCCTCTTTTTCTTTTGTTGCCCGATACGCGGCTTCGGCCAATTCCCTTTTGTGATGATACTCGACTGTCATATTCTCCACGAATTGCACTGACGACATACTTCCCGTACTCGCTCCCGTGCTCGTTCCTCCCGTGCTCTCGGATCGAGCTTTCTTTGCAGCACGCCTTCCCATTGGCCTTGGTTGTTCATTATGACCAAACAACGCCTCATTTGTTTGGCTTGGTGGTTCATCGGCGGTTAAATCAATTCCATCCGGCGTGTCCCACTTCACATGACCCCGTAAAACCTCCCAAGCCTCCTCATTGCTAAAAGGAGCGGTTTTGTGCTCGTCCCGGTACATTTCTCGGGCACGTTTCAGGATATCAAGTTCACTTTCGCCACTTCTTTCTTGGCGTTGGGAACGTTTGTAGTACGCGTTGAACTTTGAACAGTCACGGTTCAAAGTTCTCCACTTACTTTGGAGCATATCCTTGTTTCTTTGTTGGTAATTGACCCTGTTAAACTCATTCTGCACTCATTGCCAAAATGTATCCCTGCTTTGATTTTTCCACACATGTGCGTCTTCCGACGCTGCAACATAACACTGAGCAAGCACTTTTTCCTCTTGTGGGTTCCAACGTTTGGTCTTGTTGGCAACGGGTTCTTCATCATCATCCTCCAAAGGTTCGGGGTTTTTTTTATTTTCTCGACTTTCGTTTGATACGCCCGAACTTGTTTTTCTTTGGTGGAGACGTTGGAGTGTCGGGAACTTAGGTTGCGGTTTGAGATTGTTGTGAATGTTGGGTGAAGTTGAGATTGGAGAAATTTTGGGTGTTTAGGTTAGATTATTGTTCCAAATAGAGCATTCGTTGATATTGGTGGTACATTTCTTCGTCCGACAATCCAAGTGGGTTCGGGATTGAAGATGAGCCGACGTTCGGGTTAGAAGATGAGCCGACATTGGGGTTAACCCCGGAGCTTAAGAGATCTAAGAACGATTCGTTCCCGTCATCGTTTAGGTTGAATCGAGACATTTTTTTTGGGTTGAAGGTTGAAAAGATAGTGTAATTTAAGTAGTGTATTGAGTTGTGGAAGTGTGAAAAAAAATATGGTGTGAAATGGTTATTTATAGGGGATTGGAAATGGTTTTGAATTTTTTTTTTTTTTAGTTAGGCCGCTCCATTTCAACGGCTAGAAATTTTAGGGGCCAAACTGCAATTAATTCAAACTTGCAACGGTTACTTTAGGGGGCGAAAGTGTAAAAAAGTTTTTTTTTTGGCAGATATCACCCTTAACGCTGCGTTAAGGTGTTAACGCAACCCCTAACGCAGCGTTAACGCCCGTCACATATATCGCTTAACGCCCCTTAACTTGCGTTAACGCTGCAAAAATGGTCCTTTAACATTGCTTTAACGCAACTGATGTAACTGGTCTAAGTGAGTATAAAACAATTTCAATTTATAAATTAAACAACTTTTCTTATGACCTATTTAGCTTTGTTGATACCTTGGTTGCACTTGTGTATTCTAATGAGGCTTCTTTTTACTACTAATTGATTTAGGTTTAAATATTTAATTAGGCATACAAATATAGACACATTATGGTATTTGGAGCATCTATACTAGCAATTTCTCCTTAGATTTATGCTATAATTTGTACGACTCTTACTGATTTGGTGTAGAGATGGCAATTCGACCCATTTACATTCAAATAATTATGGCATGGGTTAATAGATGTTAGTTTATGGTATTTGGAGTATCTAAACTAGCAACTTCTCCTTTAATGTCATGATGTAATTTTTACTTGTCTTACTGATTTGTACGACCATATTTTTCTTGAATGTATTCAACCTCCTATACTCCTATATTAATAGTGTTTTTCTAATCACAATCAACACATAAATTATAAGTGATTTTGTTTTTAAAAGTTGAACAAAAATGTTACTGTTCAACCTACTCTGACCTGGCCTTGGACCCCCAGATAGACATACCCGGTTCACGTTACCTAATCTTGTCTACAGGCTCTTCATGCCATCCCTAATTTGTTAGTGCCAAAGAGAATAAAAAACACAGTGTAGACTATCCGCTGGCCACTATAGTCAACTCTCCAAAATGGATCCGTTGACCTTAGTGATGCTAGTTAGTCGGATTGTAAATTGTTAGTGATACATGGACCAATATGTTCTTGGGGAAAATATCTTCTGCATTGACTGTCTTACTGTTTTTCTCTTGTGGTACATCTTATTGTTGAGGTCATAATGTGCTGCTTGTATTTGCTGCAGTTTCTACTGTTAGAGTTTATGGATAATTATTAATATTCGTATGTCCAGTTTCGAACACGAGACTTCGGGATTGCACACATTGCGTATGAGTCTCAATGTTTGAATAATTAATATATAATGATTTATGTTTTAATTATTCATTTCACAAGTAAATACTTAACGGTCGTTAATATTTAACGGAGTTTGGATAACGTTCGTTAAATGTTAAGTTAAAGGACTGAAAGTGGAAAAGAAGGAAGAAGGATCTAGAACCCCTCCCTTGGGCTCTAGATTTGGCCGACCTATCCTTTAGGGATATAGGATCGGTTTTGGTTCTTGGGGAACAAGCCAAGAGAGTCTATAAATATAATCCTTTGTGTTCATAGTTCTCTAGTCATAATTCCAAGCAAACCCTAACTTCTTCTTCTCCTTCCTCTTGTGTTATGTTGATCCAAAACCTCCCAATATCCTTGGGATTTTCGATTGATCATAATCACATAAGTGTTTGTTTTGCTTGTGAATTTGAACCTAGCTTTTCACATTGAAACGCTACCAATACGTGTGTACAAGAACGAAGTACAAGCTTCCTTTAGCTTGTTGTTACTTACCCTATTCGACTACATAGTAGTCGATCCCCATTAAACCCTAATTAGGGTTTATACCTTGTTCTTGGAGTGCATGATTTCTTGTTCTTGCTAGAAATAAAAAAGGTACGCATTACATTTAATTTAGTTAATTAATTACATGTTTTGTAGATCTTGTTTTTCCGATGCGTATGCTTTGATGTTATGTTGATTATGTTTATGTGTTTATAGTTTTTATGATTCACATATTCCAACAGTGGCATCAAGAGCCTGTTTAAACATTGTAATTAATTACTAAACGCATAAAATTGAACCTATGTGAATAGATACATGCTTTTAATAATCTAGGGTTTAAGATTTATGAAAACCCTAAATTTATACAAGTTGGTCGATTACCAACTATTTTTTTTAGGGTTTATGTATTGTTAAAATCTTGTAGAAAACCCTAGGATTGCATGCAATTTTATGTGAAAATTAATGAGTACCTTAGTGATGTCATTAATTTAGTATGCGTACATGATTGGCTTGATAATATGTGTTTACATTATTATAAGTGCAATATGGGGATTCATGACAAAAACATGCATGTTTTGTCATGATGATTGATGTCTAATTGCTACATGTTTTTTTAAGATAAATATAAAATTAGGGAAGACCCTAATTAAATATATTAATTAATTGGTTATGTGCAATGTGGTATCTAATTAATTAAAACTTACGCGGCCAAGTTATTTGGCATCTGTGGTCCATTAGGCACAATGAGCTCGAAAACCAATGGGAGTTTTATTAATTACATACATTAAAAATTCACATAGAAATTATTAATAGGTTTTATCAAAAGGTTTGCATGTGGCTATATGATATTGTTAATGATCATATATGTGTTATTGAGTGTTTATTTATTTTTTCAATTACTTGTTCTTTGTGTTTAATTATGATGGATTGTAACATCAAAGAGGGTAATTTTTAAATAAAAAAAATAAATGAACCTAATAACTATGAAACCTTTGTAGTAAACTATTTAATTGCCAAGTCTTATGTGCCGACAGTGGTTCGCTTCGCACGGTAATTTGCTCCCAGACGAGACTAGCAATTTAATAATTTACTACATAAATGTTTTAAGCTTTAAATCTTAAAGTTTTAATTGATTGATGCGACTGTACAAAAGTGGTCGAAGCGGCGGACCTATTATTGACAAACTATAAAGTGGGTATAAGGAGGTTTGACATTAAATTGTCATCCGAAAGGGGCGCGTTTTTAATTAGCTCCGGCGGACGTTTGCCCCTCCGCTCGCCTGTGCATCAATAATAGACTTACCAAGTACACCATGAAAAAGTACGAAGCATCTTAAGGCAATGTTGTAAGTATCTCAACGCCATCAAATTAAAATTTTGTTGATTTTAAGCTGCGAATTGGTAAATGGTTTTTGTAGAAAACATATGATACAAAGATGAATGCATGACATCTTTGTACATATTTTGATTACACATATCAAAATTATACCCTTAAAATTTAAGTAATATGCCATCCACATATCAAAATTATACCCTTAAAATTTAAGTAATATGCCATCCAACTGTAAAGGAAACACCTAAGGTTTCATCCTACATCACTAGCAGCCAAAGCTGAATGTGATGTTCAAAGGGTGGTTGTCTAAGGGTAAATTGAGTACTTTCATTGCTAGCAGCCAAAGCTGATGTGATGAAATGACGTCAATTTACAATTTTCTAAGTTGGTTAACTTAATTGAACACTTTCATTACTAGCAGCCAAAGCTGATATAATGAAACGGCGTCAAGGCATAAAGATTTGGGGATGAAACATGCTTACATTTGCAACCGATGTTGGCATAATATGTAAGTCCCATGATTCTAGGAATTGCAATTGGATATTGGCAATTGGGATAGACCCGTACCTTATTGAGTACTTTCATTGCTAGCAGCCAAAGCTGATGTAATGAAACGACGTCAATTTGAATCCTAATTTTCAATGAAAATTAAATGGTTAAATTTTATTTACCGTGGGTGTTTAATTTTCTTGAAAAGTGATTATCAAAAATACTAAAATTGAATTTTGCAAATTCTTTTAATGTATTGATGCAACGTTAAAACCGTAAATATGGGACATTCTTTTAGTAGTAAATTGATCTACACCCGTAGGGGTTTTGGATAGAGTCAATTTTTACTGAAAAGAATAAACCGAGTCTACTTTCCGTGTGAAGAGTAAGACTTAATCCTATTCCTTTTCATGAATGAGAAAGGTATAATAGGAAAATTAGAATTGTCTAAATTCTAAGAAATAACTCATGGCAAATTTTGTAGAAATTGCACGTGTAGGAGTTATTAATTTAGAAGCTAGACTAATTACCGCATAATTGGTAAAAGGCAAACTAGAATGTTTTGATCTAGTTGTTATGCTTTAACCATTTAAAGGTGCTACATTTCATGATGGGGATGGTAGACCTAATTAAGGAAGAAATTGCATACCCAATTCTTTCAAGTTAATTGCATTGATGGATATTCCATCATTTACAAGTAGAATACATTCTTTGAGTACCTTAGTAACGTTACGTAAGGGATTCATCAAAGGTGTAGGAAAGTAAACAGCACACTATTTGCTTTTACTGGTTATGCAACACTTACAATGTTGTCAAATCCAGTGGGAGCATTGTGTTGTAATTACTGAATAATGAGTTCATATAGTGATTTTTAATTCAGTGGGAGCTACAAGTCATGACATCTTGGTAGTTACCCAGATTATCTCTAGAATCTCTTGAGATAAATATTTTCCAATTATAGACACTTGTGGTATTAAGGATAGTCGTGTACGTTTCCTTACTAGACGAGGTGATTCTATATCTACTTATATCTATGACACAAATCATATTAATCTCATAAGCAAACGATTGACGTGTTGTTTATCTGATACGTGATGTTGTTCCATGCACAAGTGGGAGAAATCTTTATTGTGTGCAAGCAACAACATAAAGGAATATGATTTAAAGGGTTCTCTTAACTGTAAGGTAAGAGATTAATGTTCTAATGTGGTTTATTCACATTCTAGTTATAGAACACTTGAATTTAATATCTATAGCGTCAATGTATACTTGATAATAGATATTAATGACAAGGTAAATTACATACTTTCATTACTAGCAATCTTAGCTGATGTGATGAAACTATGTTAATTTACAAGTTTCTAAAATTAGATAATTATTAGAACAAGTGTCGATATGGAATAAGACTACTTCTAATGTGAATATTTATGTATTGTTGTAATGACATAAATAAATGAAGTAATCTTATACTACTTCAAATTTGAATGTTTATGTATTCCTGGAATGACATAAATATATGAAGTAAATAAATTAACTTGAAATAATATTGAAACCAAGTTTTGGTGTTCATGATTACTTTAGTTATGCATATTTATACTTTAGTATAAAGATATAAATATGAAGTCTTTTATTGTTATAAGACTTATAATAAAGTAAAGCGTTAACTTGTCATGTTTTAAATTAAGACATATACAAGAAGTCATTGAGTTGATCAATGATCTATAACGTACATTGGGATTATAACAATTATGTCTTTTTGGTAAGACATAGACATGAAGTGATTTGATAAGAATTACTTATGTTATAAAGCATGCAATTGGCTTGGAAAATCTATTGTACCATTAAATGACTTAGTTGGTAAATAGGTAAGCCAAGAACGAAATATATTTATCTCACATATTGTAAGATTAACTTACAATATTAATCCTAATAAAATACATAGTGTTTTATGGTATGTTCAGTTAGGAGAATCAAACTCTTGTTATATTGTTTAATTTAAGATAAGTATATTTTCTATTCTTCCTAAAAGAAATTAAGGTTAGAAAATTGAGTATGGATTGGATATACTCAATTTGACTCCAACCTAGAAGATTAATAAGACGCCATTTAATATGGAATGTGATCAATCATATTAAGTCTTAAAATTGAAGTTCAGAATTTGTTAAACTACTTGTGAGTAGGTTATTAACAAATTAAGGCTAGGAACTGTCAATATGTATTTGTAAAGTCCCAAAAGAGAACAAGTTTGTGTTGCTCTATTTGCTAAGCATTTATAGGTAATCTATAAATTACAAAAGCAAAGTGGGAGTTTTATCTTGATGAGATAAAACTACAAGATACATGATCTTCTAAATACGCTAGCAAAATCATAATGAGGATTTAACATGTTAGTGTTAAATCTCAAAGATGATAGAATTCTCATTTCATAGGTCCGATAGAATATCTCAAATATTTGTAGAATATGTTAAGGGTTATGAGTTACAGGATCGTGGTATGCCTGTTAATAAATTGCAAATGTTTTTTTGGCAAATTACTCATACTATGAATAATAAGATGCAGTCCAAAAAGATAACTAGTTGGAAATGTAGTTAATCTTGAACTCTATAGTTACACTATAGAATGGAAATGAATTTCTACAAAGGAAATGAAAATCCTAGTGATTTAAAATTCTTGTGTAGAAATTATAATGGACAAATTTTGTGTACATGTTTAATATGTGAAAAGATTATCAATCACACTTAAGCAATTAAATGTGATTGAAATTCTTTCTAAACACATTAAATGTATAAAGATTATGATTAGCATTATTAGTTTCATTTATATGAAATTAATAATGGAATATCAAAACTCTTTCTTGGGTAATTACTTGTGCGAGGACGAAAAGTAATTGAAAGGAGTGTTTGAATTCAAATAATCTTTAGTAGTATACAAAATGCAAATCATTTGTGAATGGATTAATGCATGCATCTAGAAGATATACTTAATTTTAGTTATTAAATCTAGTTTTGATTTATAATTAAAATAAGATATTTCTTAATAGTCCTGAAAGCTAGTGGGAGTGATGTATTTATTTTCTTATTTCATATATGTTGTATAACATATGGGAAGTAACATTCCATTATCATTAACATTAAATGTTAAGTCTAAAGTTTTGAATGAAACTTCAAATGAAAAGTTAGGAAATAAAACCTTGAACAAAATGTTTATTTGATTATAAACATAAGCGGTAAAAATAACTGATTCTAAAAGAACATGATATTCTATTAGAAGGCTAGATAGAAACATATCTTTGAAAAGATATGACATGAATTAAATCTAAGGTTGACGAAAGGATTATTCATGTACATCATGTTGCTTGTTGTATCATGCTTGAATGAAAGATGATTAACAACTTTAGTATCTAATTGAAAATTATTAGATAGCTAAGTGTAATGGATATGGTTTAGAATTTACATCCTCAGCCTGGATTTGCTCCTAAATTCTAAATATTAACCATATGGCATATTGTTGCAAGATTGATATAGATGACAAATCTTATAAAGATTTGAAGATGTCAAACATTACACGATGGATATTAAAGTTTACGGGAACTTGGAAAGAGCATATTGTTGTTTGATACAATGATGCTAGTAAGATTGAGATGACACTAAATACTAGTCATGGTGGGAGCTCATCCTTATTAGGAGACCATGTGTACTAGTTATGCTCAATAAGAGCATTGTTGCATTATACATAAAGAATTAGAATACTTTAACTACAAGGTTTGGTAGTTTAATTGTCATAAATTTGCGATTGAGGATGTCATGAAATATTATGTGGCAATATCATGATGGATGAATGCACACATAAAAGAATTTCATTTTTGAAATAAGTATTCTCAAAATTTTGATAGATCAAAATTAGTTGATTTATGCTTTGTCAACAAGTATGTGGAACATGACTTGAGGCATAATTCATTAATGGAAATTATCATACTTGATCTGTTTAGTATTTGGATAAGTGATATTAAAGCAATTATTATTTTAATGAAATAAAGTGTGGATAACTGGTTTGTCGTTTTAAGTATATTTATTTTCCAAAGAAAATACAACGAATGTATTTCCCCGGGTCGTAGTCCCAACGAAGGTTGAAGTCGAGTTGTCGTAACGGTGCCGAATTTGTGAAGTGAATAGTGTAAAAATAGTGATATTTTGGTGTTTTTATACTACGAATATGAAATAACTAATAAAAGAAAGTTATCAAGCTAAGGGTACAAGCAATCAAAGCACATGAATTCTAAAACGCAAATTTAAACTTAAAAACGTACGTTACGATTTTTTTTTTTTAAAAATGTATCTAAAAAGTAAAATTCTGAATTATAAGTCCTAAAAATGTAAAATTAATTTTCCTAAATACTAAATACTAAAATAGAATTTTAGAAAAAAGAAATATATTTTTTTGATTTTTATTTTATTTTTTATGAATTTAAAACTAAAAGAAACTAATTAAATGATTTAAAAATAGTAAATGATTTTGAAAAATTATGAAACTTTGCAGGAAAATCCAAAATGATATTTAGAATCTAAGAAAAATGAAAATAGAACTTTTCTGACCCCTAATAAGCAGTTTGTGGAAAAAGCTGTTTGAAATAAGCACTTAATATAAGCACTTCAACACCAAATTCCACCAAAAGCTCAAATACAGATAAACATACTAATTCAAGCTTGAAACAACTTTATAAGACCAAATAACCACTCTGGTATAGCCAATAAGCAGTTGAGCGGTTGCAAAAATTGTGTAGAAGCAAATGATTAAACTCCCTACTTTAAGCTGATCTAAAAGCTAGCCAAAAGCTCCTTAAGGGAAACCAAAGGTTGATTCAAGAAGCTAGTACTAGAGACTATTTATAAACTAAGAATGCCCAATTTCTACAACCAATTGCTCATCCAATTTCTACCAAGAACAGCTGATTATGGGGACTTAAAATGATGCAGGCATGAATCAGTCCTAATGGGGCTACTTGCAGACTGAATTTAAGCTATCTAATAAGTTTCCAAGTGAAATCCAAGATCAGAACTACGTAGCCACTACTACTAGCTATAAGCAAACCAAATACCAGGCAATGAGCTCAAGGGAATAAACTGTTTTGAAGCAAGCAAAAAGCTGAGATCAGCAACTTATTGTGCAGGTCTGCACAATTGTTTCTGATGCAGCAGGAATGGAATTTTGCACTTAACTTTTTTGTCACTCAATGGATCAGTATCAAACAATGGATTCTCACTTAAAACACTATATTGCACCTATTTATTCCACAAGTTATCATCAAAACAAGCCTTGCTTATACAGAGCTTAATAGTGCAGTTATGATGTTAAAATTTCCCCTATCAGTCAAAAACCTAAAATTGCATCAAAAACACTTAAGACCTCACACTAACAGCTTATTCAACCTTAATAAAGTTCAATCAAACTTCAGCTTTGGACAAATGAACAGTGACAATAGCTTTTGATGAAAAACAGTCCCTATACCAAACACTCCTTTAAAATCTGCAATTGCTTATTTAAACTACAACTAGCTATATTAAGCTGAATCACTAACTGATCTATGACTACCTAAGTTACTTATCAACTAAGAAGTGAAAATCAATAAGCAAAAAGCACTTAAATAAGCTGAAACAGAATAATGCAATAATAAGCTAAAATTAACTTGTTAACTCACTTGAGTCCTCAGCTGAAAAGAGGATCCAATTAAGGCAGCTACAAGCTCCTAGCTTATCATGATAAGCTAGGTAAAGATCCATAAGCTCTTCTATTGTAAGCTTATCATCCATAGCTTATTTGATTACACAGTTGACTTTGTTTGACTTTTTTGCACTTTTGAGACTGAGTCTGATTTGAACCTAACCAGAGACTCACAATAAGCTAATCAGCTTATATGAGCTTATACTAATGAGAAAACAGCTTATTGAAGCTGGGATTAAGCATTTGAAACTTATTTTTGGATTTTTGTGTGATTTTTTTCTATATTTTTTTTGGATTTTTGGAATTAATTGAACAATTATGAAAATATAAGTTAAAATAAGCTGAAGATGGTGAATATAAGCTAAATGAAACAGTAATAAGCTAGAATGAGATTGAAAGTAAACTAAGAGACACTAATTTAAGAAAATGCAAACTATATTTCATTAACCAAACTTCAAAATTACACACTGAAACTTGAAATTACAATTTAGAGAAACAATTTGACAGCATAACTCTACTAAAAACTACTTGAAATCTGAGGAGGGGAAAGGCTTTATTTATAGCCGAAAGAGGAGGCTTTTAGGCTGCCATGTCATCGATCCATACCTCCATTGTGCTTTCTTGAGATGATTTCAGCCCTTTGATCAAACTTGGACACCAATAAATCATCCTCAGCCCTTGGATCAAAACCCCACGTATCATCAGCCAATCAGAGAGCTCGAATTCTCTGGGATTGCTGACATGTCATTCCTGACATGTCAGGATCCTTCTAGAAATGCGTGAAAACTACAATTGTACCCTTAATTGCTGTTAATTTCTGGGCGGGGTAATTAGGGTTCTAGCCTGGGTAAATTTGGGGAAAATGGGGTGGCGGGAAAGAGGGGTTAACTTTTTTGACCCAGTAATAAATATTATTGACCGGGTTGGGTGGTCTACGAGTATGGGTAAGGGGTTTGGGCTGAGGGATTGGGCTGGTGGGTTTGTGGTTTGGATTTGGGTTTAATTTAAAAGTTGGGTTTATTTATTTTGGCTGTGGTAGTATGTTTAGGTAAATTTAAGGGACCAAATGTGTAACTTCTGAAATTCAAGGGACCACTTCTGCCATTTTTCCAAAATAAATCCAAGGGCCATTCTTGTAATATTTTGATTTTTCAAGGATCTTTGGTGACTTTTTGAGAATAAACTTTGATCATTTGCTTCTCCGGCTTCGGCTTTTGACCTTTTCCAAATCTCGTGCTCGTTTTCTCGGTTTTTGCTTGATTTTGTCCATATTTCATGATATCCGTACCTGCATAGAAACAAACACAAAAACACAATATCTTTGGCATTTATGGTTAGTTTTTGGTCGTTTTGGTCTTAATTTGGTCAAGAAAAGGTATGTGTTTAAGCACATACCAAAATTCCCCAGACTAAGATATTGCAGTGTCTTCACGCAATGTTATAAAAACACGTCTTTAAATCCAAAAATTTCCAATCTCTTTTTACTAACTTTGAGAAGTAGCAAAATTTTCAAAAGAGATTAAGAAATCTTAAGTTCTAAAAACTCCCCGATTTTACTTTTTATTCTATTTTTGTATTTTTCTCATTTTTGTGTGACGGCTTTGTTGACAATCATTATCTATCAATAACTTTAAGGGTCAACAAGTAGGAAACACGACTCATGAAGAAGTGACCATATGGATAAAATTCGTCGTCCCTGATTTTTCACGAGTCCCCAAACTAAGCTTAAAAACGAAATCATTGTTATTTACAAGTTAGATGCCAAAACTACCCATGGAAGTTACTTGTGTAATTACCTCTTGCTCCCATTTTCCTAGTGTGTCTCTATTTATTTTATTTTTGGCGAGACATGAATTTCTTCATATTCTCGTTTCGATAATTTTTAATCCAATAAAGATACTAAATTAAGACGCTAAGTAGTTTTCAATCTTCTTCTCGAGAACCGTTGCTTTGAAAATGAGGTCCACATCAAGGTTTTTATTTATATTTTGCATTTTTCTATTTTTCATTTATCATCATTCATTTTTTTTTTTTTTTTTTTTTTTTTTTTTTTTTTTTTTTTTTTTAATATTATCACTAACTTTTTACTTGCGTACCCTAAACGACGGAGCTTCACGGTTTAGTTCCAAGACCTTACACCTTCCGGAATAAAGGATCCAAGGGCCGTTACAACGGATTGTTCCAAGACTCTAGACATTCCTGAAATGAGGATCCAAGGTGGTTAGACCAAGACCACACACATTCCTGAACTAGAGGTCCAAGGGCCGGTGCAAGAGGGTAGCCAAGACCTAAACGCCTTCCGAAAATAAGGATCCAAGGCCCGATCTCGAATCCGTAGCTTAGAGCACTTAACTTATTATTATTAAACGTATTTATTAAGTAACCTTGATGTGTACCCAATTTTTAAAACAAGGATTCTTTTAAGAAGACCAAGAACTAATCATCGGTAAAACCTAACATCTTTAATTATTCTTACAATTATATATAGTGAAACAATTTTGCGGGAGCAAAAGGCCACAAGTAACTTCGATGAGCTCTAAAGAGAACCAACTACTCCACGCTTAGCAATCTAACTTATAAATGACTCTATCATTTCTCGTTCTTCGCAAATTTAAAATCTTAAATAATAAGATCCGCGAATGCTTAGCCAAGAAAGGTTAAGGAGACAAGCTAGGGCTCAACACGCCCGATCAAGTCAGAATTTTATTCCTACTCTCACCAGCGGAAAGTCAACAAAATGTCAAAAATTTATTATATTTTTGCAAAAAATTTTTAAAATTTTCTCATTGTTTTTTGGATTTTTTCAATTTTGGAGGAAAAACAGGGTTGCATGAGTAACGGCAAAAAATGCAAGGCAAAATCAAATCGAAAGATCACCCCCCAGACTAAAACGAGACATTGTCCTCAATGTCTTAAAGGTAAGGGTTCTCCTACATAAATCTAAGGCCGTTTATTAATTATGCCAAAGATAAACGTTAAACGATAAGATTTAGGATATCGGATGAGCAACGAATGATGAAACTCGAGTGGAGAGAAATGAAACCACGAGCACGAGAGTCTTCATTATTCGGGCAAATCCTGGACATACAACAAACAACCACGAAACACAAGATATGGAAAAGGAAGCCCTCCTCATTTTTATTAGAAGAAAATAGAAAGAAGATAGAAGGATAAGCATGGGGTGCCTCCCACGAAGCGCTTTGTTTTTGATAACCGAGTCACGTAGCTTGACTCGACCCCGAATTTAGTTATCCTTGGGGGAGCAAGTGGAAGAGATAATCTCAATCGGACTTTCATTCAAAATGCTTGGATAAACATTGAAGTACTTGAAAGTTCCACTCCGATGAGATGCCCCCGGCTCTAGAAGATAAAAGCAGTGATGCCGGGGTCAAAAACTTTGTCTTCATTTCCGGTTGGAAATGATAATAAAGTTGCAATCAGAGATAACTCCATGCAGAATGGGAGTTCTTGATCAGAAATAAGAAGAAGGGAATCACTTTTCTCCAGAATTAAAAGTTCCTTAGATGAGGCAGGAAACTTTAAATTCTTATCAAGAGTCAATTTTATCAAAGGATGAATTTTACCATCATCGAGTATGCCTGGATTAAACACTTTGTCTTCACAAGAAAACTTAGCAGGGTACTCGATGGGAGACTCAATGGAGAAAAGGAAATTATCCTCGGGTGAATGAGGAGATAAGTCATTAGAAACAATTGTAGCATCCTCAATTATGGTTTTCTTTTTAGGGTCTTTTTCATCAACGGGTTTGCCATATAAAAGATTTTTCCATTTGGTTTGATCGGCCCCAAAATCGAAGAGTTCATCATCACTTTGGAAATCATTAGGCTCGGAGTAAAAATTAAGTGATGGAGCATGGTATAAAAGATTTTCAACTTCTTTAAGATTAGCATGAAAGTCAAAAAGATCATCATCATTTGATAGAAGTGGATCGTCGTGAGCGAGTTCATCGATGAACTCCTCGGGATAAGAATCACATTAAGACGGATCACGGTTCAGTAAAAATTCTAATTTTTTAAGATCAGATTCAAAATCAAACTCATCGTCCTTATCCCCCGGTGGGATTTGATCGATGTGAGCGAGTTCATCGGTGAACTCCTCAAGAAGAAAATCAATACTAGAAGTGGTTCTGCCACTACTTTGTTCTTCTGATTTAGAATCAACAACTTGAATGGATTTAGGCGGCTTTTCTTCTTTAATTTCCGTTGGAGCGAGTGAAGATGATGGCTCATTGTATAGCAATTCTTCAATTAAACGAATATCTCCCTCCGGCAAAGACGGTGTCATCAATTTCCGGTGAAATTGACTCATCACTAAAGAAAACCTCGAGCTCTTCCATAGTGGAAACACTTCCCTCAACCGGTGTGAGAGAAGGGGAAGAGTCGGAAAGGGTAGGTTGAGAAGTTGGAGTGGGATTGCCACTCGGAGAATCGTTTGAAAATTCCAGGAATTTTTGAGCATACTCCTCAACATCTTTGATATCAATTCGGTTTACCGAAAAATTTTCGTAGCTAGAGGAGAAGCTTGCAGTTTGGTCAAGATTAAAAGTAACGGCTTCGTCATTAACTCGAAGAGTTATTTCTTCAGCATATACATCAATCAAAGCACGGCCCGTCCTCAAGAAGGATCTCCCTAGGATGAGGGGAACCCGAGGATCGGCATCAAAATCAACCACAACGAAGTCAACCGGGAAATGGAACGTTCCTACTTTGACGATGACATCTTCAGCGATACCTTTTGTTCGAGTAACCGAACGGTCCGCGAGCTCGAGAGTCATTCGTGTAGGAGTAAGTTCTGGTAGAGAAAGCTTTTTCCACACAGAAAGAGGCATGAGATTGATGCTTGCACCAAGATCGGCCAAGGCTAAGCACTCAATCATTCCCGGAAAATCACACGGGATGAGGAACTTTCCGAGGTCCTTAAGCTTTTTGGGAAGCTTCTTAAGGATTACCGCTGAGCAATTCTCATTCAACGGTGTGTTAGCTAACTCAAACAACTTTTCTTTATTATTCATTAAGCTTTTGAAAGTTGAAGCAAACTTAGGCATATGAAGTAAAGCATCTGCAAAGCTCAAATCAAAATGAAGCTTTTGAAAAAGCTGAAGGAATTTCAACATTTGTTGATTGTTTTGCTCACGGAGCTTTGGGTTTGTCGGATAAGGTAATGACTTTTTGAATTTTGGATCACTTTGGTCAACCGGAGGTTGGACGTTTTCGGTTCTTCCGTTGTTAGTAGGAAGTTCCGTGTCCTTTGTCGCCTCGGTCTCACGGTCGACTACCTTGGGAGGTAGAGAAGAAGAGGTAGTCGGAACCGTGGGTCCATCATATGATACACCACTCCTTGTAGTGATCGCTTTCACATCGCCCCTCGGGTTAGCGATCGTATTACTTGGAAGAGTTCCAGAGGCCGAGGTTCGATCATTTAAAAACATTTTGATTTCTGACATCTGATTAAACAACAACCTAGTTGTTTCTTCCTGGGTTTTGTTAAATTTTTGTTGATTTTGACTTTGAAGAACTAGTTGTTTCAACAACTCATCCGAGGGCGATTGGTTTTGATTAAAGCCTTGATTTTGATTAAGATTTTGCCCTCGGTTGTTTTGATTAAAACCCTGGTTGTTTTTTTGAAAATTTCCCTGATTATAATTTCCCTGATTTTGAAAATTTCCCTGGTTAAAATTTCCTTGATTCTGGTAACCATGATTTTGACCTTGATTGTAAGTTCCTTGGTTTTGGTTACCATGATTCACCCTATTTTGATTATGATTATTTCTATTTGGCACATTGTGATTTTGATTTGAATTGAACCCGGGTGGTCTAAGATAATTGTTTGAACGGTAGCTGAGAAGATTACGGTCTCCTTGTGGTTGGTAACCGTTACCTCCCGCGTTGAAATTTCCCGTAGCAGCATACACATTCTCTTGAGTGTAGCCACCGGAGGCTGGGCACTCGAAATACGGATGTGGACCACCACAAGTTTCACAACTTTGATTGACAACATTGACTTGCTGATTGTTGTTGTTTTGATTCAAACTTTGATATATTCTTAAGATAGCAGTGGACATATCATTCATCTGTTTAGAGAGAGCAGCTATCTCGGAGGTAGAAGAAGAAGTGTCGGACCTAGTTGACTCATTCCTCTCGGCAGAGGAATCCCAATAGTTATGATGGGTAGTCATGTTTTCAATGAGATCATAGCACTCTTCTAGACGTCTTTTCATGAAAGTACCTCCGGCTGCAGCATTTATCGTATCACGGTGTCGTAATGTCAAACCATTATAGAATGTGTCTATAATGGTGACCAATAACATATTATGGTTAGGACACCGATCAATCGAAAGTTTGTAGCGTTCCCATGCCTCAAATATGATTCACCGGGAAGCTGACGGAAATTGCTAATCTCATTCCTTAATTTCGTCACCATCGACGGTGGGAAATATTTCGCCAAGAACTTTGAAACCATCTCATCAAAAGTGTGAATGGAGTTCTTGGGAAGACGATCAAACCATGCGGTGGCATGATGCGTCAAGGAATATGGGAAAAGATATAGACGAAGGGCGTCATCGGTGACCCCATTGTGTTTCATACTTTGGGTGACGGTTATGAATTTGTCAAGATGCTTGTTTGCATCGTCACCCGGAAAACCGTGAAATTGGCACGAATTTTGGACTTGTTAAATCATGTGGTGTTTAAGTCCAAAATCTGCGGCTTGGATATTGAGGGGGGCAATCGGGCCACCACGTCCAAGCATTGTAGGTTGGCACAACTCCTCCATCGTTCGGAGATCGGGAGCTGCCATATGATCTTGATTACCACCCATCGGCGGGGGTTGATCGTTGTTGTTCATTTCCTCAACATTTGGGAAATTAACTCGGTGATTGTGACGGATAATTCTCTCGGGATTTGAGAGAGGTGAAAGAAGATTGGGAGAAGAAGAAGAACGGGTGCGCATACACCAAAAAGAAACCAAAATTCAAAAACAAAAACAAAAAATTTTGAAAAAGAAAATATTTTTGGATTTTTATATATAAGGAAAAATTTAATCACAATATTTTTGGTACCGATCCCTCAATCGATATTCGTTTCTCTTAAGACTACTCGCAGAGTGGCGGAGAAGCAAAGGTTCGCTCGAAAGCTGATTAAAAACCTGCCTCTTTCGGTTTGCAATTTAATGTCAAAACCATCCTTAAACCACTTGTATAGGTTGTAATCGTAAGATAATCCGAAAATCAAATGATTTCACGATTGTTTTGTTGTTTTTTCGGAATGGTTTACAACACTTTCAGAAAAGTGAGGTTATATTATTTTTGTATTTTTGAAAACACTTTAGGAAAAGTGTTTTATTTATTTTCTTTTTGTATTTTTTTTCTTTTTATAAAAACAAAGAACTTCCGAGGAAGGGTCTTCAAAACACGATTCAACGAAATTAACAAACTTTTCTAAAGCCTTCCCCGGCAGCGGCGCCATTTTTGATTTGTCATTTTAAGTATATTTATTTTCCAAAGAAAATACAACGAATGTATTTCCCCGGGTCGTAGTCCCAACGAAGGTTGAAGTCGAGTTGTCGTAACAGTGCCGAATTTGTGAAGTGAATAGTGTAAAAATAGTGATATTTTGGTGTTTTTATACTACGAATATGAAATAACTAATAAAAGAAAGTTATCAAGCTAAGGGTACAAGCAATCAAAGCACATGAATTCTAAAACGCAAATTTAAACTTAAAAACGTACGTTACGATTTTAAAAAAAAATGTATCTAAAAAGTAAAATTCTGAATTATAAGTCCTAAAAATGTAAAATTAATTTTCCTAAATGCTAAATACTAAAATAGAATTTTAGAAAAAAGAAATATATTTTTTTGATTTTTATTTTATTTTTTATGAATTTAAAACTAAAAGAAACTAATTAAATGATTTAAAAATAGTAAATGATTTTGAAAAATTATGAAACTTTGCAGGAAAATCCAAAATGATATTTAGAATCTAAGAAAAATGAAAATAGAACTTTTCTGACCCCTAATAAGCAGTTTGTGCAAAAAGCTGTTTGAAATAAGCACTTAATATAAGCACTTCAACACCAAATTCCACTAAAAGCTCAAATACAGATAAGCATACTAATTCAAGCTTGAAACAACTTTATAAGACCAAATAACCACTCTGGTATAGCCAATAAGCAGTTGAGCAGTTGCAAAAATTGTGCAGAAGCAAATGATTAAACTCCCTACTTTAAGCTGATCTAAAAGCTAGCCAAAAGCTCCTTAGGGGAAACCAAAGGTTGATTCAAGAAGCTAGTACTAGAGACTATTTATAAACTAAGAATGCCCAATTTCTACAATCAATTGCTCATCCAATTTCTACTAAGAACAGCTGATTATGAGGACTTAAAATGATGCAGGCATGAATCAGTCCTAATGGGGCTACTTGCAGACTGAATTTAAGCTATCTAATAAGTTTCCAAGTGAAATCCAAGATCAGAACTACGTAGCCACTACTACTAGCTATAAGCAAACCAAATACCAGGCAATGAGCTCAAGGGAATAAACTGTTTTGAAGCAAGCAAAAAGCTGAGATCAGCAACTTATTGTGCAGGTCTGCACAATTGTTTCTAATGCAGCAGGAATGGAATTTTGCACTTAACTTTTTTGTCACTCAATGGATCAGTATCAAACAATGGATTCTCACTTAAAACACTATATTGCACCTATTTATTCCACAAGTTATCATCAAAACAAGCCTTGCTTATACAGAGCTTAATAGTGCAGTTATGATGTTAAAATTTCCCCTATCAGTCAAAAACCTAAAATTGCATCAAAAACACTTAAGACCTCACACTAACAGCTTATTCAACCTTAATAAAGTTCAATCAAACTTCAGCTTTGGACAAATGAACAGTGACAATAGCTTTTGATGAAAAACAGTCCCTATACCAAACACTCCTTTAAAATCTGCAATTGCTTATTTAAACTACAACTAGCTATATTTAGCTGAATCACTAACTGATCTATGACTACCTAAGTTACTTATCAACTAAGAAGTGAAAATCAATAAGCAAAAAGCACTTAAATAAGTTGAAACAGAATAATGCAATAATAAGCTAAAATGAACTTGTTAACTCACTTGAGTCCTCAGCTGAAAAGAGGATCCAATTAAGGCAGCTACAAGCTCCTAGCTTATCAATGATAAGCTAGGTAAAGATCCATAAGCTCTTCCATTGTAAGCTTATCATCCATAGCTTATTTGATTACACAGTTGACTTTGTTTGACTTTTTTGCACTTTTGAGACTGAGTCTGATTTGAACCTAACTAGAGACTCACAATAAGCTAATCAGCTTATATGAGCTTATACTAATGATAAAATAGCTTATTGAAGCTGGGATTAAGCATTTGAAACTTATTTTTGGATTTTTGAGTGATTTTTTCTATAATTTTTTGGATTTTTGGAATTAATTGAACAATTATGAAAATATAAGTTAAAATAAGCTGAAGATGGTGAATATAAGCTAAATGAAACAGTAATAAGCTAAAATGAGATTGAAAGTAAACTAAGAGACACTAATTTAAGAAAACACGAAAGTTGTAGATTTTGGTTCACTATTTTGCCCAGAAATTTGAATCACTCAAATCCGATATGATATGAGTGAGATATCGCACGTTAAAGATGATGTTTTAATCATATTTGTTGCACACAAGGTATTTGATAAAATGTCTAGCTTAGACTTTTAGTGTTAAAATTGCGTTAAATGCACTAATTTTTGTACTACAACACATCATTAATCATTTTATTAATGCAAGACTCAAAAAGTGATATTTTTTAATCGCTATTTATTAAAAAAAAATGTACGTATTGTGTTTTATTGTTTTTTTGACCATAAATTTGACCAATTTAAATTCGAATTAGAAAAATTGTAAAACATAAAAGTTATAGATTTTAGGTCAATTTTACCCATGTTTTTTATTCACTCAAATCCGATGTCATATGAGTGAGATATCACATGTTAAAGATGACATTTTGTTCATTAGTTACTTTGGTTCATCAATTTTTATTCATGAACATTAGTTTAGGATTTAGGGTTTTGGGTGTTGGGTTTAGGGTTTAGTTCATCAGTTTTTGTTTAGTTCACCGGTTCATCAATAATCACTTATCAATTGATGATCATTTTTATAGTTTATCAGTTCATCAATTGATGAAACAATTTTGTCTAGTTCATCATTTACCGAGTTTTAGCTATTATGTTATCATAGGTTCATCAATTAGTTTTTTTGTTTTTATTTGTGTTATCATACGTTATAGGTTCATCAGTTAGTTTATGATTTTTTAGTTGATGAACATTAGTTGTTTTGGTTAATCAGTTATTGTCCTGTGTTATGTTTTTAAGAAATGTTCATAAACCAACTATTCATAAAAAACTGATGAACTAACAAAAACTGTTCATCAATTTTTCTTTTTATAAGTGTTACTGTTTCCCTCAATTTCTTAACTGATGAACTAAACCCTAAACCCAACACCCAAAACCCTAAATCCTTAACTGATGTACTGATGAACTAATGTTCATGAATAAAAATTGATGAACAGAGTAACTGATGAATAAAAAGTCATCTTTAACATGTTATATCTCACTCATATGACATCGAATTTGAGTGAATAAAAAACATTAGTAAATATTGACCTAAAATCTATAATTTTTATGTTTTACAATTTTTCTAATTCGAATTTAATATTGGTCAAATTTATGGTAAAAAACGCAATAAAACAAAATACGTACATTTAAAAAAAAAACATTAACTATTAAAAAACATTACTTTTTAAGTCTTACATTAATAAAATGATTAATGATGCGTTGTGGGACAAAAGTTAGTGCATTTAGCTCAATTTTAACACTAGAAATCTAAGCTAAACATTTCATCAAACACCTTGTACTAAAATGCCATCTTTAACATGTGATATCTCACTAATATGACATCGGATTTGAGTGATTCAAAAACCTATGTAAAGAGTGAACCAAAATATATAACTTTAATGTTTTAACGTTTTCATGATTCGGCATTTATGAGGGTAAAAAATAAGGTCGAAAATGCCAAAAAAATAAAGAAAATCAAGAACCATTTGATATGTAAAAAAAAAGTTTTGAAATTTTTAACAAAATTTATACCAAATTAAAGATGATTAAATTTTAAAAATTATGGTGAAATCGGTTTTTCTAAAAGTTTGTCGTTTAAGAGATATGCGCGTTTAAAATTTGAGGTGGAATATAAAAAACGGGTTTAATGACCAAATTACCCTCTAAGCAAAAATATTAAAGGAAAAAGGGAGGAAGTGGGTGCGGGACACATGACACTAGTTTATTGGCTTTCTACACTTTTTAAATTTTTTCACTTTTCAAGGGATCGCAACCCTTAATATGGTCAAGCTCCATGCACCTAAAACTTGTAAAGTCTTAAAAGTATAATAAATTTGTTGAATTGATGTAAGTTTTGTGTTTTCATTATTAGACACCAGGCATGTTTGTTAATTTAGTTTTAGGATTTGGTGAAAATTGTAACACTAGAATATAGATTTAATATAGGTTTTTAGAAAAAAATCTTATGACATACGATAATATTTAATACAAGTAATGGTATGGTATAATATTTTTTATTTAAAAATTGCTTTTAGAAAACACATCATGATGTTTCAGGAGAACCGTTTTGGAAAAACAATGGGATTTAAACTAACCCACTCAATTTAACTTTATTGTGAAAAATCATTGTTATTAAAAAAACGGTTGAACCAAAAACCGATAACTTGCCAGGGGTAATTGAAAAATTGCTTCTACATAATAGTACGAGTGGGAAAAGGCAAGGGAGCTTTTTGTAAATGCATAGAAATTATTTTCAAGAACTCGCTACAATTGGAAGAATGGAACCCCAATTGGTACGCCGTAATCCATCTCTCTACTGCTGTTGCTCTGATCCAATCTCCCAATCACTATGCTCGACTTCACTCTGATTCTATAAATTTTGTTTCATAGGTTTTTTGATGTTTTATCCGATATCTAGAAGTTATTACCAACAAATTCAGTTTAATTGATAAATAAAAGTTTTGTACTCGAAAAGTTTAGGTAGCATTTAATGATAGAAAAATTTACTTGTTTTACTGTTTCTAGATTCCTTGAGAAAGGAATTGTTTTTCTTCTCTAGAGAAGAGCTGAGAATTTTGAAAACCCGTTTAAAGAAGTTATATTTTTCCCTTTTTGAAAAGATTACCTCGGATTGCGATGGTGGGCGGCGACGGCGAGGATGGAAGGTGAAATGTTACCAATGGTGATTGAAGTTAGAATTAGATACTTGAATGGTATATTAGGAAATCCCCCCTTTTTTTGTTAGAGAGAAAAAAAATGGAGAATGGTAGATTGGGGTTTTCATTTTTCTAGTTAAAATTTGGAAAGGTGTCACTAAACGGGTTTTCAGATTTTCCATTTTCCTATGAAAAATTTCCTATGGGATGTTTTTAAAATTTAGAATTTTTCTATGTCATTTTCCTTTTAGTGTCTAGCTAATTCTCTACTTCGATATGGTTTATCATTTATGCATTTGATAGGTTTTGGATGGTTGTATAACTATGGTACAGAAGTTTGTGACACTAGCATGTTACTGGGGTAGCGAATTTTGTGACGGACCAGAAGTTGTATAATACTTGCATAAGTGCGTTAATAAGCTGATGGCATGTGAGGGGTACGTGTAACATCCCCAAAATCGGGTCCAGCGGAAGCATACATGTGCTACTCAATTGGTATCACAACACAAGTACAAAGAACGGTTTTTACCTCAATCATTTAGAATAAAATTCATTAACAAAAAGTGTTAAATTTACATTATTCAAAAGTAGTGCGGAAATAAGCCCATAAAATAAGTAAAGCGGTCCCAATTATTTATCAGAGTCGTCTATGACCGTGCCCCTTGCCAAGCGCCTCCAGAAGTGAGCTATCGCCTTAAACCTGAGAATACACGCTAAAAGTGTCAACACAAAGGTTAGTGAGTTCATTAGGTTTAGTGTAAAAGTAAAAATGGAAACCCTTTTTCAAGAAAAACCTCATGACACGTATATGCTAACCTAATCCTGTTACAAGTCCCGCTTACACAAAACTTGTAACATCTTAGGTCCACATATAAGTTCATACTGAGACATATTTATGTAATAGTCAATTGTTGAACACAAGTTTAAATATTTGTTTTGGACCGTTACATTCAGTCATGAACACGCATTGATTGACTGGTACATTCGGTCATGTATGTACATAGCAATTAAGCCAGTTCATTCGGTTATGCAGGCATAAATGATTGAAGTACTTGTGTCCATGAGAAATAAGGTAAACACATAATGCATTCGGGTAATCCAAATTAAGTATTTCAGCCAAACAACAAAATTTGAGTAAACAATTCACGTATCCAAATAAACAAGCATTGAGTTTAGTTAAAAGCGAGCATGTATTCTCCCAGTAAAAGTAGGGGCCATGAACTCACCTTAGCCATAGAAATGCAACTAGCACATTTGACACGACTGGAATCTAGCTAATCACAACGGTATCCGGAGGACATGCACAATAGTACGGAAACGGCGCAACCTAATACGTATACGGTTATCTCAAAATACGTTTTGCACAATAATTAAGTCTACAAGGACAACGTGTCGTAGTTTTCGTGGATTATTCATATCATTACTTATAAAAAGTTAAATATCAACGTTTCGTGTGGTGGTAAGAAAACATAGATTAAAAATACAACTCACGCCAAAGTGGAAAAGACATCGACACAGCCGAGGAATACTGACAAAAACTCACACCAGCAAAGTCAAATCTAGAAATCTACGACAAATAGCTATACTAATACAACTAGGTCAATTGGTAGTTTCGGTATTTTCCTCATAATCCCAAATAGCTTAGAAAAGTCATTTAGGCTTTATAATAAAGTAATAAGGACATTAGTTTGGAATGTTGTATAAATTTCAGCGTGACGCCTCCGTTTATACACATTCCCAAGTCATCGTGACTTAAATAAATCAATTTCCTCAAAACGATTTAATAGCAAATTATTAAAAGTATTCATTGGTTTTTTTTTGGGTAAAGGGGAGTAATCTTGCACCCTGGTAAATATTACACCAAAAACGTTTAAGTACAAAGGATATGGGTGAAGTACCATATCTCAGCCCATGGGCACTTACAGGAATGACAAACCATTCCTATAACTTACAAACAGTAAACTACCAATAACCACAATATAAGAGTGACAAACCACTCTTATAACTAATAATTGGACATTAAATTACAACGACTATAAAAGATAATAAATAAAATAATATTCAAGTAGAAAACACTTGAATCTTCACAAGTCGTCATAGAAGTCCAAACATTCCGCGAAGCAGCCACATCCATGGTAAGAATAACCACAAACAGCACCATCCTCACCAAGGGACTACAACGTACCACCACTATGACTTTAAACCCATACCGCGTTTGCTAGAAATTCCTTGAAAGCTCTAGCTAAGAATGTAACACAATGTATATCTAAAGTCATAGACGAATAATAGGGTAATGATCCCTAACTTACAAATACAGCCAACGTAATTATCACCAAACACGCGAAAATGAGCATGAGTCACCAAAATAAGCCTTTAGAAAGCAAAACCCAACGCATGTATGATAATACACTCACCATGTCTGCCAATACTACTACCAGTACTGTACGACAGGTCTGGAATGACCAGGTCTGAATAAACTTGAAAACACCAGCAGTTAGGTAATATGCAGCCATGAACATCCAATAGGGTTATAACCCTAACTTCCAGTAGACAAGTACTCGACCAAGACCATCTCACGACCACTATAATGATAGTCCTAACATCCAATGTCAGATCCAAACATAGCAGCAGTAGACACCAGCAGGTCTTGTGAAAATACGAGTCACATAACAATCGACTAGGGTTTACACAGCCCTAACGTCCATAGATACGAACACAGGATGAATATAATAATCAATAGCATCCATATCCATGTAAAAATAGAGTTTATGAAACCCTAACTTCCCATAATAATCGTATACCAGACCATTGAGATGGATTGAATCAACGACCACAGCAGATCTGGGAATACAAATCATCAACCACCAAAATAGGGCTATGAACCCTAACTTCCAGTGGACAAACCACGACATACATCTCTCTCCAGAACCCACTTACTCCACTTACAGAAAAACATGCACCTGATTAGAACGTGCAAAACCCTAACCGGGTTAACTAACAGATGAGGTTAACACATAGCATCGATAGAACAAACCCTAAAAAAGGATTCGAAGCATTAAGCATCGCATCAGAACCACCAGAGCAGAACAGATCTTGGAATAACATCCCAAGAACGGATCCACACAGACCCACATCAAAGCACATCGAAACCCTAAATAATAAATAAGAGATCGTAACCCTAATAAATTAGGGTATGGGTTATCGGATGTGTGAAGCGATTTCAGATCCATAGATGAAAAAGAAAACCTAGCACGCCTTTTCCCATAGATTAACAGCCCCATCAGATCCGATTGCATACCATTCCAACAGATCGAGTAATAAAATCAGTCTTAGTTATGTTAATTGGATCTTTAGGAAAAAAGAAACGAATACAACAAACCCTAAAACAGATAATGATCACTTAATCAAATCAAGAATGATAGAGAGGCGGAGATGAGGCTGTTTTTGGCCGGAAAATAAAGGGGAAGAGGCGGCTGAAATCGCCCCTAAAAGTATTCATTGGTTATCAGACATTGTTTCCTTATTGTATATCCGTTACAAATCAAATATATTAAATTCGTGACGAGTCGAATATATTGTATTTGTTTCAAGTCCAATGTCCAAGTAATGTCATATAAGTCCAATAATTGTCTAATAAATATCAATCCGCTATTAAAGTTCGTTAAGTACTTATTTTGTCCAATCCCAAAATACAATCCAAGAGTAACCGAAACGTACCACGGAACACATTGTCAAGACTAATAATTAATGTTACTCAAGTATTTTTACACAACAATTTATAACCAAACACACCGTTAATAACATAAACCAACACACCCGTTACTTATATTGGTGGGATTTTGTGGCCTAAATAATTAACCAAACTCACCCTCATAATACTTTGGGCATCGGCCCATAACCAAATCCAACTATTTTTGTGTATCGGATTTGAGCCCATGTCACAAACCAAACGCATCCTTGTTGTAAAATTTACGCACCCTTGTGGTTTATTTCGACTCACGGCTGGAAAGCAAACAACAACACACAACTTCGAGGATTCCCTGTCTCACCCGAGACCAAATCGGTACCAACCTAAGCTATTAACAAGACTCAAAATGAAAATAATCAAGACCAAGACCACAACGACATCAACACGCAACCAACACCCTACGTGGGTGTGGTCGTGAATCAAACCGAACCAGGACAAAACGCATCCATATATAGATTTCCAAACAAGAATGAGCAAACATAAACATGAACAAATCCAGATTCGAACCGTGGTTCAAGCACCTCTCGACAAAAACCATATCAAGACTAACAAAATCATAACCAAAACACAAATAAAATAAGCAATCCACAACCCACACGGGTTTCGACCCGAAACTCAGATGGGTTTCCATACCCGACCCGAGGACTCGACTCACCACACAAACACATATTTTGATCTATTACCCACACGAAACTTATTCAAAACAAGTTTTAATCCGGTTCATTATCCACGAAAATTCAATAGCTCGTTTTTATTAACTTAGGTCCACGAAAACTCTAACATGTCTCATAATCAGTTTTAACTAAAAGAATTAACAAAAAGGGTTTTACGGCTACCATATCAAGAACGAGAGGAGAGGAGAGCGTGAGATGATGGTGGCCGTGACCTACTCAAACCATAAATGAACCCAAAATGAAAAAATCGTGGCCTTCCTTTAACCCTACACGAACATCCTTGATCTTCTATCTTGATGGTAATGGCAAGACGGCGATGTGGTGGCCGGAGGGGGCTGGAACAGTGGCGCCGGAGAAGGGAGAGGGTGGCGGCTGCTAACCCTAAAAAGGGGAAAAAGAGTGTGGTGAAAATGATATCAAAAACCCTAAAATGGGTCTTTTATACTAACAGAGGGACAAAACTCGTACAACTGAAAGTCCAAGGGGCGACGGTGAAAATATAATCCAGGGACCATAACTATAATTTATCAAATCTTTCACAAAATGGGGTTCGGAGCTCGTTTAGACTAGTAAACGGTTGATTCAAGACACGTGAGTTATGCCATCATGCTCAGAATAATATTTCCAATAAAAATGACTATTCATACGCCTCGTTTCTCATAAATAATAAAATAATCAAATCAAATCGCCAGTTGTGCCAGTACGCGTTGTGCACGGTTTCCACGTTTCGCGAGATAACTTCACATTTTTAAACCAAATGAGTTCAGAAAAGTTCGTATATGAAAAACAGGAATAATTCCTTATAAAAATATGTTTGGAAAATTACGGGGTATTACAGTACGTGTAAGGTTTTAAATGATACACGTGAGGTGCACATGATTTGTCCACAACTGACTTAACAGCTTTTGGCGCCAAATCTTCCCTTTAAATGGTTGTTGTCAATTTCAGTTGTTTTTAGCTTTGATAATTGTAAAACTCTTCCTCTCTTGTAATCTGTAAATAACAATTCATTGTGCAATCGTAATTCAGTTTCGAACCCAATTCAAGTTCTTGGATTCATGGTTGTTTTGCTATTTGATCTTCGAATTATCATTAATTCCTGTATTAAATCTATCATTTCATTTGAGCATATATCAATTGTATCAGAGCGCCTTCCTGGCACTAACCTCTGTTTCTAGCTATTTCTTTACTCTGTTCATTTCATAACAAATTATGTTATCTTCTCCAGTGAATTTTGTTATTTTTCGGTGACTTTAAAAATTTACAATCTGTTTCCCAATCTCAAAAACATTTCATTAATCTTTCTACATCTATTCTGATCCATTTCCCAATCAACAAACACGTTTTTTTTTTTTTTTTTTTTTTTTTTTTTTTTTTTTTTTTTTTTTTTTGGTAAAGGGGAGTAATCCTGCACCCTGGTAAAATATATTAACCAAAAAAGCATTTAAAGTACAATGGAACGTGGCTGAAGTGCCACATTAACCTCAACCAGCCGCTTGAACAACCACTAGAACATTTATGACGGGCCATAAATGAACAACTAGCTACCAACAACTAGAACAACCAATAAGCAACATAAGATGACATGCCAATCTTATGAAAAAACTAAATAAAATGTTACTTCCTAGCATGACTTTGGATATTGAAATCATGAAATTGTCCCGGTAAGTCATAAACCTGAGCCGCATAATCATCTGAAAAATAATCCTCAAGGTCGTTATCTCCACCTGCTGATGAAGAGTAACTTCCCATAGGATTATCAAGCTCGAACACCTCATCTTCATCACTTTCCGAATCAACTATATCACCCACCTTAGAAAATGGGTTACCACTCTTAATGGCAGAAGTACTAGAAGATGGGGCAGTAGAAGGCTTAGTATTCTCAACCCCTTTAGAAGAAGAAGTATGTGGAGCGGAAGAAGAACTCGGTTTGGAAGCCGTTTCCTGCACCTTCTCATTCAAACTACTTTCACGCTGATCATGCGACCCTTTAACCTCCTGAGATAACCCAAACGCATCTTCCTCTACCAAAGAGGCCAAGACATCAAACGAATTAGAAGTTTTGGTTTTGACCTCCGCCACGTTACTCGACTTACCCGTGGTACCCTTACCCTGTTTACCATCTTTAACCTTACTAGCATTTCCAACATCATTTGACTTCCCTTGCATATCCGACTTCCCACTATTAACAGTAGAAGTAGAAGCTTCAGTGTCCACTTTTTTAGCTTTAGCACGATAGACAAACTTAGGAGGAGGCTTAGTAAGACGAACACTAGAAATAGGATTAGTTTTAGCAGGTTGCTTACCCTTTCCTCCCTTGCGATTAGCATCAATAAAACCGTCATTTGTGTCAATAGAAGAGTTCACCTCATTAACACGCTTAGAACATTGATCATTAGAATGACCAAATACTTTGCAAGCTTCACAATGGGGGGGGGGGCTGCCATTCGTACTCAACTTCTATGGTGTGATACAAGTTACCAGGTACATCAATTAATGGAATAGCAACCACCAACGATTTCAAAGGGGTCTGATCAGCCGATACTTCAATAAGGGCTCGAGCATAGGAGGTGCGTCCCCATGAATCAAGGCACATATTAGAGGTATAAGCGTCCAACATAATCGGCCTCCCAAGTTTAGTACCAATCAAACTGAGGCCAGTTTCAGTATACGCAGCCAAAGGGATTTTATGCAGCTTCACCCAAACTGGAATCTTCGTTATATCATCCTTCTTCATGGTTACAGTAGGAGTCCAAGTGTTCAAAATCAAAGGGATAGTTCGGATAAACCAAGGTCCATTCTCTAACACCTGCTCCATACCAGTCTTAGAAGCAAACTTGAAAAAGAAAAATCCGTCATTCAACATAACCTTCATAATACCGTATTTGGCCCACGTATTCTTCACATAATTTTCAACTATAGGGAAGGCCAAACGCTTCCCTAGAAAATACCTAAATAAAGTATTAGCAAACCTGTGTCTAACCTCTTCAACCGAGTCATTAGGTAATGTAATATCAGCCTTGTCATCACTTTCATCATTAATAAGTGTTCTAAAATTAATTCTCTTCTTCTTAATTTTGTTATTGAGAAGCGATGCATAAGACTTATGAGTAGAAGCAACCATATTCTCATTAGCAACAGGAACATTCTCATTAACAATAGGCTGTTTCGACACATGTGATGGAGTAGAAGCAACCATATTCTCATTATTCTTAGATTGTACTCCATTCATTGCTTCCTCAAAGTTCTTACACGCATCCAATACCACTTTATGAACACCACTCAAATTGGTATCTACATTAGGCATTTCCATAGAATGATCAAGTGAAACAGCTTCACTTGCGTAGGAAGTGTTGGGAACTCACTTGGATTGGGATAGTGAACAGTAGCATCTTCATTAACAGCCCAATCATTCCCCCCCCCCCACATCATCATTAGTAGAACTACTCGGAATCATCGTAGAAGCCAAATTCAACTCACCAACACTAGTAGTAGAATCTCCATCAGGTTCGGTGCCATTAGAATCCAACGTAGGGTTATTAGAGCCCCTAGTAGCTTTACGTAATTGTTGCACACATGTACCATGCTCTTGTCCCTTTAGCCTACTCATACGAGCAGCCAATTCACCAAGATTCACATTAATATTACTAGCATCCTGCGAACCAGATTTGTACGAACTCTTGTTCACATTCTTTCTTGACAAAAACCCTTTTTCCATCTCTCAATAACCCACAACCACAATTAGAAAGCCAATAGCCTCGTATAGTTGCCAGCAAACATGCAAAAACCAATAACGAACAGAAAAACCTAATCGCAAGATTAGGGTTTAAAAATTAAAGCGCAACAAAGTCTAACCTGGTCCCATGATCTGGTCGTGTCTTGAATTGTATTTGCATGCAAAAAATCAGATTTGAATTAAAATAATAGCACTAGGACTCGAATATGATAATCCCTTTGTCTTCAATGCATTCTCTGTTCTTAAATTCAAATAGCTAGTTAGAAAACAGTTAGTGAATAATTAACAATGGTGAATGCCAGAAACGAGAGTTTAGAACCACCATTGAATTTAGAATCCATTTAAGCATCAGTCAACAACTTAAATAATGCAGTGCTTGAGATTAACTCTTCTATGGCAGAAATCAGTGAAAGTATGAAAGGGTTCTTGGTACAACAAAATCTTGTTATTGGTGATCTCAATAAGCTTAAGAATGGTGAAAGATAAAGTAATATTACAAGTAATAGGAGTAGTAATCATCAGTATGGAAGGATGACTAAGATAGAGTTTCCAAAATTTTGTGGTGTGGATGTGAAAGGGTGATTATATAGGTGTAATCAATTCTACAAGATTGATAGGGTGGATGATGGGGATAAAGTAGGATTGGCTTCAACGCATATACATGCTAAGGCACTCACATGGCACCAACAGTTTTGCAAGAAGTATGGAGAAGATAACCCATCGGAACTGTATGAAAGAGAGGTTTTGAAGAGGTTTGATGTGGTGTTTGATGCATCTATGATGGGATTGAAGAATTTGAAACAAGATGGTATTGTTAGAGATTATCAAGAAAAGTTTGAAGCATTGTTCAATAGAGTGGAATTGAGTGAAAAACATGTTGTTAGTCTGTTTCTTGGGGGGTTAAAAAGTGAGATCAGTTTGCAGATAAAGATGTTTATTGTAGCTACTTTGAGTGATGTTTATTATTTAGCCAAGATGCAGGAATTGACCTTGTTGGCTTTGAAATCAAGGTATGGACTTTTTTTACCAAATCCTAAGACTACTAGTTCTGTCAATTCAAGTAATGTGTATGGAAATGTTAACTCTGTTAATAAGCTAAACACTGTGTTAGCACTGCCCCTACTAGTAAAACATAAAATAGCCACAAACCAAACAATACTTTTAGAAAACAACTGACACAGAATTGGAACACAAAAGGGCAAATCATCTTTGTTTTTACTGGGATCATAAGTATACTCCTGGTCATAAGTGTGCAGGTCGGTTACACTCATTAGAAGTAATAGTTGAATGTGATTATGTTGGTCCGGTTTGACATGAGCAACTCATGAATCGACAATATATACATAAACACGTGGCGTTTGGACATGGAACTTATAACGAGTTTATGATTCATGATAAAGCGGAATTACAAGCTTACTCAAGAACCCACTTAGACAATGTAACGTCCCGTGCCCGATAGGACCAAAAATTTAAAACTTTAGACACAAAACGGTTAACTTTTTCGGACATACAACCACTCTTTTTACAACTGAAAAAAATATATGAGCATTCAACACTTGGGACTATTTTTAAATGAAAGTACACTCAATTACCTTCAAAACGACGGGTGGCACGACCCGTGATGACTTACGGATTAAAAGATATGAATTTTTGAAAATCGCCAAAATCTGAACAACAGCCCAAACCGCTGGCCGAGAAATCCCAGCCGCTGGCTGGACCCCAAAAAAAGGGCTGAACCGCCGGTTGGGCTCCCGACCGCGGCGGTTCAAACCCCGCTGTTCGCAAAAATCAATTTCCAAAATCCTCGGCCGGAAACCCAACCTCCCGCACTCGATATTTCACCAAACTTTCCAGATTCATTTGGTATATCAATAGGCTCGTTTTCATACAAAAACATTTACCGAACGACTCCCTGAAGGGGTACTTTACAAATTAGACGGGTTATGCAAATAACCCATTTTCACTACAAACAACCCATACGACTCCCGTTTTACATCCAACTTGACCAACTACGTTAACTTATCAATTCAAACTTGTTCCACAACAATTCAACCCATATATACATCAAAATGGGTGGAAACGGCTCCGTGCCAAACACCCTTTTAGAGTTAAATTCTTCCATAACTACATACCACTACGACCATATAACGCTTACACATTTGACCCAAGAACTTTACATGAACAAAAGACATTGTTTAACGACTAGACCATAATTTAACAAAACGACCACACAAGTTAAAATATTGGTTTCGTTTTTGTTGCCCCACAGATTGTAACACATCATGGTCACCAACCGAACTTGTACCAACAGCAACCTTCTTCCTCAATATTGACTTTAATATAGGATCATTAGCTATTAGCTTAGAATCATGTTGCAAAGAAGATTTAGTAGCCTTGTTTGATGAATCCATAACAAAAGCGAAGCAAACCAATATTCAGGAACAAAAACGAAACCCAAAATGCTAAATAGAAACGAACAGAATAAAAACCCAAAAAAAATCACCACCAATCGACAAACAATAAAGAAACGCACCAAACCCTAAAGCAGGGATTAAATGCCCATCAAATCTACTAACCGACACTCATAACTACAATCGGATAAGAATTAAATGCCCAGCGATACCATAAAAACCTAAAAAGACGATTTCCAACAAACTAAAAATCGAAGTCTTAATCTCCTTAAACCATCAACCAAATAATAAATCGACTAAAGGGGGATAATACTCAGATTATTCCACAGTAGTAGAAGTATTATAAGGTATAGGATTCAAAGATAAAAGAAGGGAACGATTGGATTTCAAGTTAAAATATACCAAGGCACAAAAGGGCACTTCGGCCTCCAACTTCCAAATACTTGGTCCAAGAGTTATGGTCTTCTAAGCTAGCTTCTAACTACGCTATGCTTCATTCCACGACTACAACTAGGCAAGATCCTTACCCTTGCTCCCTCAGCTAGTACCTACAAAACCATTAACATCTAAACCGTAAGCGAAAACGCTTAGTAAGTATACAAGATATAATCAACATCACATTTACATGAGATTGGTGATCAACACCAATCATAACATTAACAAGGAGCATCAAATGGGATTATTACTCACCTTGACCAAGCAAGTAACAATTTAGCATTTACACAACTAGCATTGGATCCAAGCTAACATACATTCACAAGCTCCATAATAAATCACTTTAACATAAACATAACATTAACATCATAACATTAACAAGGATTATACTCATATACTTACCTCCAATCCTACTAGCTTCCTACTTGACTTGATTGGGCCTCTACAATTGCTCCCTAGCACAACATTAGTTACAATTAATGATTACAAACTAAGGAGATCATCATTTCACTACTTTTTACCGCAATCATTAAAACCCACCATATGAACCCTAATTTTCACAATTGGGGAAAACCACTTACTTGATGAAAAGACCACAATTAAGGCTTCCTTAAGGCTTCTTGATCACTTCAAGATGGCTAGAATGAGTTAGATGATAATTTTGGCTTTCCCTCTCTTTTCTTCTTGCTAATGTCGACCCACCTAGAACCCTCCAACAATTTCCAAATTTTTCCAAGTCTTGGCTTATTTAACCATGTGATGATATGAGTTTGGTCAATTGGCAAGGCTAGTCCTCCTAGTTTCATTCTTTCTAACTTGGCCACATATTCTTTATTTAACTAACTCAAAAAATATAACACATAGCATATTATATACTCATATTGTACCTCATCGGGGTACGGGTGTAACAATTCTCCCCTCCTTAAAATGACAGTTCGTCCCCGAACTCTACTCTTGAAATAAGTGAGGATACTTGGTCCTCATTTTCGCTTCCGTTTCCCACCTAATACTCGTACCCTTACGATGCCTCCATTGAACTTTGACTAACGGAATTTCTTTGTTTCTTAATTGCCTCACCTTCCTTCCTAGAATGGCCTCCGGCTCATCTCCTTGCAAAAGCAACTCCGAATCAATTTCAATGTCGTTTAAGGTGACCACACTCGACTCGTCTGCCAAGCATTTTCTTAAATATGACACATGAAAGGTATTATGAATACATCTCATTTCTTCGGGCAATTCCAACACATATGCTACCTCGCCTACTCGTTTCAAGATTTTGAATGGTCCTATAAACCGAGGACTAAGTTTCCCTTTGTTTTTGAACCTAAAAACGCTCTTCCACGGGGAAACCTTTAACATAATCAAATCACCTACCTCGAATTCGATTGGTCTTCTTCGATTATCGGCATAGCTTTTCCACCTATCTTGTGCCGCTTTTAGTCTTGCACGAATCATTTCTATCTTTTCCGTTGTAGCCAACACTACGTCCGTGCTCGCCAATTCCCTTCTTCCGACTTCTTCCCAAAACACGGGTGTTCTACACCTCCTACCATAAAGCATTTCATAGGGTGACATATCTATACTCGCATGATAACTATTGTTATAGGCGAATTCCACTAAAGGCAAATGATCGTCCCAATTGCCTCCAAAGTCAATCATACAAGCTCGCAACATATCTTCTAAAGTTTGAATCGTCCTCTCGCTTTGCCCATTGGTTTGAGGATGAAAGGCCATGCTCATATGAAGTTTTGTGCCTAATTCTTCTTGGAAGTCTTGCCAAAAGTTTGATGTGAAACGTCCATCTCTATCGGAGACTATAGAAATGGGCACTCCATGATGTGCGACTATCTCATTGACATAAATCTTAGCTAGCTTATGAACGGGCATATTCTCTCTAATCAGAATGAAGTGAGCACTCTTGGTTAGGCAATCTACTATGACCCAAATCGTGTCGTTCTTCTTCTTCATTCTTGGCAACTTTGTAATGAAATCCATCGTGATCTTTTCCCACTTCCAAACCTTGTCTAAAGGTTGAACTTTTCCGTACGGCTTCTGATGCTCGGCTTTAACTTTTAGACAAGTTAAACACTTCTTAACGTACTTTACACAATCTCTTTTCATACCTGGCCACTAATAGTTCTTCTTCAAATCGCGGTACATCTTTGTAGCTCCTGGATGTATAGAATATTTCGACTTATGTGCTTCTTCTAAGATCAATTCCTTGACGCTACAACGAAAGGAATGTAAACCCTTCCATACCGAGTCTTGATCCCACGACTATCTTCTTCAAGATGTGGAATGTGGGAAGTGATACGCTCACTTTCCCTATTTTCTTCTTTCAACGCTTCCTCTTGAGCTAACTTGATTTTATCGAAAAGGTCGGTCGTGACAATCATCCGCAACGAATGAATCTTAGTAACCTCGCTTCTATCCTTGCGGCTCAAAGCATCCGCTACAACATTCGCTTTACCCGGATGGTAGCGAATTTCACAATCATAGTCCTTCAGTAAGTCTAACCATCTTTGTTGCCTCATATTCGGATCTTTCTTATCAAGGAAGTATTGAAGGCTTCGATGATCGGTGTAAATTACAAACTTAACACCATACAAGTAATGCCTCCAAAGTTTTAAAGCAAAAACCACAGCCGCAAACTCAAGGTCCTGAGTCGCATAATTTTCTTCATGCTTCTTTAGTTGTCTAGAGGCGTAAGCAATCACTTTTCCCCTTTGCATGAGAACACATCCAAGTCCCGAATAAGATGCATCACTATAAACCACCATATCTTCGGTCCCTTACGGCAATACAAGAACCGGTGCTTCGCACAACTTCCTCCGTAGAGTACGAAAGGCTTTGTCCTGTTCTTCACCCCACTCGAAGGTAGCGTTCTTCTTAGTGAGTTTCGTTAACGACGATGCGATTTTGGAGAAGTCTTGAATAAACCTACGATAATATCCCGCAAGGCCAAGAAAACTTCGAATCTCACCAACATTCCTTGGTGTGTGCCACTTCATCACAGCTTCCACTTTTGAAGGATCAACTTTGATACCATCGGCATTAATAACGTGACCGAGGAATTGAACTTCTTGTAACCAAAATTCACACTTTGAGAATTTAGCGTACAATCTTTCTCTTCTCAACGTCTCTAAAATCTCCCGTAAATGCTTGGCGTGCTCCTCCTTACTCTTGGAGTAGATAAGAATATCATCGATGAACACTATGACGAACCTATCTAACATCGGTTCACATACGCGGTTCATAAGATCCATGAAAACCGCAGGCGCGTTCGTGAGACCAAAGGGCATAACCGTAAACTCGTAGTGTCCATATCGGGTCCTAAAGGCCGTCTTAGGAATGTCTTCTTCTCGAACCTTCAATTGGTGATAACCCGAACGGAGATCGATCTTTGAAAACCATCGTGCACCTTGAAGTTGATCAAAGAGGTCATCGATTCTTGGTAACGGATACACATTTTTAACCATGACTTTATTCAGCTCTCGGTAGTCGATGCACATCCGCATACTACCATCTTTCTTTTTAACGAAAAAGATTGGAGCTCCCCATGGCGAACTACTAGGGCGGATAAAACCTTTATCGAGCAATTCTTGAAGTTGACTCATCAACTCTTTCATTTCGGATGGGGCTAGACGATAAGGAGTTTTGGCAATAGGGGTAGCACCCGGAACAAGATCAATGCGGAATTCGACTTGCCTTTCGGGTGGGATACCCGGCAAGTCTTCCGGGAAGACGTCACAAAATTCGCTCACCACCGGAACATCATCGATACTTTTCTCTTCAAAGCTCGTATCTACCACGTGAGCCATGTAGGCATAACAACCATGCGATAAGTATCTCATAGCCTTCATCACGGAGCATAACTTTAGTTCGCCTTTTCTTTTATCACCATAGATAACCATTTCACGACCGCTAGAATTCACAACTCGAATGATCTTTTGGCTACAAAGGATAGCCGCGTTATATTTGTCAAGCCAATCCATACCAATAACAATATCAAATTCCCCGAGCATAATGGGAATTAAGTCAATCTTAAAGACGTTTTCATCAATCTCTACCTCTACATCCCGGTGTACATTAGACACAACAACGATTTTACTATCGGCCATTTCGACTTCTAGGGGTATCGGAAGTTTAGCTAGTGGAGAGGTTAGTTTCTTGCTAAAATTATAAGATACGAAGGACACACTAGCACCCGAATCATATAAAACCCGAGCGGGTACGGAATTAACAAGATGAATACCTGTGATGACATCGGTCCCCGACTTGGCTTCGTCGACACTCATTTGGTAGACTCGAGCTTTTGGTTTTGGGACTTCTACTTTCTCTTCCTTGACGGTTCTCAATGGTTTTGCTTCAATTGCTTTTGTTTTCGGGCAATCCCTCAACCTATGCCCAATCTCGTTGCACCCGTAGCATACTATCATTGGTTTGGTGCAATCCTTGCTTTGGTGGTCTAGAGCCCCACATTTGTAACAACCCGGCGTATTTCGCCTACATTCCCCAAGATGAAACTTGCCACATTTCGAACATGCTACCTTAGCTTTGTTTCCCACACCTTTCTTGTCATGTTCAAACTTAGTCTTCTTCCCATCTCGACCTACAAATTCTAACTTCCTCTTTGGTTCCTTAGCCTCTTTCTCCTTTCTCCTTAGCAAGTCCGCTTCCCTTACCCTAGCTCTACTCAAAAGATCTTCCAAGGTGGTACATTTGAATGGCGAAATCACGTCACGAATATCATCTTTAAGCATCCTTTGAAACTTGTCAACTTTAAGCTTTTCATTCCCAAGGTATTCGGGACAATAAGGAACCATGTCATTAAACGCCCTCCACAACTCATTCACCGTCTCATTAGTTTGAGTGAGAGATTGGAACTTCTCTCGAATCTTGTCAATCTATTCAATCGGAGCATATTCGGCACTAAAAAACTCCTTAAATTCCTTCCAAGTACATGTCTCCGCCCAAGGTTCACCTTTCTCACACACCTTTCCTTCCCACCAAGTCTTAGCACTATCACGAAGAAAGTTAGTGGCATAAATAACCTTCTTCCTTTCCTCACACCCACTAGTGCGGAATGCACCCTCCACGGCCGTAATCCACCTATTACTGACAATCGGGTCAAGAACACCGGTAAACCGTGGTACATCACAAGCCGTGAAGTCCCGGTAAGTAGCCTTGTCACTCTTGGGTTCTTTTGCTACTCCACATTCCTTCTTAAATTCCTTGAATTCTTCTTTCATTAAATCCCTAAGATTTTGCGTTGTTTGTTTGACATAATAGGGCATTGCTTGTTCGATAGCCTTGCCTACTCTTTTTGCCATCATTGAGTCTAGGGCTTTCATTTCTTCTTTCGTGAAACCTCTGAAGTTGAGGCCTCCGGAGCTAGAAGAAGAACTTTCATTGTCCTTATCATTGTTACCCACATCACTTGCCGAAGTTTTGGCATGCTTGGAAGCCATGGATTTCGCCACTTCCTTCTGGTGAGGGGTTTCTATTTCTTCTTACTGAAAATTAGCAATTCATAATATCAGGCACAATCATATACTTAACTGATGCATGAACGACGTTTTATCTTTATACTAACACCCTAGCTTGTCACCCATGTATGATCTAAATGATTTCAACTTCACATATGTTCCATATTTTTATCACTACAGTGGCCAGGCGTAGTCATAAAAATATCCAACATATGGGTCCTTAAAATCACTCAAACGATACACAAATAACAAACACTAGCTCTAAACGCGTCTATACAAGGCCTAAGTCTAGGAAATCCTAAAGTGAAATCCTAAATCTCTTAGACCGAAGCTCTGATACCAAGTTGCAACGCCCCGTGGCCCGATAGGGCCAAAAATTTAAAACTTTATACACAAAACGGTTAACTTTTTCGGACATACAGCCACTCTTTTTACAACTGACAACAATCTATGAGCATTCAATACTTGGGACTATTTTTAAATGAAAGTACACTCAATTACCTTCAAAACGACGGGTGGCACGACCCGTGATGACTTACGGATTAAAAGATATGAATTTTTGAAAATCACCAAAATCTGAACAACAGCCCAAACCGCCGGCCGAGAAATCCCAGCCGCCGGCTGGACCCCAAAAACAAGGCTGAACCGCCAGTTGGGCTCCCGACCGCGGCGGTTCAGACCTCGCTGTTCGCAAAAATTAATTTCCAAAATCCTCGGCCGAAAACCCGACCTCCCGCACTCGATATTTCACCAAACTTTCCAGATTCATTTGGTATATCAATGGGCTCGTTTTCATACAAAAACATTTACCGAACGACTCCTCGAAGGGGTACTTTACAAATTAGACGGGTTATGCAAATAACCCGTTTTGACCCATTTTCACTACAAACAACCCATACGACTCCCGTTTTACATCAAACTTGACCAACTACGTTAACTTATCAATTCAAACTTGTTCCACAACAATTCAACCCATATATACATCAAAATGGGTGGAAACGGCTTCGTGCCAAACACCCTTTTAGAGTTAAATTCGTCCATAACTACATACCACTACGACCACATAACGCTTACACATTTGACCCAAGAACTTTACATGAACAAAAGACATTGTTTAACGACTAGACCATAATTTAACAAAACGACCACACAAGTTAAAATATACCAAGGCACAAAAGGGCACTTCGGCCTCCAACTTCCAAATACTTGGTCCAAGAGTTATGGTCTTCTAAGCTAGCTTCTAACTACGCTATGCTTCATTCCACGACTACAACTAGGCAAGATCCTTACCCTTGCTCCCTCCGCTAGAACCTACAAAACCATTAACATCTAAACCGTAAGCGAAAACGCTTAGTAAGTATACAAGATATAATCAACATCACATTTACATGAGATTGGTGATCAGCACCAATCATAACATTAACAAGGAGCATCAAATGGGATTATTACTCACCTTGACCAAGCAAGTAACAATTTAGCATTTACACAACTAGCATTGGATCCAAGCTAACATACATTCACAAGCTCCATAATAAATCACTTTAACATAAACATAACATTAACATCATAACATTAACAAGGATTATACTCATATACTTACCTACAATCCTACTAGCTTCCTACTTGACTTGATTGGGCCTCTACAATTGCTCCCTAGCACAACATTAGCTACAATTAGTGACTACAAACTAAGGAGATCATCATTTCACTACTTTTTACCACAATCATTAAAACCCACCAGATGAACCCTAATTTTCACAATTGGGGAAAACCACTTGATGAAAAGACCACAATTAAGGCTTCCTTAAGGCTTCTTGATCACTTCAAGATGGCTAGAATGAGTTAGATGATAATTTTGGCTTTCCCTCTCTTTTCTTCTTGCTAATGTCGACCCACCTAGAACCCTCCAACAATTTCCAGATTTTTCTAAGTCTTGGCTTATTTAACCATGTGATTATATGAGTTTGGTCAATTGGCAAGGCTAGTCCTCCTAGTTTCATTCTTTCTAACTTGGCCACATATTCTTTATTTAACTAACTCAAAAAATATAACACATAGCATATTATATACTCATATTGTACCTCATCGGGGTACGGGTGTAACAGACAATCTAATAACTTGGTTGGCTTTTCAATAGGGATAGTTGCAGATGGCTATCCCCAGTGAGAGACAAATTAAGGAACACAAAGAAGCAAGCTAGGCTTGGGTTCTAAGTGTGTTGGGAATTCTAACACTCTAACTATGCTAATTGAATTCTCACTTCTTACTCTCGTTGAATGCGCACATTCTGCTTTGTTGGAACGGGTTTATATAGCGGAGCGGTTACTGTTGCTTCACGTGGGAATAGTAAACATGCCAACTGTTCGTAGGTAGGCACGTGCCTATACATCTAGCCTTGATGTCCTTTTGGTTCACCGGAGTTGACAGTTACGATTTTTCATGAGATTCTTTTGTGTCTTGGAAAGGAGCAAAGATTACCTTCCCAAGAGTTTTCTCGCTTAAACTCTATCGACTCATCTAACTACCTTGGTCTTGATAAGAGAGCTGAGAGATCATCAAGGTATACCTGCCCTTGACTCCCTAGTGACTGTGATGGAGTTCCTTGTTCATACTGGCTGACTAGCTTTGAACAATTGAACTCTTTGACGATATCTAAGACTTAAACTTCTGCTGTTTCAGTGTGTTTATCTTTTATATCAGTTCAATCTTAGATTCTTGATGTCTCTAAATCTTGAGCCTGATGATGAAGTTACGTTGATCACCATACCTTTATGCAGTTATATTATAGTTGGTGAGGTGGTCATTAACAAAGAGAGAAAGGCCATCAGGGATATAGAGACATTTTTCAGATCTCAGTGTCCCTGATGTTTGCTCAAGTACCTTATTCACTGAGACTGCATCAGTGATTAAAGCGCTTACTGCAGTTGGTCTTATTGCCAACTCTTTTGAAGTATGCTATTGAGGTTCTCCTCTATATCAGGGGGATGACATTCTCACTGATCATCAGTGGGTTAGATGATCACTGATATTCTGTCAGTGAGTGTCTGGCCTTTTTTATGTTCAAATTCTTGTTGGAGATATTTGGGTCAAATATTGGCCCAACAATCTCCCCTATTTGAACATAAAGATGGCATGGGTTTAATCAGGTATGAGTGAGCATAACGGCTTCTTCTTATACTCTGATTTTACAAAAGGTATAATGAACGACTAATGTATTGATTCCGTGTGATTCTACTTGTTGGATTCTAGCATAAATAAGTGAGCATAACGGCTTTTTCTTATTCTGATTTACAAGTATTTCCTAAAGTAACATTGCCGATATAGGCTTTTATCTTCGATACCTTTTGTGCAAGATGAAAGTTCTAGGCTATTGACTTCATCTTGAGTCACCATCTTTATTTTGGTTTGTTCTTCACTAGTCCGAGCTTTCTCAAGTAGTGGTGTTTCTCCTTTATATTTGATGATGACCTCTTGAGCCCTTTTGTGCTCAAGGTCTCCTAGCATTTCTGCGTAGGGTCTCCTGAGTGTTGATTCTCAGGGTCTCCTGAGGGTTTAATCTCAAGGTTTCTCCTGTATAGGGTCTCCTGAGCGTTGTAGCTCAAGGTCTCCTGAGGGTTTTAATCTCAGGGCCACTTAGGATTTTTTACATGTAGGTTCTAGCAGAATTCTGCCAACATAGATATCCTAAGCTACTATCAGTTTGTAAGTGAGCAAAAAGACTTCTTCTTACAAACTGTTTTACAACAAAGAAACCAAAAAATATTACATTAAACCGGCTTCTTGTTGTCTTGAACCATTTCACTTCTTGGTGCTCAGGGTCATGTTCGCTGATGCTTGTTCTAATCAGCCTTTACATCTGTTATTGCGTGTGAACTCAGTCCCCAATGATTTGTGCATCAGGTTCACTTCTTCAGTTATGGCTGTCATAGATTCTCATAAATGCTTTCTCCCCTCAAAAATTGCAACATCAGTGAAAATTTTTGGAGTCCATGCATTTATGGTTATGGTTCAAGTAGAAGGAACTTAGTTCCTTTGTGAAGTGTCTAGTAGTTAGAATAATAGACACTTAGACCTCTTCATGGAGAAATTTTCTCCCTGAAAGGTCCTCAGAGAGTGACTAACTGATGCTATGAATAAGCTATTAGCGAGTCAACTCTCTGGTCTTCACTGAAACTCAGTGAGAAGTTTAGACCTTTTATTTATAGTTTACATGAAAGAAGAGATTAGTTTACATGAACCTCTCCATGACTAGAATTTACAAGTGTTCCAAACTTATTACATCAAAGAATTTCAATATTTAACATATCTAATTCTATTGATGCTGAGGAAGTAAAAATAAACTCTAGAGCTTGACTATGTTATCTTCAGTTCTGCAACCTTTTGTCTGTAGTCCAGCGTCTTCGTACTTCAGTGCTCTGTGAACCAGCAACCACTCTGGCCAGTCTTGAAGACCTTTCAGGTAGTGGGTGAGTACCACCTGTTTTAGTCTTTCCAGTCCCTGATCCTACAACCCAAATCAACCAGCTGATCTTGCCTCAGTGGTTGAAATGGTTGTTTGGACATGGAACTGTTTTGTTTACTGGCTGGTCTGATAGACGGGTACAATTACCTGAGTAATTCCTCCACTACAGAACAACTAGATTTTATCCAGCTGGTAACCATGTCCTTTGTGCTTCCGGCTGGACAGCAACAAGGATTTAGAAATCCGAGATTTCCATCCTTTGTCGCTTTATGCTATATAGGAAAGTTTCTTGAGGAGCTGGGATCATGATGATACCTGCTGTATATTCTGTTCCTTTCCTTACAGCGCATCCTCTTCCCATTTTGTTCCCTTTTTAATAGCCCCTGATGATCCACCATTTTTGCACTCATATATGGTTGTTACTGAGATAACCATATAACATCTTTAGATGTTGCCACGCTCATGGCTTGCATGGGACTAGGTCCCCTTCAAGGTTTCACCAGTAGTTTGAGAACTGGTGGTGCTGAGGTGGTATGAATCCATGAGTGGTGGATAGGCTGTTTGAGCATTTTCTGACACAAAAACAATCAAATGTGAATGTTTTGTTTTAGGATCTGCTCTTGAACGTTTTGGAAGGGAATTTTGAAGGCGGGAATTGTAGAGGATGGTGGTTGTAGGTTATTAGCCATCATTTAAGAACGACTAAAAGTTATTAGTAGTCATTTAAGAACGGATCTACATCATAAGTATGATCCACCTGCTCTGATACCACTTGTTGGTCTGGTTTGACTTGAGCAACTCATGAATCGATAAGATATACATAAACACATGGTGTTTGGACATGGAACTTATAATGAGTTTATGATTCATAATAAGGCCGAATTACAAGGTTACTTAAGAACCCACTTAGACACTCTAATAACTTGGTTGGCTTTTCAATAGGGATAGTTGCAGACGGCTATACCCGGTGAGAGACAAATTAAGGAACACAAAGAAGCAAGCTAGGCTTGGGTTCTAAGTGTGTTGAGAATTCTAACACTCGAACTATGCTAATTGAATTCTCCCTTATTACTCTCGTTGAATGCGCATATTCTGCTTTGTTGGAACGGGTTTATATAGCGGAGCGGTTACAGTTGCTTCACATGGGAATAGTGAACATGCCAACTGTTCGTAGGTAGGCACATGCCTACACATCTAGCCTTGATGTCCTTTTGGTTTACCGGAGTTGACAGTTACAATTTCCCATGAGCATCTTTTGTGTCTTGGAAAGGAGCAAAGACTACCTTCCTGTAACACCCTCAAAATTTTCAAAAGTCGCGGAAGCATACAGAACTTTGAGGGTGCTACTGGGTACAACGATTGGAAATCACAACACAAGGTAACAAAGAACGGAATACATACTCCGTTTTTAATTAAATCAACAATTAGAGTTTTACAAAATATAATTCATTGTCTAGATTAAATTTAGGCCCATTGAATACAGTGGTCCCACATAAAAACAAGTCTCAATTTAAATTGCCAGTCCTTTAGAAAAAGCTCCATGACCCTTGCCTTACCAAATCATGCCATAAAAAATCAAGTTACACACCAGAGAAAAATATGCTAAAAAGTCAGCAAAAAGCTAGTGAGTTCATAGGTTTAATTAAAATCATCAAATAATTAGTTTGGACCAGCATGATCATTATAACACATATAATGTCATACAAAAGTATCTATCGCGCTAGCACTAAGTTCATGCAACCGAAGCTCGACAGTTTAGTGTGCTAATCTCAAACACATAAATAATAGTCAAGGGGCCCTTAGCGAGTGTTTAACCCAATACACTCGAAGTCCGACTTGCTATACGTCCGTCTTGACCTGTCTGGCCAACCGAACGGGGGAGTCACCCCAATAGATCTATCTAAAGCAATCGCGCTTCCCAAAGGGAACTAACAACTCATGAAAATGGGCATGATAGTGGCTTCTAGGGCTTAGGCTAACTACACAATAGTTTTGAGAAAAAGTAATAATATTATGGTCCATAAAAGATTTGCATGTCTCTCACCTCATATTTGTAAAACAAGTATAAGTAAAAATGGGGCTATAAACTAACCTTTAATGGTCTGAACAGTGAATGCTGTGAAATTAAGGAGTGCACGGCACCAACACGCAACCTAGATTAAATAACCATGTCTTAGTTTCAATTATAAAATTCAAGTCCTTCCATATTTTAATTTTAATGTTTTAGAGTATCTATGTTGTTGTCACTTGCGTGGCGGCAAGTGTGGTTTCTAAGGTCTTCCTAAGAAATGGTGTGGTGTAACTCTACAAATGACCTAAAGGTACGGTAGTGAGGGATTGGGAATATTGAACAATTTAAAGTACGAATGAATTAAATCGAGATGTGATGTGTATATATATATTGTAGTTGTGTAATTTGTTTGCCATGTCCGATTATGTTGATTTTAGAAGTAGGACTTAACGTATGTGACGTTTATACCTACTAGTTAAATGGTTTGAGAAAACTTAATATAACGTTAATTTTTAGTAAGCTTGGGTAACTAAGTTTGCTTTGTTATTAATGATTCACTATAATCTATTTTTACACATTATTAGTTTAGAACTATATATATATCGTCCAATTTGTTCAAGTTAAGTTGGTTACATAACTCCTAGTTGTTATATTAGTTGACTTGGTTTTAAAATAACAATTGTAGGCGTCAATCTACATATTTCCCGTCCTGAGTTATAGTCTAACTTATCGTGTAATGATTCATCATTTATTTCGCTTGAGTACCATATCTTTTACTATACAAATGTGTCAACTTTTTATATCTCTATTTTCCCGAGTATATGTTATATCATTTATGAAGTCGTAGAATAATGTATGTATATATTGGGCTAACTGTCTAAATGTTTCAATTATCCTTGTCGGGTTTTACATTTTGGCTACCCAAGTTTTATGTACATGTACGCTATTTCAAGATGAGATTTTATTGTGTACTCGGCCACAAGTTTTACATATATTACTATGAAATATTTTCGTGGGCGGCTTATGTACATCTTAACTTTTGCGACAACTATTACAATAATTATTAACCAAAATTTGCATATTTAATACTAATTGGGTTGCGCCCCACTGGATTCGAGGAGGGGGAAAGTAAAATCACTAACTGGGTTGGGCTTTATCACTAGTAGCTACAAGTTTTGGTGGGCTGAAATCCTTGTTCACTGACCCACCTCATGGGCTGGAAACCAAAAGGGTGTGCGTTTGGGCCTGGGATTGGATTTCTACATGGGTTTAACTGTTGGGCTTGGCCTGGTATATTCTACAAAGAGAACACAGAACACACAAGTTTAACAAACTGGTGTGGTGTTCCTGGAATTCCCTTTTTGGACGATAATGGTTACTAACATAGGTCTATGATTCATCTTTTTGGCTATGTTTCGAGTAATACTCAGCTCCGAGACCTTGGAGTCTTGGTGTAACAAAGGATTTTGGGTTTTTGGGCACACTCTATGGGTCGAATAGAGTAGTAATCATCCTCGAATGGACTTACTTCTATGATTCTAAATGTTATCGTTTTTCCTAGTTTGGCAGCCTATTCCTCATAAAGAAGTAGCACTCCATTCGATTACTACACCCTTGGTGGGTTTGTGTTGGAACGAATTGATGCTAGCCCTTTTTGGGGTTTTGGTCTTTGGTTCGAGTGAGCATTTACCTAGTTTGAACTGAGGGTATAACCATCTTGGTTTGGGTTTAACTTGTCACTAATTCACTTGACTAAAACCTCCCCTACACGAGGTGGTTTTCCAGTCAACCTTTACCACCAACGCACCTAGCTTTGGTGGTCATTACACGGCCATGGTTAGTCACAGGGGTCGTTAACACCCTCCTAGCAAGAACACATCCTACATGGTTTGTTTACTACCACAAGTCTTCTCAAGTTCGAGCCATGAACCTCTGTTCCTAGGGCATCCGAATTGGTCATATAGTCACCATAACTAACAAATTTCGTCAACCTGTAAATCAAATTCTAGGATCTCTAATCTCCTATGCCACACAATAATAACAACACCAAACAACATTATCCTCAAAATTTAGCCATCACTTCTGGAAAACTTTATAGTCGAATTAAACATGAACAACACTAAATAAATTTTCCTCAATAACTATTATTGTTTCTAGAAATTAATTCGAATGAAACTAATCATAATATTACTTAAATTAATTTCCTTCATTCGATCTAAGAAATACTTAAATGGAATTGAAAGAATAAAACCATATTCGAATCTAATCTAAATCTTACAATGATTCTTGAGGGATGAAGGTCTTGAACGGAAATCTAATCCGGATGATCCCACTGCTCCAAACCGATTAACCCAACACTCCAAATCGAACCACGATCACTACCACACTTAACCTTTCTTGAGTGATTCTCAGATTTTTGGTGTATGTTTGTTGAGGTGTGGTTCGACATCTCTTGGAGGAGCGAATTAAATGAAGGATCTTGGAGAGTAACTCCATGGGAACTTTCAGATTTGGTAGAGATAAATCTTCCATTTGGGTGCTATTTCTACTTCAATGGTGTTTATCCTAGTTTGACTTGTGTGGATTCCTAGACCTGTGAAGAAGACAAGGATTCTAGGTCAAAGAGAAAGGTTAATAGTGATGGAGGGGAAAGGGATGGTTCGACTGTATTCTTTGGATGAAGGGGGCGGACAAAAGGGTGATGATACCTAGGGTTAGATGGAGCAAGTTTTTGGGAAAGGTGTGAGTGGGTGAAGGGTGTTTTAATTGAAGTATTTAGAGTATAGTTTAGTTTAAGAGTGGTATATTATACCTGGTTCCGTTAAACTGAGCCTAACTCGCGTCCTTCCCGGAACCGTCATAATTATGGGAGATTGTATTTTCAGAGTCGTTTTCTTACTACTTAAATGTATTTTGAGTTTTTATGTATCCACTCTAATTCCTGAGTCTCAGATTTATTTCTGGTTTGCGTGTGGTGTCAGTCTGAGTGATTCTTGGATAACCTCCCGTTTTTACTACAATTTAGTGAGTAAATTGTGAGATGTGATAATTTCATTGTTCTTTGGTGAGATTTCCGGGTGACATAATGGGCAGGTCTGTTATCTGTGTTAAACATTTAGTGGTTTAGTCAGGTGTTTTTGTCATAGAAAATGAACTGTCATGAATTAAATATTAGGGAAATTTACCATTTGTCACATCCTCCCCGTCTTAGGAACGAAAACCGTCATCGGTTTTCACTTAGGGTTACCCGCTGGGTGTGAAAAGAGATGTGGTTATATTCGTTTGATCTCGTCCTCCCGCTCCCAAGTGTACTCGGGACCTCTTCGGGAGTTTCATCGGACTTTGACGATAGGAATACGACTTTGCTTTAGCCGTTTGATCTCTCGATCCATTATTTCAATGGGTTCTTCAACGAAGTTTAACCTTTCGTCAACTTGAATTTCTTCTAGAGGAATGGCATGGGTTTCGTCGGAAAGACATTTCTTTAGATTGCTCACATGGAACACGTTGTGTACGGAACTGCGTTCCTGAGGTAACTCAAGTCGGTAAGCTACTGGTCCAATTCTCGTGAGAATTTTGAAGGGACCTATATACCCACGTTTCCCGAAACGGATCACGCCTTTCCATGGCGATACTTTTAGCATGACACGATCTTCAACTTGAAATTCAAGTGGTTTTCGTCTCTTGTCAGCATAGCTTTTCTGACGGTCTCGGGCCGCTTGCATTCGGCTCTTGATCTGTACGATCTTTTCCGTAGTCTCTTGCACTAACTCGGGACCGGTGAGTTGACTTTCTCCAACTTCAGCCCAGCAGATTGGGGATCTGCACTTCCTGCCATACAGTGCTTCGTATGGTGCAGCTTTAATGCTGGTGTGATAACTATTGTTGTAAGAAAATTCGGCTAACGGTAGATGTCTATCCAAACCGTTACCAAAATCTATCACACATGCTCTCAGCATATCTTCTGATGTTTGGATGGTCCTTTCACTTTGACCATCGGTTTGTGGATGATATGATGTGCTCATATCTAAGTCGGTTCCTAAGGCATCTTGCAGAGATCTCCAAAAATTTGACGTAAAACGACTATCTCTGTCGGATATAATCGAAAGTTGAACTCCAAGTCGAGCAACTATTTCTTTCACATATAGTCGTGCCAGTTTGTCCATGCTGTCATTTCCTTAATAGGTAGGAAGTGGGCGGATTTGGTAAGACGGTCGACAATCACCTAGATGGTATCATAACCACTTGACGTTCTGTGCAATTTAGTGTTGAAATCCATGGTTATACGTTCCCATTTCCACTCAGGGATATCAGGTTGTACGAGTAAACCTGACGGTCTTTGGTGTTCAGCCTTGACCTTGGAGCACGTTAAACATTTACTGACATAAGTTGCAATGTTAGCTTTCATATTGGGCCACCAATACAGCTTCTTCAAGTCAAGGTACATCTTGTCTGCTCCCGGATGAATGGAATATTTTGACTTATGGGATTCGTGCATAATGAGGTCTCGTATACCTCCGTAGAGTGGAATCCAACTCCTGTCCTTGTAACAAAAAGTTCCATCTGCTTTCTTCACGAACCCATTTTCGCTTTCGGGCATTCCGTAAATTTTCTCATTAGGTCTATTTTCTTCCTTAAGAGCCTCAATCTGAGCTTCACGAATCCTCGATGGTAGTGGTGAGACAATTGTCATACCTAACGATCTTACTCTTAGGGGTTTCGGTCTCTCCTTTCGGCTAAGTGCATCCGCTACCACGTTTGCTTTGCCCGGGTGGTATCGAATCCCACAGTCATAGTCACTGAGCAATTCCAACCATCGGCGTTGCCTCATATTGAGTTCCTTCTGATCTAGGATATGTTGCAAACTTTTGTGGTCGGTATATACTACGCACTTGGTGCCGTAAAGATAGTGTCTCCAGATTCTGAGGGCAAACACTACTGACCCTAGTTCTAGGTCATGAGTAGTGTAATTCTTCTCGTAGGTCTTCAATTGTCGTGAGGCGTAAGCTATCACCTTTTCTCGCTGCATCAGTACAACTCCTAACCCTTTATGAGAGGCGTCACAGTAGACTACAAAGTCCTCACTGCCTTCAGGCAGGGCTAAGATAGGTGCGCTACACAACTTTTCCTTGAGAAGTTGAAAAGCTCCCTCCGCTTTCTCTCCCCAGTCAAATTTCTCATTTTTCTGGGTCAACTTAGTCAAAGGTTTCGCTATTTTCGAGAATCCCTCAATAAATCTTCTGTAGTATCCTACGAGTCCTAAGAATTGGCGTATCTCTGTGGGAGTTGTAGGTGTCGTCCAATCCTTTATCGACTCAATCCTCGCGGGATCTACATGAATACCTTGTTTATCAATTACGTGACCTAAGAATTGGACTGTTGGTATCCAAAACTCGCACTTGGAAAACTTGGCGTATAACTCCTCGCTCTTCAATAATTCTAGAATCAGCCTAAGATGCTCTTCATGCTCCTTTTCACTCCTAGAGTATATCAATATGTCGTCAATGAAGACGATCACAAACTTGTCCAAGTATGGCTTACACACACGATTCATGAGGTCCATGAATACCGCCGGTGCATTGGTTAAGCCAAAAGGCATAACCTGGAACTCATAGTGGCCATATCGAGTTCTAAATGCCGTCTTCGGAATATCCTCTTCCCGAACTCTTAGTTGATGATAACCGGATCTTAAGTCGATTTTCGAATAGACGCATGATCCTTGAAGTTGATCGAACAAGTCGTCGATTCTGGGAAGTGGGTATCGGTTCTTGATAGTCAGTTTATTGAGTTCCCTATAGTTGATACACATTCGGAATGATTCGTCTTTCTTCTTGACGAATATAACTGGAGCTCCCCAAGGCGAGGAACTTGGTCTGATAAATACTTTTTCAGAGAGTTCTGACAATTGTTCAGATAACTCCTGTAGTTCTGTTGGGGCTAATCGGTAAGGCGCTCGTGCTACATGTGCGGCACCTGGTACTAGATCAAACCGAAATTCGACCTGTCGTTTTGGTGGAAGTCCGGGTAAGTCTTCAGGGAAGACTTCTGGGAAATCTCTAACGATCGGTACATCTTCCAATCCCTTTCCCTCCGGCTCCTTTTCTTCTTTTCCAGAAACCTGAGCTAAAAAGAAAAGACATCCTTTCTCAAAATGTCTCTGGACCTTCTTGTCAGAGATGATGTTTAATCTCGAGGTACTTCGTCGGCCTCTTCTATCGCCTTCGACGTCTAGAATCTCGTTCCCGTAAGGTAGTCGGACGATCTTCTCGTCGCAGAGAATTGTGGCATGGTATTTCGACAACCAATCCATGCCGACAATAACATCAAAATTACCCAGTTCTACAGGCATTAGGTCAATGTTGAATGGATGGTTCTATAGGTTTAAAGTGCAACCTCTTACTATGGTGTCTACTCTTTCTATTTTCCCATTAGCCAGCTCTATATTAAACACGTTGTCTAAGGTGGTCGGGGTAATACCAAGTAATGGACTAAAGGCAGTAGAGACAAAACTTCTATCTGCTCCCGTATCAAATAGTATAGATGCATAGCGGTTATTTAAAAGGAACGTACCCGTCACTACATTTGGGTCTTCCTGGGCTTCCACTTTGCCCACCGCGTAAACCCTGCCACGGGCTCCTGCATCATTTCCCCTATTCCCTTGGGGCACAACAGCTACTTGGTTCATGCCAGCTCCTGGGTTTCTCTGATTACCCTGATTTCCTAGTTGGCCTCTATTGCCACCGTTTCCTTGGTTCTTAATCTTTCGGCATTCGTTCCGATAATGCCCTTTTTCACCACAGCCAAAACACGTGATTTCGGCCTTTGGGTTGTTTGCCGGTGCAACCTGTGCCGTTGCTAGAGGTCTTGCTCTGCAATCGCGGGTCATATGTCCTACTTTCTGACACTTATTGCATTTGACTGTGCACGGACCCTTGTGATGCAACTTGCATCGATTGCAAAACGGCAAGTTTCCGGAGTAGACTTTCCTCTCTGTCGGTCCGGCAGCATACACCTTGGCAACCTCATGCCTCTTGTTCGGGTGGTTGTTATTTCGGGGATGGTCATCCCATTTTCTTTTGTTGTTCACACCCGCTTCGATCGAATCTTCGATCACCTGATCCATCAGCTTGTTGGCTACCTCCATGGTTTCGTGAAGATCCGTAGCCTTATACGTAGTGACGTTTCCCTTAATAGACAGAGGTAATCCACCAATATACCTCTCCAACAAGCGAGTCTCAGTTTGAACCATATCAGGACACAATAGAGCTAGTTCCTGAAAGCGTTGGTTATATACTGCCATATTGGTGCCTTGCACCTTAAGATTCCAGAACTCTACCTCCAGCTTCTTCACTTCATTCCTAGGACAATATTTCTTGAGAACCATCTCTTTAAATCTCTCCCATGACATTGCATACGCAGCGTCATAGCCATATGATTTCAAGTAGTTATTCCACCAAGTTAGGGCTGCATCCAGAAATGTGAACGATGCAAACTTAACTCGGTCCTCCTCCAAACATCCACAAATCCTAAACACCGTTTCCAATCTTTCGATCCATCGGACCAATACAACCGCTCCTTCAGTACCACCAAAACCTCCAGTCATTATTTTCTAGAAGTCTTGATATGTACAGCACAAGCATTGTTGGTTGCAGGTCTCGAATTGCCAACGTCTGTTGTAGAGTTGTTTGCTGTAGCTAGTGCTGCTGCCACTCGTTCCTCTAGGAGCTGATCGAGCATGGCTTGATTCACATGTGGGGCTACTGCAGCTCCAGCGGGGCCTTGGTTTGTTGTTTGTGCACGGGTGGCTCTAGTTACTTTCTTTGGAGGCATCTTGCTGTATAAGAAGGATAGAGATAATCAAGATTTGAAGAATTGGCGCGAGTGTAACGTATAAGGGTAAGATAAATTTTCTAAGAGCGATAACACAATAAAATAGTCAGTCAAGCTCGTCATATATTAGAATAAGGTTGTGCAAACAAAATCTCAAGCTCGAACATCTAAAAAAAATAACAAAAGTTCCTTGATTACAAATAAAAGGCTACTACTACCACTAACTAGCAACTACCCAGTTTAGTGTAGATACATCTCAACTCCTAAAATCCATCATGTCCGATGCGTAGCTGCTCTAGCTCTTGTGCCATCCGAGCTATAATGGTCTCCAGATTACCTACCCTAGTCTCAAGCTGCACAATGCGTCTTCTTTGATGCTAATACCTCCCTACGATCCTCGTGCTCAGCTCTCGTGACTCTAGCCATGACTGACTCCAGCTCATGCATCCGATGCCAATTCGTCCACTCGGCATCCCATGCCCTGGCTTGGTCTCTCCCTATATCCTCTAGTCTCTGTCGGACTCCGGCAAGTTCTCTGCCGATCTGCTCATCCCGTCTCCCTAATCTCTCCAACTGATCAGAATGAACGTCCAACAAGTTTCCCTGAGTACTTAACTGAACTAAAAATCTGGTGACATCATCTTTCTCCTCTTCTGCCACTAGTGAAACAGCAGGTGGCGGGGAAATCAGAGATGGTGGCGCGAATGTAGGTGAAGATGGCTCATAATTGGGACTGTCTGCCTGGAATGGAGTGCTATGAACACACTCAATATCCTTCCATACTTCGCCATTAATCTCACAGGTAACTGGAGCCTCATCCCTGGCTCTTAATCTAGTAGCTCTCAAACCTAACCCGAGAGGCATATCCCTATCCTCTCCCATAATCTGAGCTACCCTGGAGCTCTGTCCTATCTCGAATGTACTAGGCACTTCTTCCATAATCCCTTTTCCGTGTCGTGGCTCAGCTGGTGCAACATTTTCAGGAATGGGTTCTTTTTCAGGATCCTCCTCAGGATCTTCCACCTGATCTTCTTCTTCTTCTGAGTAAGAATCATCGGCCCTCCTGAGCCGTTGATGAGGTGGTTAATGCTCTGGAGATGATGCTGGTGAAATGGATATCGGGGTGGTAGAGGTTCCCGTATAGATAACTCGAGCTCTCTTCTAGGATGATGACAGAAATCTGAGTACCTCATCCGATAACCAGGAACTCTCATGCGAGCTGTACGTCTGACTGGAAGAGTGTGTGAAGCAGGCTGTGTAGTGTGATCAGTAGGCAATGCTGCAGTGAGTGTAGGCTCGGGTATATCAGGATCCGGTGCATTGTAGGCTTGCAGCACTTGCATGTATGGGACTTCTGAATTTGGTGAGATCAGCGGGGACAAAATGGTATACGTGTGTAAGTATATCGGAATAATAACTAGTGTGGGTTAAATGTATATAAATATATACATGTAATACTTATAGTAATAAGTCATAAATCATAACATGCAGTCAAGTCAGATAAACATCAAGCAAAATGGCAAGCAAGGCAAGTGGCGGTCATAGGGACTTGTTTTTATAAAAATGGTTATAGTTTAGGGTTTATATGTACCTAGTTCTCTATAACCTAGGCTCTGATGCCAATCTGTAACACCCCCAAAATTTTCAACAGTCGCGGAAGCATACAGAACTTTGAGGGTGCTACTGGGTACAACGATTGAAAATCACAACACAAGGTAACAAAGAACGGAATACATACTCCGTTTTTAATTAAATCAACAATTAGAGTTTTACAAAATATAATTCATTGTCTAGATTAAATTTAGGCCCATTGAATACAGTGGTCCCACATAAAAACAAGTCTCAATTTAAATTGCCAGTCCTTTAGAAAAAGCTCCATGACCCTTGCCTTGCCAAATCATGCCATAACAAATCAAGTTACACACCTGAGAAAAACATGCTAAAAAGTCAGCAAAAAGCTAGTGAGTTCATAGGTTTAATTAAAATCATCAAATAATTAGTTTGGACCTGCATGATCATTATAACACATATAATGTCATACAAAAGTATCTATCGCGCTAGCACTAAGTTCATGCAACCGAAGCTCGACAGTTTAGTGTGCTAATCTCAAACACATAAATAATAGTCAAGGGGCCCTTAGCGAGTGTTTAACCCAATACACTCGAAGTCTGACTTGCTATACGTCCATCTTGACCTGTCTAGCCAACCGAACGGGGGAGTCACCCCAATAGATCTATCTAAAGCAATCGCGCTTCCCAAAGGGAACTAACGGCTCATGAAAATGGGCATGATAGTGGGTTTTAGGGCTTAGGCTAACTACGCAATAGTTTTGAGAAGAAGTAATAATATTGTGGTCCATAAAAGATTTGCATGTTTCTCACCCCATATTTGTTAAACAAGTATAAGTAAAAATGGGGCTATAAACTAACCTTTAATGGTATGAACAGTGAATGCTGTGAAATTAAAGAGTGCACGGCACCAACACGCAACCTAGATTAAATAACCATGTCTTAGTTTCAAGTATTAAATTCAAGTCCTTCCAAATTTTAATTTCAATGTTTTAGAGTATCTATGTTGTTGTCACTTGCGTGGCGGCAAGTGTGGTTTCTAAGTAACTCTACAAATGACCTTAAGGTACGGTAGTGAGGGATTGGGAATATTGAACAATTTAAAGTACAAATGAATTAAATCGAGATGTGATATGTATATATATATTGTAGTTGTGTAATTTGTTTGTCATGTCCGATTATGTTGATTTTAGAAGTAGGACTTAACGTATGTGACGTTTATTACCTACTAGTTAAATGGTTTGAGAAAACTTAATATAACGCTAATTTTTAGTAAGCTTGGTTAACTAAGTTTGCTTTGTTATTAATGATTCACTATAATCTATTTTTACACATTATTAGTTTAGAACTATATATATATCGTCCAATTTGTTCAAGTTAAGTTGGTTACATCATTCCTAGTTGTTATATTAGTTGACTTGGTTTTAAAATAACAATTTTAAGCGTCAATCTACATATTTCCCGTCGTGAGTTATAGTCTAACTTATCGTGTAATGATTCGTCATTTATTTCGCTTGAGTACCATATCTTTAACTATACAAATGTGTCAACTTTTTATATCTCTATTTTCCCGAGTATATGTTATATCATTTATGAAGTCGTAGAACAATGTATGTATATATTGTGATAACATAGTCTTAACGTTTCAATTATCCTTGTCGGGTTTTACATTTTGGCTACCCAAGTTTTATGTACATGTACGCTATTACAAGATGAGATTTTATTGTGTACTCGGCTACAAGTTTTACATATGTACATGTTAGTTACCATGAAATATTTTCATGGACGGCTTGTGTACATCTTAAATTTTGCGACAACTATTACTATAATTATTAACCAAAATTTGCATATTCAATACTAATTGGGCAGCTGCCCACTGGATTCGAGGAGGGGGAAAGTAAAATCACTAACTGGGTTGGTCTTTATCACTAGTAGCTACAAGTTCTGGTGGGCCGAAATCCTAGTTCACTGACCCACCTCATGGGCTGGAAACCAAAAGGGTGTACGTTTGGGCCTGGGATTGGATTTCTACATGGGTTTAACTGTTAGGCTTGGCCTGGTATCTTCTACAAAGAGAACACACAACACACAAGTTTAAAAACCTGGTGTGGTGTTCCTGGAATTCCCTTTTTGGCCGATAATGGTTAGTAACATAGGTCTATGATTCATCTCTTTGGCTATGTTTCGAGTACTACTCAACTTCGAGACCTTGGAGTCTTGGTGTAACAAAGGATTTGGGTTTTTGGGCACACTCTATGGGTCGAATAGAGTAGTAATCATCCTCGAATGGACTTACTTCTATGATTCTAAATGTTATCGTTTTTCCTGGTTTGGCAGCCTATTCCTCATAAAGAAGTAGCACTCCATTCGATTACTACACCCTTGGTGGGTTTGTGTTGGAACGAATTGATGCTAGCCCTTTTTGGGGTTTTGGTCTTTGGTTCGAGTGAGCATTTACCTAGTTTGAACTGAGGGTATAACCATCTTGGTTTGGGTTTAACTTGTCACTAATTCACTTGACTAAAACCTCCCCTACACGAGGTGGTTTTCCAGTCAACCTTTACCACCAACGCACCTAGCTTTGGTGGTCATTACACGGCCATGGTTAGTCACAGGGGTCGTTAACACCCTCCTAGCAAGAACACATCCTACATGGTTTGTTTACTACCACAAGTCTTCTCAAGTTCGAGCCATGAACCTCTGTACCTAGGGCATCCGAATTGGTCATATAGTCACCATAACTAACAAATTTTGTCAACCTGTAAATCAAACTCTAGGATCTCTAATCTCCTATGCCACACAATAATAACAACACCAAACAACATTATCCTCAAAATTTAGCCATCACTTCTGGAAAACTTTATAGTCGAATTAAACATGAACAACACTAAATAAATTTTCCTCAATAACTATTATTGTTTCTGAAAATTAATTCGAATGAAACTAATCATAATATTACTTAAATTAATTTCCTTCATTCGATCTAAGAAATACTTAAATGGAATTGAAAGAATAAAAACATATCCGAATCTAATCTAAATCTTACAATGATTCTTGAGGGATGAAGGTCTTGAACGAAACTCTAATCCGGATGATCCCACTGCTCCAAACCGATTAACCCCACACTTAACCTTTCTTGTGTGATTCTCAGATTTTTGGTGTATGCTTGTTGATTTGTGGTTCGACATCTCTTGGAGGAGCGGATTAAATGAAGGATCTTGGAGAGTAACTCCATGGGAACTTTCGGATTTGGAAGAGATAAATCTTCCATTTGGGTGCTATTTCTACTTCAATGGTGTTTATCCTAGTTTGACTTGTGTGGATTCCTAGACCTGTGAAGAAGACAAGGATTCTAGGTCAAAGAGAAAGGTTAATAGTGATGGAGGGGAAAGGGATGGTTCGACTGTATTTTTGGGATGAAGGGGGCGGACAAAAGGGTGATGATACCTAGGGTTAGATGGGGCAGGTTTTTGGGAAAGATGTGAGTGGGTGAAGGGTGTTTTAATTTAAGTATTTAGAGTATAGTTTAGTTTAAGAGTGGTATATTATACCCGCGTTCCGTTAAACTGAGTCTAACTCGGGTCCTTCCCGAAATCGTCATAATTATGGGAGATTGTATTTTGAGTTGTTTTCTTACTACTTATGGGAGAATGTATTTTGAGTTTTTATGTATCCACTCTAATTCCTGAGTCTCAGATTTATTTCTGGTTTGCGTATGGTGTCAATCTAAGTGATTCTGGGATAACCTCCCGTTTTTACTACAATTTAGTGAGTAAATTGTGAGATGTGATAATTTCACTGTTCTTTGGTGAGATTTCCGGGTGACATAATAGGCAGGTCTGTTATCCGTGTTCAACATATAGTGGTTTAGTCAGGTGTTTTTGTCACAGAAAATGAACTGTCATGAATTAAATATTAGGGAAATTTACCATTTGTCACACTTCCCAAGAGTTTTACTGCTTAAACTCTATCGACTTACCTAACTACCTTGGTCTTGATCAGAGAGCTAAGAAATCATCAAGGTATACCTGCCCTTGACTCCCTAGTAATTGTGCTGGAGTTCCTTGTTCATACTGGCTGACTAGCTTTAAACAAGTGAACTCTTTGACGATATCAAGACTTGAACTTCTGTTGTTTTAGTGTGTTTGTCTTTTATATCAGTTCAATCTTAGATTCCTGATGTCTTTGAATCTTGAGCCTGATGATGAAGTTACGTTGATCACCATACCTTCATGCAGTTATATTATAGTTGGTGTGGTGGTCATTAACAAAGAGAGAAAGGCCATAAGGGATATAGAGACATTTTTCAGATCTCAGTGTCCCTGATTTTTGCTCAAGTACCTTATTCACTGAGACTGAATAATTGATTAAAGCGCTTACTTCAGTTGGTCTTATTGCCAACTCTTTTGAAGTATGCTATTGAGGTTCTCCCCTATATCAGGGGGATGACATTCTCACTGATCATCAGTGGGTTAGATGATCACTGATATTCTGTCAGTGAGTGTCTGGCCTTTTTTATGTTCAAATCTTTGTTGGAGGCATTCGGGTCAAATATTGGCCCAACATATTTTGAGATTGGAGGAGAGGGGGAAGAATTAGTTGAGTTAGATCATGGAAGTGCGGAACACCAGATAGTGAGTAAAATTGCTAATGATATTGTATATATCCCCAGATTTCAATTCATGCTTTATCATGTGTCACTAACTACCAAACTATGAGGGTCAGAGGGTATGTGGGCAAACAATCGATACACATCCTTATAGATTCTGGTATTACACACAGTTTCATTGATTTGCAGACAGCCAAGAGAGTTGGGTGTAAAATGCAAAGTATATGTCCTCTGCAAGTTGAAGTAGCTAATGGTAATAATTTGACAAGTACATTTATGTGTAAGAACTTTAAGTAAACACAGCAAGGTCTGAGTTTTGAAGCTGATATGGCGATATTGCCTTTGGGAGGGTGTGAAATGGTCTTGGGAATACAATGGTTGGCCACTTTGGGAAATATCTAGTGAAACTTTCAAAATTTGACTATGGAATTTGAGTATGATCATTGATGCGTCGGATTGCAACACACTAAGTTTTGCAATCCTCCTATGTAGTGTACCAAACCGTTGTAGTTTAGTATAAGTAAGACTCGAGGGATTGATCGTACCCACGACATGTTTTCTCTCCTACTATGGGCGATTTCTATCAACAAACCTTTTCCTCCTAAATCGATCTCTATCTTTCAAATCTTGTTCTAATCCTTATAACGATTGTGTTTTAGACGGTTAACTAGTTTAATTCAGTCTTATAACATTGTTTTTATTTCGATTCAGACCTGATTTAGTTAGGGTTTCGATTTCTTTTGGGTTTTGTTTTAATCGCTTATTAGGGTTTCGCTGGTCGGTTTTCAATCCTATTTTTACTGCGATTCAATCATGGAAGTCGGTTAGGGATTTGCTGGTATTTAAATCATGTCTTGACTTATGTTGAGGCACTCGTAATAAAGATTGACGTGGATCTTTTGTTTTCTTTTGATCGTTTTTTTGTTATCGCTACTTTAGGGTTTAGTTTTGTTTGCTGTTTTTTCATTGATTATGGAGAGAGTTGTTATTCCTGACGTGGATATTGAAAGTTTACAAGCTCGATTTGCTGGTTTTAGAAAGGAGGGTGGTATTTCAGAGGTTAAACAGCCAAGACAAGCGTTTAGGGTTTTGAAAACCCCTAACTTGGAGTCGAATGTGAATGCATCTGTTGATAGGGCTGATAGGGATTCGATTATGAATACTATGGGTACTAGTGGTGTTGTGAATGTGGACAATAATGATGTTAACACCATGGAATCAGATGCTAGTCGTGGGGGAAGCTATGATGATTCGGTTTTTGGAGAGTATGTCAATCCCAACAATAGTGCTGCTCGTAATGAGGGGGAGGGATTTTTTCCTCCCCTTAACACTCCATCTACTAATGATGAGTTTACACATTTGCCAATGGGAGATGGTGTTCGTGTGTCTACTACTAACTCGGCAAGGTTTAGTTCTTCTAAACCAAGTACAACTAGCTCGTCAAGGATTGATACTTTTGAGAAACATGGTGATGATCAGCCAATAAGTACTAATGCCAGTCCTAATATGAAGCATGCTGATCCTATTCCTAATGTGCACCCCGTTGATGTGAATTCAGCCCCTAAGTCCTATGTTGGTGCTACAACTGGTACGAATGATACTAATACCAAAAGAAAGTCTAACTTTCGTGCTATTAAGGTGGATAATGTGTTTAATGGTGTTGATGTATCTATTCCCCGGAAGGTGGTTGAAAATATTAGCACAAAATTGGAGTACACCCTTTATGGTTATTTTATCGGTAAGCGTATTGCGTTTCCGGTGGTGGAATACTTCGTTCGTAATAATTGGGCTAAGTATGGTCTTAAACGTGTCATGATGAATGAAAATGGTTTCTTCTTTTTTAAATTTGATTCCCAGGTTGGTTTGGAGGCTGTTTTAGAAGAGGGACCATGGATGATTAAGAATAGCCCTATCATTCTGAAAAAGTGGAATATGAACACGAGCTTAAAGAAAGAGGAGTTAACCCGTATCCCTATATGGGTTAAACTTCATGATGTTCCATTGCAGGTCTTTTCGGAAGATGGTATTAGTATTATTGCAACGCATTTAGGTAAGCCTATTATGCTTGATTCTTACACTAGTGCGATGTGTATTGATTCTTGGGGAAGGAGTAGCTTTGCTAGGTGTTTAATTGAGATTGATTCTCAAGCTGCTCTTAAGGAGTCAATTACGGTTGGTGTTCCTCTCTTGGATAGTCCTGAGTTCACGTCTGAAACTATCCGGGTTGAGTATGAATGGAAACCACCAAGGTGTGATGTATGTTTGATATTTGGTCATTCTGATGAGAGTTGTCCTTTGAAAGTTGTGAACACCCCGGTTGTGGAGCAATCTAATGATGATGATGGTTTTCAACAAGTGGGCAAGAAGAAGAATAAGAAAAAAGGTAAAGCTAAGGTTAATGATGTTGGTAATGTCTTTAATGGTTTCCCTGTGGGTAAGAACATGTATTACAGGCCTAAAGCTTCTACTAATCCATCTCAACCACCACAAGGTGGTGCTAGTTCTAGTTCTGGTCCTCCCTTTAAAAAGGTGGAAGTCGTTTCATCAAGTAGTAAATTAAAGTCCAATGTGAGTACTAATCCATCCCATAATGTTAATGAAAGAATAAACAACCAGATTCCTAAGGCAAGCTCACCTAAACCTGTTGCAAATGTTTATACATCTAATCCTTTTGATTCTTTGGCGGTTGATGATGATGTTCACGATGGTATAAATCTGGAAGAGGAAGAGGTTGTTAATGCATTTGATGAATCGGGTAATTTGTTTGATAAATCGGGGGCAAGCACTCCCGTTCTAAATGTTCCCGATGTTTAGTATCGCTTCATGGAATATAAGGGGTCTGAGCCATTCCCCTAAACAAAAAGAGGTTCGTCAGGTTGTGAATGAGAATAATCTTAGTGTGTGTGCTATTTTGGAATCTCATGTGGATGCTTCGGTGGTATATGATACTTGTCATAAGGTTTGTCGTCGTTGGAAATGGACGTCGAATGGGAATATTTGTAGTAAGGGTTCTCGTATTATTCTTGGTTGGAATGATGATATTGTTGATGTTATGGTTATGGCTTCTACTAACCAAGTTATGCATGTACAGGTTAATATTCGTAATGAAAACAAAACCGTCTTTTGTTCTTTTGTATATGCAGATAACTATTATGTTGATAGGAGAGCTCTTTGGAGCAACCTCGTTAGTCATGCTACTTTTATGCGTAGTAGACCTTGGGTGTTATTGGGAGATTTCAATGCTGCTCTTAACTTGGAAGATCATTCATGTGGTGGTTATGCTCCTGATATTGCTATGCGTGAATTTAAAGATTGTGTTATGAATATGGAGGTTATGGATATTAATAGTACGGGGCTGCATTTTACATGGAATCAAAAACCAAGAGGCTCTAATGGAACGTTGAAGAAATTTGATCGTGTTATGGGTAATTTGAAGTTTGGTGATATTTTCCCGGGTTCCTTTGCTATCTTTCAACCGTACCGGATATCGGATCATTCTCCTTGTGTCCTTCGTATCCCTCAGGTGACCAAACTCAATCCTAAACCGTTTAAGTTTTCTAATTTTCTTGTGCATAAAGAAGGCTTTCTTGATACGGTTGCTTCGGGGTGGAATATTGGTGTCAATGGTTGTGCTATGTATCGTGTTGTTAAACGCTTGAAGGGGATGAAATCTCCTTTTCGTAAGCTTTTACGTAATCAAGGTAATCTTCATGAGCGGGTTGCTTATATTCGCAAGGAATTAGATGAGGTCCAAGTGGCAATTGATAAGGATCCTTTTAATTCAGCCCTTCGTGAGGAGCATGCTCATTATCTTGTTGCTTTTAAGGAGGCTACACTTGATGAAGAGAGGTTTCTTAAGCAAAAATCTAAAATTCAATGGCTCCATGCAGGTGATTCTAATACGGCTTATTTTCATAATATTGTTAAAAGTAAATGTGCTCGCAATCGAATTGAATTGGTTCGAGATGCGGCTAATGTTTTGTATGAGGGTAATGCGGTTGCAGGGGCGTTTGTTTCTCATTATGAGCAGTTTCTTGGCACGGAAGGGGATTGTAGCCCTCTCGATGATCATGATTTGTTTATTAATGTTCTTGATCAGCATAGGGCTGATTTTATGGTTCGGGATGTTACGGATGCTGATATTAAGGATGCTTTGTTCTCGATGGGGGATGATAAGGCTCCCGGTCCGGATGGTTACACTGCTGCGTTCTTTAAGAAAGCGTGGGATGTTGTTGGTAGCGATATTACGGGTGCTATTAGGGACTTCTTTACTAATGGTAAGCTTTTGAAGGAAATCAATCACACCATTATATCTTTGATTCCTAAAGTGTCAACCCCTTCTAAGATTAATGACTATAGGCCTATTTCTTGTTGCAATGTTCTATATAAATGCATTAGTAAGATTATTGCTAATCGCATTAAAGAGGCCCTTTGTGATTTGGTTAGTATTAATCAATCTGCGTTTGTTCCTGGGCGTCGTATTTCGGATAATATTTTACTCACCCAAGAGCTTATGCATAATTATCATAGAGGGAGGGGTCCGCCTAGATGTGCTTTTAAAGTTGATATTCAGAAAGCTTATGATACGGTTGATTGGGAGTTTCTTAAGTCTATTCTGGTTGGTTTTGGTTTTCATCACAAAATGGTTGAATGGATCATGGTTTGTGTCTCCTCTACTTCATATTCTATATGTATTAATGGGGATCTTCATGGCTGGTTCAAGGGTAAGCGTGGCCTTAGGCAAGGAGACCCTTTATCTCCTTACTTGTTTACTTTGGTTATGGAGGTTTTAACGCTTATTTTGCAGAAAAAGGTTTCTAATTCGGCGGATTTTCAGTTTCATCACTTGTGTGAGCAGCAGAGAATTATTAATCTTTGCTTTGCAGATGATCTTTTCTTGTTTTCTAGAGGCCACCCTGTTTCGGTTAATGTTATTATGCAAGCTTTGGAGGATTTCAAGAATGTCTCGGGTCTTGTCCCAAGTATTCCTAAAAGTACTGCTTTCTTCTGTAATGTGCCTAATGCTTTGAAAGCTACTATTCTTCAATCTATGCCATTTGCAGAAGGTTCTCTCCCTGTTCGGTATCTAGGTGTTCCTTTAATATCTTCTAGGCTGCTATATAGGGATTGTAAGGTTCTGGTGGAAAAATTGGAAAGTCGGGTGAATGATTGGCGCAATAAGTTCCTTTCTCTAGCGGGGAGGCTTCAATTGATCAGATCTGTGTTGTCTTCTATGCATATTTATTGGGCTTCTGTTTTTATCCTTCCTACTCGTATTGTGCATGATTTGGAGCAGCTCATGAGGGGCTTTTTATGGTGTCAAGGGGAAATGAAGAGAGGTAAGGCCAAAGTAGCGTGGGAATCTGTTTGCAAGCCCCATCGTGAAGGTGGTCTTGGTATTCGTAGGTTGGCTGATTTTAATATTGCTCTTATGACTACGCATATTTGGAGTATTTTAACTCATAAGGAGTCCTTATGGGTTAAATGGATTCATTCTTACAAACTTCGTGGTAGGAGCTTTTGGGATGTTCCGTGCTTGGGTAACGTAAGTTGGGGATGGCGTAAGTTACTTGCTATTAGACCTAAGGTGCGTCCTTTTATATGGCATATAATAAATAATGGTAAGTCTACTTCAGCTTGGTTTGACATGTGGTGTGCTTTTAGCCCTATTCGTGATATGCTCACGGCTAGGGATATTGCTCGAGCTGGTTTAACCCTTTCGGATTCAGTTTGTGATGTGATTGTTAATGGTACTTGGAGATGGCCGGATGATTGGTATTCTTGTTTTCCTGATTTGGTTAATCTCCCGGTCCCAAATTTAATTGATGGAACCGATGATGGATTATTGTGGCGTGATTTGGAGGGAAATCTTAGACCTTTCTCGGTTGCTTGTGCTTGGGAATCTCTTCGTGCTAGGGCTGATCAGGTTGATTGGTTTCATATTCCGTGGTTCTCTCATTGTATTCCCCGGCATGCTATTCATTTGTGGCTAGTCATTAGGCAGAAGTTGAAGACTCAAGATAGACTTAGGGAATCGGATGTTGGGCCTAATGTTGATTTAAGTCTCCTTAGATGCCCTCTTTGTGATACGGTTCCTGATTCTCACGCTCACTTGTTTTTTGAGTGTCAATTTTCTTCGCAGGTTTGGTTGCAGGTCCGGTCTCTATCCGGCATGGATGCGGTTCCACCCGTGTTGGAGGATGTTCTTTTGTTCCTTAATCCTATTTCCAAGGGGCGATCTGTTGTTAGCATTCTTTCTCGATTATTACTTGCTGCTACTACCTACTACCTTTGGATGGAACGCAATTCTAGGCTTTTTAAGCATAAGAAGGCTAAGGTGGATGAAGTGGTTCAAGTTATTGTCTCTACCATTCGGTTGAAGTTGGTTAGCTTCAAGTTCAAGAAGTTAACCCCTCGGTCTCGTCTACTGCTGGATACATGGAAGATTCCAAGTGCTTGTTATTTTCACGAGGGGAGTGCCAGGTAAGGGTTGTACTCTTTTTCCCTTCGCCAAGGTTTTTCCCTATGGGTTTTTCTTGGAAAGGGTTTTTAAGGAGGCAGACTTCCTGGGTCGCCTTGCTCCCTTCGTGCTTATGGGTGGATGCGGGACGTTCGCTTGATTCAAGATTTTTCTTGTTTTTATACCTAGTTAGGTGCTTGTATTATTGCTAGGTTTGTTGTGTTTATGGCATGTCATAAGCACTAGTTTATCAAGCTATTTGCTTGAGGTTAATGTGGTACCTCAGCCACATTCCATTTGTACTTAACGATTTTTTGGTTATATATTTACCGGGGTTCTCCCCTTTACCAAAAAAAAAGTAAGACTCGAGGGATTGATCGTTCTCTAGGGAATAGTAAGGTAGGCTCGAAGTATATTTCGGGATAAGTCTAGGGGTGAAAGGAAGAGTGTTTTTGTAATTTATGAAAGCAAGTAAAAATCCGGGTTTTGAGGGGGGTTTTGTACTTTAACTACTAATTAACCTAAAAATGCAAGAAAAGTAAATTAATGGGAACTTCTTATATGATTAAAAGCGTATTTACCTAAGTTTGCAGTACTTTCTACTCATTTCTCATGTTATCTATTGAATGTCATTACCTTGTTTAATGCAATGTGAAGTATTCCTTATCACCTATTACGGGTTGGTCTGTCCCACGTCTATGAATTAGCCTAAGTGAGCGACGCCTATTTGAATGTCAATAACCCACCCAATAACTAATTCACACAATAAATACCCCATCGTAGCTAATAACCTAAGACATAAGCATTAACTAGACGTGTTTTTAGTGGACGTTCAAGCTAAGATACGAGATATAGCCTGTTATCCAACTCGTAACACGCACACATCATTAACAAGCGACAATAGATAAGTGATTAACAACTAGGTTTCATATTTTCACCGGGCATAATCCCTTTACCACATACAAAATAATAATAATAATAATAATAATAATAATAATAATAATAATAATAATAATAATAATAATAATAATAATAATAATAATAATAATAATAATAAATTAGGTTTCATGCATTCCTAAGTATAACTAAATTGGTTTAGCCTAGCATAACAATGGAGAAAGAAGAAACACACATAATCACACAATTAAAAAGTAAACATAATTAACTAATTGATATATGAACTTATCTTAACAATACATGAAGTATTGGGTGGCCAAAAAGGCTTAAAAGAACTGACAAACCGCCTAGGGCTTAGACTCAAAGTTACACCAAAAGTTTCACTCACAATAATAAAAAAATATGCGTGTTTGTATATATATATATTATATATATATATATATATATATATATATATTATATATATATATATATATATTATATATTTTGAATTTGGCGCCGTCGGGTTGTAATCGTGACGTCGTCAGCTCACCATCCAGTTAGGGTTTCGTTTGTCCACCGCCATATGTAACAACATCACTCTTTGGTTGTGACACCGTCAGGATGCCTTTGACACTGACGGTGGAGGGCGTCTGTACACACTGACCCATCACAAAAAGTCACAAAACTTCACTTTGTAGCTTGAATTGGTGACCATGCCAGAGATGTTGTTTGTGATAAGCCACAGAACGATAAACTACTAGCTACAAACCAATTAACCAATACAAAACAACTAGAAACTTTTTATGTGAAACATAGCTTTTGTAAACTTTTTATTCACTTTGTAAACTTTTAATGTATTCGTTTTGTAAACATTTTTATTTTCGCCATATGTGAAACATAGTTTTGTTTAATTGTGTCATATGATCATTATAGGTATTTAAAAGTCCTTACTTATTTTATGATCATGGGCCGAGTTTACTAGTCATATCTAACATAATTTCAATGTACTCAACCAAAAAGTGCTTACAAAACCGATATTAACAGAAATGACAGGCACACAACTCAGATCTAATGAAAAAATATGATATACAAATCTAAAATGACTTATATCCACCAGATCTAGATTAGAATCATCCAAAATCTTTATATCACCCTAAATGAAAAAAATCATGTATCTAAAAGTTGCGCTTTAAAAAAAAGTAAATAAAGTTTCGATAAAAAATGTAAATCATTTATCTAACAAATACGAACAGAAATTACAATCGTATAACTCAGATCTAATAAATACATAGCATATACAAATCTAAATTCACGTACGTCTCCCGGATCTAAATTATAAACATCAAAAATCTTTATATCATTCTAAATGATAGAAATCATTTAAATCTAAAAGCAAGATTCATTTCTCTAAACTTTTAAAAGAAGGCCAATTCGAGTTGTGAATTTGTGTGGGTAAGTATGTTTTAAGAGAGTGGCGGCCGATAAGCGTGGGTGTGTGTTTTTTGCTATCAAAAACGCGGATAGTAGGTAGTGAAAAGACTAGTTCTAGGTTAAAGGGAAAGAGTGAAACGACGTCGTTTGGTAAATCAACTAAAGGCAAAGTCAAAACGACAGCATGTGAACATTGACCAAGAACAAATGGCGGCAAAAATGGCAATTTCCCCCAAAACGACGTCGTTTTTAGCTCGCGCAAAATGACGTCGTTTGGAACAGGAATTGATATATATAGTATAATGACAAAATAAAACATACAAACCACCATTGACCCTTATTACAACCAACTGATAGACTAAGCACATGCCTGATGGGGGCAAAGAAAACAAACACCAAACTAAACTAATACACACAAATGCGAACCTGCAGACCCGATACCAACAATACTCCAGCAAATACACTGCTAAATAACATAATAAATAACAGCAACGCAAGTAGCACCAATTAGTCAATCAACTGGAATCGGTTGAATGGCTAACCACATCCACACCCCTGCATCAGAATTTTGACCCCAACTGTACCAGAAACCACGTTATGGCACAACTAATCACAAAGATCAAAATTTTCAAACAAAGCATAAGAAACATTACTTAGAAATCCCATGTTGCAATATTGCTATGATTGTTCAAAAAATAAGAGGCTTAGCAGCAAGTAGCAACACATGAACTCAAAGCCTTAAAGTCTCATTCATGATTAAATCCATGTATGATAAAAATGTACCGTGCAATATCTTCTATTGACTTTATTTGGGTGATACGGATAGAAAATACACTTAGGACACACCCGATCATCAGACAAATCAAAGAACAAGGTAGATACTTATGGTTAGAAAAATAAACCATGTAATAAATACAAAAATACGCCCGCTTCCAAAATCTTTAGAAAACTTGTAATGATTAGTTATTCGGACTCGCCTAACCGCTATAGTTGAAGTCAACAAACGCTTTACCAAGACAATAAACTTTCACTAAACAAATTTAGTTACCTTGTCTACAAGTTAATCAGGGATCGGTAGGCTCTTCACTAGGTTTGGAAGGACACGTTTTTCTATTATGACCTCTTTGTCTACAAATTTCACAAAGGTTAGCTAATTTTTCTCCATTAACGTCCATTCTGTTAATACAAATAAACCTTCAAAATGTTTATTTATATTTTACGATCTTTCAATGTTTTGTCGATAACAAACGTAAAATCATTTTAATGAGATAAATAAATTACGTAATGCTTTGAGCCAATAGTTTACTAACTCATTTCATTAAACAAGTAAACCTTAAACATATCTAGTTAATAAGTTTACATGAAACCAAAACTATTTTATAAAAACACTTAAGTAACATTTGTTACTTACATTTTATAAAATACATATTAAGAAAAAGCTAGTAAATACTTGGACATATCCATGGCCCAAAACCAAGTCCATAAACCATAAACCATGGAGCTTGACCCATAACCCATGACGCATTGCATGACATCATGCATGACATCCATAATGGGTAAAACCCATGACCCAAAGTCCATAACCCATAACCCAAAGTCCATGACCCATGACCCAAGATGTCTTTGACATCAGGCATGACATCTTCTATCCATGGATCATAACCCATAACCTGGTTTGTAACCCAAAATCCGGACTGGTTTACCCAGTTACCCGTATCCCTCGTTTTACACTAGCCGGATCCCTCTGGGAAGGGATCCGGTGGAACCGGGTGAACAGTAGACAGTTTTGCCTATAAATAGTGAGCCATTTCTCTCTTATCTCTCACCCCTTTTTGACATTACTTCTCTCTATGTTCTAAACTCTCTAACCTCAGATCCAAGGATCATTCTATGTAGTCTCTCTTTGTGTTTCTCTAGGTTCCTTCCATAAGGCGAGATCACAACCTCTCGAAGACGTGCAAGCTCATGATATGTGTTGCTTTGATTCTTATCTTCCAAGATCACATAAGTGAATCTTGTTCTTTCTTTCTTCTCAAAGGGTGTTGTAGATGTGTTGAGTCGATAGGTGTAAAAGGACATTGTATCCTTTAGTCGAGTTGTATTGGGTGTGTTGGTTTGGTCCGCCTTGCTAAGGACCTGGTATCTAGCCTTGTACCAGATAAAGTTTAGGTGACGAAGGTTTGGTCTACCTTGTGTGAAAGACCCGATATCTAGCTTTGTACCGAATAAAGTGCAAGCGACGTTGTGAAGGCTTCTCCGCCATGTGAAAGGAGTTTGTGTTGTGAAGTGATAACGAACTCTTGAGTGGGTGACTCGGGGAGTGGAGTAGGGCAAGGAAGGTGTCCTTGTAGCCGAACCACTATAGATACTTATGTTGTGGTTGTTTCTCTCTAACTCTATCTCCTAGTTTAGTTTATATGCTTATATTTCTATCAATATCCAACACGTCAAAACTAGATTGACAAAAGTCGATCTATAAGTTTTAATAAGTGATTTTAATCAGTAAAACTATTCAACCCCCCTCTAGTTTTCTACAATTGGCATCAGAGCTTTGTTACCAAGTTTCTTAGAGTATATTATACTTTAAAAACTTGATACGATCTGTGTATGTTTTGGAAACTACAACGAAGGAAAAACCTTTTGTAAAAATTGACATCTAACTCATTTTTACAATAATAATAACATTCTCTATTTTTGGATATTGATATTTTATCTTGTTTCTAACAAATCTTTTTGAGAAGTATTCAGTTTAGGTTTCTTCGAAAACTTCATTATCTTAAAGGAAAAATGAAGTTTACACACTAAAGAAGAATCCATAAGTGTCGCTTGACTCCTTTGCTAACAAAGGTAAATATAGCTTAAAAGAGGCTTCTGAAGTACTTCTCATCTACGGTTTCAAAAAGAAAAATAAAAAAAAGAAAAAAAAAAAAAGAAAAGAAAAACATACCAAAAGGTATGCTCTCTTATTTAAAATTAATTCTCTAAAATATGCTAATTGATTATGGTTAAAAGGTGGTTTCATACATGTTTTTCCTTTTTGAAAATATGATAACATATACATACTTTCTTTATAAGACATCTCTATTAATTATAAAGTTTGGTGTGCATTATCTTTGTGTCATATCTTCATGAATCGTGTGTAATACACCTAATCACACTTTGTCTAAAAACATCTCTTCACAAACGCTCGTGTAGTTTCTAATGGTCGGAAATAGTATTTCTTTTCATTTCTAGTCAAGACCTTTTACAACTTCTTTCCTCTCATTTTTCTACTTCTCCTCTATTCATCCTTTTCAGTTATTTGGAATAAAAATATTCTTTTGCTCAAATTTTTCAAATTTTTTTTTTTTGGGTAAAGGGCATTCCACCCGGTAAAATATATTACACCAAAAAATCGTTTAAGTACAATGGAATGTGGCTGAAGTACCACATTAACCTCAAGCAATGCTTGAACATCCAACTAAAACCGCTAGTGACAGACCACTAAGCGTTACAAATATAAATCCATACAATAACCAAAACCCCAATCGGAAATAACCACTTCACAACACAAGAAAGACCACACATATCCGCCCATCTCTTCGAAGGAGATTGATGAACCAGATGAGCCTGCCTCCTTAAAAACCCTTTCCAAGTAAAAACCCTATGGGAAAACCTTGGAGTAGGGAAAAAGAGTACAGCACTCACCCGAATCTCCAACGAAAACCAACTTCCGCCAATAGCATCAACCAGAGACACAAAAGAAGCCTCGCGAACCCAACACCCATGATGTACCACTTCTGTTGTCCCGCCTTTGGTGTTCCACCTATGACGTCCCAACCTCTGTTGTCCCGCCTCTGGAGTACCACCTATGACGTCCCAACTATAGAGTCCCATCCGAAAAACAGCACGAAGAATAGAACTCGCAGACGACATTAAGAATGCATAAGAGAGGGAGGCAACTTCCAAACGCGAACAAAATCCATAACATTCGCCGTTTTCTTAAACCTGCACGTAAGCAACTTCAACCTAACCGTGAACTTAATGAAATCAACAACCTGATCAACTGATCTCATCTGCCTCTTGAAAATCCGGTTGTTTCTTTCTTGCCATATAACATAAGCCGCGGCAGCAAACAGGAGCTTAGATATAACACTTCTAATAGATCTCGACTTTGCCGACACAATAAGAACATTAACAATAGCATCCAACGAAGAAGGCAACGAGCTAAGACCAGCAAACATCTTCAACGAGTCCCAGACCTGCATAGAATAAGAACAAGCAAAGAAAAGATGATCATGCGAATCCGGTTGACTCCTACAAAGAGGACACAACAACGGGTCATTAGAAGCATGATACCGCAGCATATCCTGAGTACGAAGCCTCCTTTTCATCACTAACCACATGTGAAACGCATGCTTAGGAATCCGATGAGAAAACCACACAAGATGATACCAATCAACACTAACATCCCGGGACCTGATGCACTCCCAAACCAAAGAGACAGAAAACGGCCTAAAAACCCCATCATTGGATCGCCAACATAAAACATCTTCCTTATGATCCACCAACTGAGGAATAGATAGAGGACCAAGGGCGGGATAACGAACTATCCATTCATTCGGCCAAGCCCAACCATTATGAGTAACAATCTCCCGAACACTAGTATTAGAATTAAACCCGGCTCGATGAATGTCACGAGAAGAAACAATAAGAGAAATAGGGCTTATCGAGCACCAAGTGTCAAACCACGCTGAAACGTTAGAACCATCTCCTAATTTATACCATATAAAATTGCGGATAACGGGTCTAAGCTGAAGAATCTTACGCCAACTCCACGTCATATTACCACGACATGGGATGTCCCAAAAATTACGCCCCCTAAGCTTATACGTATGAATCCATCTAACCCACAACGACTCCTTATTAGTTAGAATACTCCAAATATGGGTGGATATCAATGCAGAATTGAAAGTATCCAGCCGACGAATCCCAAGACCTCCTTCTAGCTTAGGAAGACAAACAACCTCCCATGCAACTTTCGATTTACCCTTGTGCCCCGTAGCATTACCCCACAAAAAACCCCTCATAAGCTGTTCCAAATCTCAAATTCTTCCTCTAGTTTCTTAGAATCCAATACCATACATCCTTAAATCATACACCTCTGTATCTACAGTTTTCCCCATATCCCTGTATTATAACAGGACGGGTCCATTTTAGAATGGATCCGAAAGAACCGGCTTAACAGACATAAGTTTATCATCTCACATTATTTGTCTCTTTTCCAAACAACCCAATAAACATTTTCTTAGTATAGGATCTCATCTCCCTTAATTTCAGAATCCTAAAACCATCCCTTTTTGTATAATTACATCTTATTAAACTTTCTCTTAAAAGGGTTTAGCTCTTTATCATTTTACAATGGTAATTTTCATCACATAAGGGTTATATAACATAAAACACAAACACTCAAACTAATGGGATCTCATATCTACACATATACATATATACTTATCAAATCTTGTACAAACAAAAGCCTTTCTCAACATCTCATATTTTCAAAAACTCCCTCTCGTATAGGACATTCACAGCTCTACATTGTTAATACAAAAAAAGGCAATTTGATAAGTTTAATCCTCATAGTCATCTCTACTCATAATGGAAGTAAAAAATATTTCTACTAAACTCTTCAAAGATATGGATATTATTTTTACAAAAAGTTGTTTCTCTTAAACCACTTGCATAGGTCTCAATATGTCTCACGAATATGACTTCGATTTTCGAGACACCAGCGTTTACATCCCAGACATCTCTCATGAACCAGACACTCCAGGCAACCATGTTCGTGGGTTTAATAATCTTGAAACCCGCTTCATTCACGAAGGTCGTGTGGTTGACTCTTCCCTCATCTTCGACAGAGACATCAACACATGTTTCCGCAGGATATGGTCAATGTGCCTACACCGAAGATCGGTCTCTTGAATCCCTCTTTAACTACCGTGAAGAAAATAGTCCATACTGCTCTTACATACCTTCTCCACAAGAACTAACCCATCTTATTCGTACTCCTTATCGTTTCGACTTTATTCATCCAGACATAATCGACACACTTGAGATTCGCTATGAGCTGAAAACTATGGCGGTTATCTTACGTGAAAATGTTTGGAGTCTTAAGGGAAATCGTGAGCAACTTCCGGCTTGTTGTGCTCATATGATCTACTATCTTCTAACTCAACAACCATACAATCTCGCCTACTTCTTCGCTAAGCGAATTGTACATCTCAATGGGAATAAGAACAAACTTATACCTTATGGGATGTTCCTAACTCGTCTCTATAATCACTTCATGAACTTTCATCTACACTTTCAAGGGCCACAATATTCTCTCGTCAATAAAGTGATGATGCCTTTTAGATAAGGCCTTTATATCATCTTTCTTTATTCCAGAATCTGCTTCCAACTATGCACCATTTGATGATCCTACAAATGAAGAAAATGAGCAAAATAACGAAAATTAGATAAAAGATAGGAATAAACCTTTAACGAAGTATGATCCATCTTTAAACATACTTGTTGTACTTCTTTTAAAATTTCTTGAATAAAAGGCTTAGTCTCTTTATTACCTATATGTGTTTCCTACATGCTCTATTTGTTATATCTGACTTATATCTATGTATAAGTGTTGCCTGAGGTGTTAGATTTCTTAGTCAACATGTGAGCAAAATTCTAACAAGTCCTCTGTGAACTTATTTGTCTCAGAAGCCGGTTCCCTTAAATCTAACTGGCCGGATCCCTTTTAGAAAGGATCCAGACGAACCGGTAATATAGAGGATACTTTTATACCATCTTTCTTCACACTTAGACATTCTAACCTTAGTACACTAGTTATTCATCTCCTATTAGTCATATTTGAGCTGACTTTGTGGTTAGTAGTTTTGTTGAACTCTTAAGAAAGACTTAAGTATCATCCTTGGTGTTTTTGATTTATCATTTCCAAAATAAACACTATTTCTTAGTACTACTTCTTGCATCACCTCTCTCTGATCATTTTACACTTAACTATAATTTAAATAAATTTTTAACAAATTCATTTCCAACATCTCTACCTCAAAATACTCTAAAACCAATCTTTTAATTCTTATGATTTTTAAAGAATTTTTAAAATTTTCATACCACCTTTTCCTGAAACCTACAAACATTTAACACTAGTGATATGATTATTTTAATCAATATATACTTAATCGCCTACTTAAACCTCTTTCTCACCTCTATATATCATTTATGACAACCCCTCATCATTAGTCTTATAACACTCAGAGTTGCTGATGTGTTACGTGTGTGTACAAGTTTTAAATTTATAAGGGGTGAATTACCGAATCTATAAATAACACATACGAGCAAGTGAACTCGTCAGTTATAGAAAGATTATGATGGTAAGTCGGGATCGTTTGCAGGGATTTGTGAGTGAATCGAGTTGTAAGTATAAAAGCTACTAAAAGTAAATCTAAAAAACAAGCAATAATGATAATATGATAATTCAAATGATTAAAACTACACTTGCTTAGACTAGTTTACTACTCTTTGATAAGCATGATTGTGATAACCTTTGCTAACATATTGGTTATGATAATTATTAGTTGGTGAACTAGTCTATTGTTCTTACAAGTTAAACCTTCGTTAAGATATTGGTTTATAAAAACAAGCATTAAGTTTAACCAATCAATTCAAGATCAATTCAAGTTTCATAAGTTTGGATTAACAAACTTAAACACAAAAATAATCTTTTGTTTTATCAAATAAGCTTAGGAAATGGTCAATACAAAAGGTAACCGATCATAGACAAAAAGGTTACAATTGATTGTAAACTACTAATCTTTCGACCTATGAGGTGGTTTTCAATCAATCCAATTTGATAGACAAAAACATTCTTATTACAACCACAATTAAGTTTCTTTGTTTAACCAAGAATAATGGATAAAAACAATCATTCATAGACAAATGATTATAACTAGTTGAATAACAATAAACCTTTCGACCTTTAGAATTACTAACAACTAGTCAAACTTGATTAACAAATGTCACTATGAAACTTAAGCACAATTGGATCTTAGAATTAACTTGAAATTGAATTAAAACATGTTATCAGAATCATACGCAAATCATTAAGTAATATACATCATCTAAGCAAGTGCACAAAGGCACTAGCCACTCATAGCAAACATGAACATAAACTCAGAATTTTGAACATTATAAATCATGATTAAAAGTCTTACAAAGATTAGAAATAGATTACAAATGATGAGGTAATGATACCCAAAGTATTGGTGTTGACTTCTTGAAGGTTTGACTTCCAAATGTTGACTTCTTGGACTTCCAAAGTTTCCTGGACTTCTAAGGATGAATTTGAGAGCTTTTGAGAGTGGTTTATGATTAGAGAGATTTGATTGATAGTTGTTGTATGGTATGATGATCTCAAATGATTTCCAAAGGCTCTATTTATACTCATCTCAAGGCCTAGGGTGTTTAATGCTTCAACTTGGCCAACAAGCAGAGTGGAATGGCCAAGAATACTCAATGGAAGGGCCTAGAATCATTGGTAACAAGATACAATGCTTAATGATGAAGTTTGGCAAAACAGCAACCTCCAACCGGTCGGCATGGTAGACATCCGATCGGTTGGTCTTCAAATGCAGCCTCCATCCGAATCGGATGCGGGTTGCATCCGATCGGATGGAAGGTTGCTGTAGACACAATCTTGGACTTTTGGTTTTTGACTTGTATCTTTCTCATAGCTCTTTGTTCTTCATCTAAACTTGATCTTTTCTTTGTCTTGGAACTTGTCAACTTGGAATAATGAATACTTGAATCATCCTTATTTGAAATGCCTTTTCGGAATGGATCTTGACATGAGAATCTTCGTACAATCGTAAATCCTTGGTTTCTTCATTAATCTTTCACTTTTTCCTCCTTTTTCCTGTACTTGGATACATATACTTGCAAACATACTTTGGTGCGATTAAGTAACAAAAACAAATAAATATAACCAAATAATATATACAAAAGCACGAATAACGCTACTAAAAACATGCACAATTTGAGCGTTATCAAATTCCCCCACACTTAAACTTTGCTTGCCCTCAAGCAAATCTAGAAGTAAAAACAATTATCTACATGGTACTCAAGTATGTTTAGGAAAATGTGATGCAAATCTATCAAGTACAAGTTAAATCCATCATTTTAAGCTTTTCTAATTGAAGCATCAAGATGTTTGACAATACCCAATTGATTTTCTTGCTTGATGAACATTACTAATCACCTCATGAAAAAGGAATGAAATATAATTCACTCAAAACACTCATTTATATGGTTGGTGGAGTATATAAGAGAAATCACACTCATTGCTCAGTCATGATCTAAATATTACCATAGGCTCGTACAAGAAAAAAAACTACACCGATATGGCGTGAGCACCAAGTATACATATCAAAGAGGTCTTTTATTCGGGTTTAAGGCTTCCAGGGTTATATTAGACTTACGTGCAAATATCTTATGCAAAACATAATAGATCACTGGCGCGAATTCTTGCATTACCAAATAACGGATGGTCACTAAGGATAACCTTAGATCGCTGGTGCGTTATCTAATTCCTCAAGAACTCGGATGGTCACTATATGTCATTACACTTGATAATTTCACAAAGCCAAAAGGTAAGGATAAGACATGGGATATGTTTAGAAAGGTTGATAATAAAGAATATACAAAATAGTCAAAGTCTACTAACCAAATGTTGCTAGCTATTTCGAACCACTATCATGCAATCTTGAGAAACTCCATACTTGATTGATCAATACATTATTCCATAGCTCATTGGCTATTTTTGTCACCTTATAGTTGCGATGACTTTTTTTTTTCTTTTTTTTTTGAACATAAACTTCACTTGTCATCTTATAGTTGCGATGACTAATCCTTCACTTTGCTTTAATCACTGCTTTTGGAGTTTACAACTTTCTTCGTACTTTCATGATTTCCCACATAACATCTATCTTGCCATATAGCTAGCAACCAACCAAGACTTGACTAAAGGTAAGGCTAGGCTAAAAGTGTAAAATCTTTTTGTATTTTTTTGGATTTTATCAAAAGAAAAGATTGGCTTAGAAGGTGTAACTAGGGGTATCTAGCATTAAAGATAAACGCTAACAATAGGGTTTATATTGGTTGTTAACTAGTCAGTGTAACTAGCTAAATATCAATATGGAAGGCTATCTGGGTTAAATCCTAAGGTTGCCTCTAATCACGCATATATACTTATATCACACACGAAATGTGATCTCACAACGGTCTCGTAATGATTTACAAGCACAAGTTCTAGAATAAATAAAATCACCGGCACACTCATAGCAAAAGAATCAAAGCATAAAAGATGTATGCTGAATAAGGAACAGGCTTAAATCCTCACAATTTAGGTGGAAGGGCTATAATATGTGCTAGCTAATGTTATCGTCCTAGAATGGATTGCAATATAATCGGGACACATCTCAATTTTTAAAAAATTACAGGTTTCACCAGTGGATAGATCCAGTTATTCTAATATATTATCCTAAAAATGACAAATAACTAGATCACAAGGGCATATTTTCCTCAATGTGATAGACGAACTTCATATTAAGTTAAGGAGCTTTAAGTTAAGCATTTTCCTCAATGTGATAGACGAACTTCAAGGTATGAAAATAGGGAAATAAGAGAATAAACCATATTTTCCAGGCTTCATATGATTCTTTGATCCAGGTGTCCAAGCTTAGTAATCATTACCTGCAGTAATCTTAAAACAAACAAAACAAACACACAAGAATATGTTTTATTAAAAGTCAGTGGTACACCCCCACACTTAAGTTCAACTAAGGGATTAGAGAAACTTTGGGGTGTAGTCACTTTGAAAATAAAAATAAGAAGTAAAAATAGCAAACACACGGGTTGCCTCCCGAGAAGCGCTTGTTTTGTTAACGAGTCATCAGCCTGACTCAAACTTCCTTTAGTCTACATTGGTGCAATCTTTGGTTTCTTCCTCGAAGATTTTGGAACATACACCGCGTTTCCTATCACTATTCCTTCTCCAGTTTCATCTATGTCTTCCAATTTCATTCTTTCCCAAGCTTTAGGAAGAACATCATAGGAAAAACCAGTTTCTTCGGCCCAAGGAGTGTTTTTCTTATAATCGGCCGGAAAGGGTGCCATGAATGTTATAGCTTCATATTCTGATTCAGGCGGAATTTCTTCGATAGAAATCTCGTTCACTTGCTCCTTATCATAGTACAATTTAATCCGGTGACCATTAACAATGAAACTTCCACCCTGTTTGTCATATAATTCAACATATCCAGATGGAAATCCATGTTTCACTATACATGGTCCGAACCATTTCGGTTTTAGCTTAGGAGCTTTAAACTTGTATTTCATATTGAAAAGCAGAACTTTGTCTCCAACTTTGAATTCTTTCCGAATTCTAAGCTTTCTGTCATGAGAAGCTTTTGTTCTAGCTTTGTAAAGCTTGGATTTCTCATAAGCTTGGAGTCTTAGTTTATCGAGTTCATGCACTTGCAAAAATCTCTTCTCTCCAGCTATTTTGAGATCAGGGCTACAGTTTCTGAGTGCCAAGTAGGCGCGATGTTCAATTTCGAATGGCAAATGACAGGTTTTTGCATACAAAAGTTGGTATGGTGTTGTACCAATTGGAGTTTTGTAAGCCGTACGAAATATCCATAGAGTGTCATCGAGTTTTCTCGACCAAACGGCAGTTTTTTCTTTGACCGTTTTTTCGAGTATTCTTTTTAAGGCTCTGTTGGTGTTTTCGACTTGACCACTGGTCTGTGGGTGATAAGCTATAGCAAAACGATGATGAACTCCATATCGTTTCATAATTTTCTCCATTTGTTTGTTACATAAATGGGTTCCTCGATCACTTATTAAAGCTTTAGGAATTCCATAACGAGCAAAAAGCTTTTTGAAAAAATTAACAACAACTCGTGCATCATTTGTGGGTAGAGCCTCGGCTTCAGCCCATTTGGAAACATAATCAATAGCAACGAGAATGTATTCGTATTTGTGCGATTTAGGAAATGGTCCCATAAAATCGATTCCCTAAATATCGAATATTTCGCAGACTTGAATGCTTTTTTGAGGCATTTCATCTCTACGAGAAAGACTACCGGATCTTTGGCAAGCATCACAGTTTTGAACAAGAGTATGAGCTTCTTTGAAAATTGTCGGCCAATAGAATCCAGCATCAAAAACTTTTTTAGTTGTAGTGGAAGGACCATAGTGTCCCCCAGTCGGGCCATGATGGCATTCATCAAGAATTCTTCTCATTTTGGAACCATAAAAACATCTTCTGATCATCCCATCGGGACACATCTTGAAAAGATAGGGCTCCTCCCAATAACAGTGTTTTAGTTCTGAGAAGAATTTACTTCGTTGGGCATGAGTTAATCCTTTTCTAAAAAATTTTCCAACGAGATAATTTGCAAAGTCTGCAAACCATGGAATTTCTTTTTCATCAATTGTGTCAACAGTCATGAGAGTTTCATCAGGGAAATAATCGTCAGTTTCATCTTCCCTTAACTCTTCCAAATTTGGATTCTCGAGTCGAGACAAATGATCAGCAGCTAGATTTTCTGCTCCTTTCTTATCTTTGATTTTGATGTCGAATTCTTGGAGTAGCAAAATCCATCGGATAAGACGCGGTTTTGCATCTTGTTTGGTAAACAGATATTTGAGCGCTGAATGATCAGTAAACACAATCGTTTTTGAAAGCACAAGATAAGATCTGAATTTGTCGAAAGCAAAAACAACGGCTAACAATTCCTTCTCCGTAACCGTGTAATTTTGTTGAGCATTGTTAAGTGTTTTGCTAGCGAAGTATATAGGACGGAAATGTTTTCCTTCACGTTGTCCTAACACAGCTCCAACAGCAAAATCACTTGCATCGCACATGAGCTCGAATGGTAGTGACCAATCAGGTGAAACCATAGTGGGTGCACTAGTCAGTTGATTTTTTAATGTTTCGAAAGCCTAATCTTTTTCTAGAAGTTTTGTCATAGGACGAGATATTTTGGAAAAATCTTTAATGAAACAACGGTAGAAACCGGCATGTCCTAGAAAACTTCTAACGGCTTTAACGTTGGTTGGAGGTGGTAATTTGGTGATAACATCGATTTTCGCTTTGTCAACCTCCATTCCTGCACTGAAAATTTTGTGTCCAAGCACAATTCCTTCAGTCACCATGAAATGACATTTTCCCCAGTTAAGAACAAGATGTGTAGCTTCACATCTTTCGAGCATGTTATCAAGATTAGAAAGGCAAGCTTCAAATGAGTTTCCAAAAACTGAAAAGTCATCCATGAAAACTTCCATAGGTGTGTCAAGCATGACTTGGAATATTGCAATCATACACCTTTGAAAAGTCGCTAGTGCATTACAAACACCGAAAGGCATACGTCGGTAAGCGTAAGTTCCAAAAAGACATGTGAATGTAGTCTTTTATTGATCGGCAGGATCGATAGGAATTTGGAAATATCTTGAAAAGCCATCAAGGAAACAAAAGTACTTGTTCCCTGCTAGTCTCTCAAGCATTTGATCCATGAAGGGTAGAGGAAAAATGATCTTTTCTGGCGGCTTTGTTTAATTTCCTGTAATCAATACATACTGTAATATTTGCATACTTGGATTCAATGATAGAAGAATTCTAGAGAGAGAGAGAGATGAGAGAGTTGGGAGATTTAGAGAGAGAGAGTGAAAGAAAATGGTTGAATGATTAAGAATCTCCAACCCTCTCCCTAGGTGGAGAGGGGTAGTTATAGTTACATACATATGTGCCCCTAGTGGGTTGTGGAGCGAGCTGACAGTGGGTAAAGACCCGACCCACTCCACAAATACTAATATAACTAAACTAATACTATTAATACTAATAATCCTACGAGCTACATAAATGCTAAATAGATACACGGGGTGATCGAGTCTTCACATGAATATTTATATTCCTAACAATCTCCCCCTAAGGGAGGTCACCCCGAAAATAATATTTTGAATTCTAGCATTCTATTACATGATTGTAAATTCCTAGCTCGTAGTCTTGATTCTTCAAAGTCATGAAACTTTACACTTTCAGCAGTAAACTCTTTTGACGACTGATCTTTTGTCTTGGATGATCTTTGAAGATTATTCGATGATATCATCCAACATATGTCTTCTAGTCATCTTGTTTCAGCATCGTCTTTGTGTGAAGTTGTGATCTTTGAGCAATCTTTGAGATCATCAGTCACCGTAAATCTCCAAGCTCATCCGTTGTAATGTTGCCTCCATGTGATATGTTGTGACCGTTGGACTCGCATGCACACACTTTTCTGGATCGTGATAGCTATCATCAGAGTTGCAGAAGCTGTGTTGTAAGTCTTTCATCTATCATGATGTCTTTGATAATGAATTGGAAGTGTTAGCATGGAGTGTGGATTGACATGTTTCTGCTGGAATCCGGAACCACCATCGCCATCTTTATATGAATCTGAAATAAAACAGTTAGTAATAAATTTGGAGAACGAATATGGCTTTGTCATTCGTTCGATGTGGTGGTTAGATTTAACCTTCGGTTCTGTGAAGACCGACTTGTGATCAGGTAGAATCCCATTTAAAGAAGATTCTCCTTGACAGGAATTTCCAGCTTGCAGTAATGAGTCTTCCAACAAATTAAAGTCAGAATCATCATACTAAGCATGTTCTCATACCGGAACGTCTCAAAGCAGACAACACGGTAGAGTGAATCAGTGAGTTAAATACCCACTGATTGATGAGAAATTGATTGGAAAAATCACTTGCGTGTCATTAGAAAAACATTTTTTGCAACACGACAAGGGTTTTATAAATTGAATCACATTTCTGTCAAAAATACTTTTGTTTGAAAATTTTCACAATCAATGTGCTCGAAACTTTGTTGGTGAGCACATTGAAAGTTTTCCAAAAGTATCCGTCAATCCATTTCCTGGAACAAGTTTGATTCAAATTTGAATCGCCCCATCGTTTCTTTCCAGTTGTCACAAGCTTGATCCATGAAGGATCTCACATGTCACCCACCAAGAGCTTGTTTGATGTTGGCTCTAGAAGGATTTCCATCTTCATATTGAATACTTTACGTATCACTCGGATGTTCTGGCAATACCACAAGGATAATGCGTAGGACTCTTCATATATATTTTCTTGCTTTTCACGGTGTATGAAACAGCAAGCATATTGGAAGTGTGTCCTAATGAGATTTATTGATGATCTCTTGGCTCTAGACTCAATAGTGCGTTTTGATTTAGTGATCGGAGGCTGGAGAGGACTGCCACCTTTTCAATATCGTCAAACTCGGTGTGAGAGAGACGATAGCAATGTATTGATCTCCGTGACAAGTGAAACAAGAGTCCTTTGAGGGACCTTGAGTGGATAGGGAGGGTTGTGCAGCATATCACTGGGTCCATGATACTTTGTCTTCAATGTCAGCAATCAACTAAGTGATTCTGATAGCATATGTATTGACCCGGTTTCTGCCTAAAGTGTAAAGAGGGCTTCTTTCTTTTCACCCTTTATCTTTACATTTCTTTTTCATTCTTCAACCCCTTCAGCTCTTACCGATACTTCATTACTAGCACCTTGTTGGGTTTGTTCCAGTACTAGCTCCATCTCAGTCGGCACTTTTCCCTTATTCACTTTTCTCCTTTTTAATCATTCCTAAGGACTTCTATTCTAACTAGAGGATTGTCCCTGGGAAGATCCCTCCGGTTCTGGCTGGATCATGGGAACTAATACCTAACCTCACCATCCTTATAACTCCAGTACATAAAGTAAAATGGTCGGTCTTTGGTATTCTTTCACAATTGCCATCACAAATCATTTGCTCCCCCTCAATATATGCATCGATATACAAAGGAGTTTAGCACATGTTGGGTAGAGCTTGCACTTTTTGAATTGATCCACTTTCAGTGAACATGACCGATTCGAGACACGCTTACATCACTAGTTAGACTAGCTTGAAATTATTACCCGGCCTGGTCAAATTCACAGAAAGTTTCTCGAAATGGTACACTCTACTCAGACACATCCTTTTCGAGACACGCTTACATCACTGGTTAGACCAGCTTGAAATTATTACCCGGCCAGGATATGTCCTTTCGATTAATGACAGTTTTTGTTTCGTCAATTCATTGGTGAAGTCTGAGTCGTGCTCACGTAAGATGCCACATCCTTTTTGTTATCACAAACCATTTGCTCCCCCTTAATATGTGCATTGATATACAAAAGAGTTTAACACATATGGGAGAGCTTACATTTACGTCCAAAACATCACATTTTATCAGATTTCATATTTAAATCACATTCTCTCCCCCGATCAAAAATTTCAAACCATTTGAGATTTGTGATCCCAATTGATTTAAATAAGTTAGAAAATTATGGGAGAAAATGTGGTCAGGTTTAATATATTCTGATAATGAGACATTACGATGCTCCCCCTCAATCAATGAGAGAGAATGTTAGTGTCAGGTATGATAGGTTTGAAAGATTTTGAATTAAAACAATCATACACTGACACATAACAACAAATGTTTATTCAATGATAGAAGAATTCTAGAGAGAGAATGTGAATTATGGGAGAAAATGTGGTCAGGTTTATTATATTCTGATAACGAGACATTACGATGCTCCCCCTCAATCAATGAGGGAGAATGTTAGTGTCCGGTATGATAGGTTTGAAAGATTTTGAATTAAAACAATCATACACTGACACATAACAACAAATGTTTATTCACTGCTTATTATGTACAAAGATAATCGTTGTGACACAAATGATATTGACCTTTTTGCGCAGACGATGTGATCATCCGCTTCTCTGAGGGAGTCAGTAGTCAACATCAATTATCTATCCACCAACAAATCTTCCCAAGTATTATAGATCCCCACTCAGCGAGACCAGAATAAGTAATGCTTTGTTGAAGTGAAGGTGGTGGTGGTGATGACAGTGTTGTTGTTGTTGTTGTTGCTGAAGTTGTTGTTGTGATCAATTCAGAGCCAGTCAATAGAGTTTGAACATCTGGTCAAATGGTTAGAGCGGGAACTGGCACATCTATATTGGCCATGGAATTTGCATAAGAATATCAACACAGATATACATACATACAGATTCACTTTTCATTAATAGCTACCACATAGCAACTTGCCAACTCACAATACCATATTCATCTCATAATCAAACCATAGTCAGGAAATACATCAAACCGCTATCTAGCATGAAGAGCAATCATCAATCATGAACATGGCAATTCACTCATATTCCAACATTCAACTCATGATCTTAGGGACAAGATTCTAACATGATAGCTATATACCTAAGCAAATCCTAAGAGCACAAGCAATAAATCAACAACGATTAAGCAGCTATTGACTAACAAAAGTCAATCAACATTTGAAACTCATTCATTCAGATCATACAAATGCCAGTGGAGTATTAAAGAATATCAATCACAATGGGTTTTCTAACTTCTTTTAGATTTTGAGTTTTAAAGTATTTAGGGGATTAAACGAGGATTCCAAAGTGACACAAATGAACCTTCTAGTTACATAAAGCAAGGAAACTATAAGCAAATTGCACATAATGCCCTAATCTTTCTAGCAACTAACACATTTGGCCATTTGATATAAAGTTTAGTAAGTTCCTCTTCAACTAATACCCCATTAACTACAAAACCATTTCTAACAAGTATGAGTTAACCAAGAAACCCGTTTGATGATATAAAATTTTAATACACTCTCCCCCTCAATCAATGATCCGTTTTCTAGTTAAAGAGTTCTAGTGATTGATTGAGTGACAAATTTTATGCACAATCCAAGTCTGAAAGAATTTCAACCAACATGTTACCACCATGTGTCTCACAAATAATTTTTAGAAGAATCATAGAAGGAAAATTATTTGCATGCAAAGAAGACTTCTCTTCTTAATCAGGAAATAATGCACTGAAGCGTGCACTAAATCGGGGATGCACGGATATGAAGTAATCCATGCCCGGGTGAACATCACCCAGTGGGAGGAACAACCGTCTTTTTGGCGACGTGCTTTCCCCATTTTGAAACGCGGGTTGCTAACTAAAGTAATAGCTATTTAGGCATGTTTTGAAAACTTTTTGAACTTCTGCTTGAACTTCATTTAAAGACCCGTGTCATTATTGAATGACATTTCTAGGATCGTAAATGTTATCGATTTTTCTGATTTTTGGTATTTTCTATTTTTCTGATTTTTATGGTTTTTCTGGGTTTAAGTTTTTCTAATTACAATTTGTTGGTTTTATATTTTTCTATTTACATTTTGGTATAAGATATGTACAAAATATGTTACTCAGTTTAAGAAGATGATGACATGAATACCAAAATAAGGATATCGTTCTTGTACGTTGTGGAAGTCTGTAGTCAACATCTTTTAAACTTTCACCCCCAAAGCTTTCGATGCTCCTGAATAATCGCCTGAACTTGAGCCTTCTCAATTGTAAAGCTTTGATAGTTTCCCCCTAAACCGACAATCTTCCTTTGAGCAGTTTCAAAGCTCTCTTTCAAGCTTACGAAAGGTAAGTGTACAACGGAAACCGTAGCAAACCAAATAAAAAATTGCTGCTCCTTTTAAGAATAACCATCATGATTCTCCGATCGGGGGATCCTCAAATAGATCAGCAGTGTATCATCTCACACTTGAATAATTCTTCTCACATTACTTCCCGCTGAAGTCTGAAGGAATGCATACCGAAAGTATCCAGAGTCCACTTCCCCCTAGTAGTTGAATTGATGCAATCAGTCTCATTGTATGAAGCCCAAAAACCCGAAGTACACCCTCAGAATCAGCAACACATTTTACGCACATATACTTGAGATCTTGTGAGAAGACGAAAATTGGCTCAAATGTATCAAGTGAGAATAAACCGCTACTGAAACACTTTCTGACTATCTTTACCAACCCTTAAGTAGGCCAAACTTGAAACTGAAGTAGAATTCCCCATTCTCGTGACTTAAGCTTGCACTAATGTAGGAAGAACGGTGTAGAGAACTTATGCTCCAAGCAAATCTCAAAGTACTCAATACCCAACCAAAGTATGAGACATTAACACCTCTTGCGATTATCCACAACGTCATCGGCGTGTGACACTGAGTACTACAACGTAACTCCTTTAAGTGATAGTTAACCAGGTCGTCAAACATTTACCCCGACTGCTGGTAACTAGATAAACTAAGTCTTCAACTTAAATCTTAAGCACGAGCAAGTTATCATTGAAGGTCATGCATCCAACCAACCCCGACTTCAAGACAGAATAAGATCACGCCTTTGAGAAAGTCAACTTCAACCTCAAATAAGTGATACCTGATCAACTCCGTAGTCACCATTAAATGCCCAACAAGTGAGTGAACAACCAATCAAATGTACGTCGATCCACTTGTTCACACTTCTCCCCCTTTAAAATTGCATATGAGAATGCCATTTTTGATTGAACAAGTGTATGTGAGGTTGATCCACTATTCACACTTCTCCCCCTCAAAAATTGCATTTGAAGTTGCCAATTTTGATCGAGTGAATAAACGTCCAATCTAATGAAAGTTGATCCACTTGATGACTGAACGAGCATGGAGCAAGTATGAAGCTTGTTGATGAGAATAGTCAGAAACAAGAAGATTTCTCTTCTTCCGAAGATAAAGTGCACTCAAGCGTACACTTTTCTTTTCTTTAAGGAACGGGGCCTGAAGAGTTATCTGCAGACGCCATTGTGTTGACATTGAGACCCGAGGCTTGAACTGCAGCGTTCATACGTCATGGTCGTTGAAGAATGAGGCCTGAACTGATATGAACAGACATCATTGTCGATGAAGGACGAGGCCTGAACTGATGCGAACAGACATCATTATGTTGAAGAACGAGGCCTGAACTGATGTGAACAGACGTCATCGTCGTTGATGTACATCAAGCTTGAATTGCTTGAACCCCTTCATCATGAGATATCACTCTTTTCGGCACCCAAACCCTGAGTCTTTCCTTAATATGAGGGAAAAATGTACTTGCACTTAAGTAAAGACTTCCTGCATTGACATTAAGAGATCGTCTGCATTTATATGGGTTAGTGATATCAGCATTTAAACCATTTGGGGTCTCACTATCAACCTTGGTTCTGCACTCAGTGAACATGTTTCTACTAGGTATCCATTTAAGACCCACAATCTTAAAAATTCTACCCGTCGGTATCCACCTAAGACAAGATCTAGGAGTGTTTGGTTTCTCATGCACAGTGAAAGACTTGTTAGGAGAAAACCTTTGTCCTATAGCAATCTGCCTACCAGGTTTCTGAATATACTTCTTTGGTTCTACGGGCTTGTTGTTGTTTCTTGTCTTAGAGGTCTTAACCTTAGCACGAGCAATCACTTCCTTCAGGAAATTTGTTATACAATCAACATGGGTTGCATTAAAAACACATTTCTGACAAGTTGAGCAAACAAAATGTTTGGAGTCAGAGAAAAATCTAGGATTCTTAGAGTGATCTGCTATGGGAATCGGATTAGTTGATACGCAACTACTCTGAAAAACAGGCAAATTCCTAGTCATTTCATGGGTGTTTTTCTTAGCATCCTCTAGGTTGTGATTCTGAACACTGTTTTTATGTTTAACAGGCACCTTTGGTGTCACATGTGACACACGCTTTGAACTAATCCTAGAAGAACTAGATGCCCTCATATGATGAGGTTTTGCAAGCGTACATTCCTTTTCATTAGATCTAGACTGTGAAGTGACTGGTTTTGGAAAAACTTGTTTCGCATCAACTTGGGAGGCAAACCGTATTTTTGAAAATTTTGGTCATTCAGATTTAAACGCAGTCGGTTGTCTAACAACTGATTGGTCTCTAAGTGATGGTTTCCCCAAGATTGATGGTTTTGCAAACTTAGTGTTCACACCATTTTCTGTCAATTTTCTTAACTCGTTTTTCAACGCTGCTATTGCAAAACCCTTTTCCTGAAGTTGAGCTTTGAATTCATCATTTTTGGCAATCAAAGAGGTTGTTTGCTCTACAGTCTTAGTTTTCGTTTCGTTGATTGTACCACACAGTTCTTTGCAGTGAATTTTCAAAGACTCATTTTCATTAAACAATTCAGTCACTTTATGTTCTAATTCTGCATTTTTTGTTGCAATAACATCATTGTCTTGTTTAGCCTTAACTTCATTATACATATCACGCATCTCAGCCAAACTGCTTTTCAGGTTTTTGATCGTTAAGGGTTTTTTTTTTTTTTTTTTTTTTTTTTTTTTTTTTTTTTTTTTTTTGGTAAAGGGGAGTAATCCTGCACCCTGGTAAATAGATTAACCAAAAACGTTTAAGTACAAACGGAATATGGCTGAAATACCTTATTAACCTCAAGCTAAAAAGCTTGATAACCACCTAACTCTAGTGCTTAAGACATGCCAAAAGCACTAACAAAACTAGAAACAAAAATGCATCTAGAAAAAGAACAAAAAAAAGCTAGCCAGCAGAAAACGTGCGAGATGAACTTGCCCCCATATTAGCAAATAGATTGGCCGATTCATCAAACACCATTTCCACTTGGTCTTCACCATCTTCATCATCCATCACCAATGCAACATATGGATTAGATGTAGACACATTAACTTCCTTAGAAGCGTTTACCAATAGACTTCAACTGAGACGGCGATGTATGTGCAGTACCCATAGTATTAGCACCCTTCTTAGGTTAACTAGTAGTTGCTTTAGGAACAAATTTGAACTGTTTAACCGAAGTACCAACAGAAGGATTCCTATTAGCTGCCTTTGCTTTACCCTTCTTCTTTTTCTTCTTACCCACCTTTTGAAAACCATCAGTATCCAGTTCCATAGTAGGAGTAGCAACATGAACAGTAGAAGGGCTAACCACCTGTGTAGGAGGCCTCACCACCTGTTTAGAACATTGATCATGAGTATGACCAAAGATTTTGCATAAATTGCACCTGGGGGGCCTCCATTCATATTCAACACGTATGCTCTCTTTAATAAAACCCTCCCCCGTAAGAGAAGGGAACCCAATAGTCACAGTATCCAGAAGGTCAGAATGAGAGTCAACCTCAATAAGACATCTAGCAAAACTACTCCTACCCCACGGAATCCTTGCACATAGAGGTAGTATATGAATCAAGCATGACAAACTTACCAAAGAAACTAGAAATCAATCGAATACCTTTCTCTTCAAAGACTTGAAGAGGAACATCATGCAGTTTAACCCAAATCAGAATGCTAGTTAATTCTTCCTTACGCAAACAAGTATCCAAAGCCCATTTCTTGAGAATAATAGGAGATTTGCGTATCATCCAGGGGCCTCCTTCCAATACAGCTTCTAAACCAACCAATGAATCAAATTTAAAGAAAAAGAATCCCTTAGAGTTCATCATAATTCTTTTAAGACCATGTTTCGCCCAGTTACTCCTAGCATAGTATTCAACGACAGGAAACGCCATTCTTTTCCCAATAAAGTAGCCATATAAAGTATGTTCTAACCGAGAACTAACCTTTTCAACCACATTACGAGGAATATAAATGTTAACTCCTTGACTAACAGGATCCACAATAGGAGACTGAATAGACGATTTTTTGAGATCATCATATAGGGCTGCTATAAAATCCGCTATTTTAACTTTAACATCCTGTTCCAAAACAGCCCAAAGTGGATACTTGCCCTCATCAATATTCCTAGTGAATTCATCAATATCCCTAAGAGTAGTAACAGGAGTACCAAACAAAGCTTTAATGCATTCTAACTCGTTACCTTCAGTAGGAGCTGTTCCAACAGTTTGAACATCAATAGCAACACCCTTAGTATCATGTGTAATCTGATCAGAAGTAGGGTTTGTTAGGGTTTGGAATACCCCTCATAGGTTTCTTGGACAGCGAAACCCCAGCGTTTCCTTCCACTTTCTTTAAACGATCATTCCGTTCATGAACCTTAGCAGCGACTGAGCGAAGTAACTCAGCATTCAACTCTCCCATATAATCCATAACTTAATCAAATAGTCAAAACCAAATTCGCATATAAAAGAACCAGCAGATACGTCACAATCAAGAAGAAAACGTCAAACCTTCAAATCGAGTAAAACCCTAGATAAACTAGGGTTTATAAGCTTGAACGCACAAAAATCAACCCATAAGCAGCAATAAGTGTAAGTCGGTTATGATTTAATACTTCAATTAATCGAAATTAAAGAGAACCAGAAACCGACTACAAATAAACCCTAACTAGCGATTTGTAAAACCCTAAAAAAAATTCCAAACAATCGTAATTCAGCCAAGAATAATTAAAGATGTAGGAGTGATCACACCGAAGTAATAATCAAACATAAATCAGAAACTGAATGGAAGAATTAGAGATTGAATTGGAGAAAACTCGATTAGGGTTGTAAGGGATGAAAATCGCCAGAGAAGGGTGGGAGAGTTTTCTATCTTACATATACGCTTTTTTGATCGTTAAGTTTTTGGCTTCTAGCTGACCTTTCAAGTCATTTATTATAAAGAATTCACGGAATTCAGGGAGTTCTGGATTTTTACATGGTAGCTTAGTTTGAAAACTTTCTTCCTTTTGTTGCATTGCGATTTCAAGAGAAATACAATGTTTTTCGAGTTGTAAAAATTTGTTTGAAAGTTCATCATAAACTTCTTTTTTAACCATATCGTTTGATTTGAAAATCTCAGTAGTAAGCAAAGAACTTGACGTATCATCATGCTCAGCATCCTGATCAATTTCTCCCCCCTTATGACTCATATTTGTTGAATCAGAGGTGATATTGCTATCAGTCTTTTCCAACAGATTTGTATCATAAGTAGGTTTAATTTGATCAGTGTGTTGATGTTCATTAGCAAGGAAATTATGTTGAACAGTCACATGTAACACCCCCAAATTACCGCAGCGGAAACAGTAGAATCAAGGGGTATTACTTCATAATACAGATCAAGGTATAGAAAACGACCTCTAAATGAGACGTTTTGAAAAGTTATCATTCGAATTATTAAAATCAGAGTTATGACAATAAGTTCCAAAGTAAAGATTACATAAAAGTTTTCAAAGTTTATCGAATGATAAAGATAGATATGCGTCTTCAAGTATGCAAATGACCCTAGCAATCCACGCATCCATAATAGTCTTAACAACCTGAGATAAACATGCTAAAAAGTGTCAACCAACGGTTGGTGAGTTCATAGAGTTTAGTTTAAAAGTAAAGCATTTCAATAAAGATGTTTAAAGGTAAAGTGTTTAAATATAGATTTTTCCAGCAAGGGCATTGTAAATCCACTCAGTTCCAAGCCCCGCCCATACAAGACTTGCAACCTGTGTGTTTACAACCCACTGCTAACATAGTATGTCTATCAAGTATATTTGAATAAAGATTTCACAGCAAAGGCCTTGTAAATCCACTCAGTTCCAAGTCCCGCCCATACAAGACTTGCAACCTGTGTGTTTACAATCCACTGCTATCACAGTAAGAATAGAATAGATGTCTTGCATACCAATGCACAATATAATAGATTACTTGCATACCAATGCAAACTATATTAGATGACTTGCATACCAATGCATCATAAGATTACTGGGTGTCCTTTCCCAAAGGATTACTGGGTGTCTTTTCCCAAAGGATTACTGGGAGCCTACTTCCCAAAGACAAGTATAAAAGCATATTGTATAAAAGTATAAATATTTGAGTAATTGCATAAATCATGTATTTGATAAATGAGCAAAATAATTTAAGCATGTATCTCCCCCAAAAGTAGTTTCAAAAGTATAAAAATAGGGGCTATGAAACTCACCTTGGTGTAGTAGTAGAAATAGAATCAAATGGTGTGTAGTAACTCCAACGCGTGACCTAGATTAGTATGGCATAATTTAGTTTTCATTTCTGATTAAGATTTGATGAACGTATAAATAGTTTAAGAGTTTTTAAAACAATTACGTTATTGTTGCACGTGTTGACTATTTGTTTTATGACGTAATTATTATTGACGGCGTATAATAATTTTTAGTGTCTCGGTTATTCGCCTTCGTCACAATTTTAATAATTAATATTCGACACGTAGTTAGCTCGGGTTTTATCTAATGTTAACACATTTAAAAAAAATGAAACATTTTCTTTTTCTAAAATTGTATAACCAAACGCACCTATCTGTTTTATTTTCAAAACAAGTGGGTTGTGGCCCTTTTTCACAATCCAACCCTCTAGTGGGCTTTGGCCCAATACTAGTGACAACTAAATTTTATTTCTTTTTAGTAGTTACTGGGCTTCGGCCCAGCTTTAACGTTAAACCCAACTTCCTATTTTCAATTTATACTGGTGTGCATATTTTTGATTTCAATGTGTTGCCTGGTATATTGGTTTGAAACAAGAACAAACATTTGCGGTTTACAAAAGGGTAGACTGTCTCGAGCGAGACTTTGACGAAAAGGATCGCATGCTACTAAGGTCGAGCTATGGTCTCACTAGTGGTGGTTCTAATCTCATGATGCCATTCGACGCTCGTATAATCTGACTACTCTAAGTCTTTTAAATCCTCTATAATTAAACTAATCCGAAACCAAAACAAACTAACCCGTGACTTTAAAAGTCAAAACTCCTTATTCGACCCATTTTGTTGCCACTTCGCGAGTATACCATTTGACTAATCCTACTGCTATCATATCAAGGCTTCAATAATCCTTAACAACTCCGCAACTAAACCCATGACTTTCAAAGTCAAACCCCATTCTAAATCCAAAACCACTTTCGACTATTTCAAACTTTTCTTAACGAAATTTAATCACAGCTCCTTAATAACTTCGATGTATATATTAATTAATACTCAAACCATACAAAATCTAATTCAACCTAATCCTAGTGTACACAATCGGATAAAAAAAAAATAAGAACTTTAAAACAATATTACTTAAAGATTGATGATAACCTGAAATTGGTGAGAGGTGTCGAACACTAAACAGCCTTCTAAACCCGGATCAAAAGCTCCAAAACCCACTTCCTTCCCAATTCGAATCACACTTGAACCTTTTGCTTGAGAACTTCTCAATTTGAGGTGTGTTTGATTTGGTGTGATTCGAATAGAGTCCAGGGGAGGTGAATTTATAGATGAAAATGGAGTTAGGCTCCATCCTTCTTTTGATTTTGGGAAAAACTAATATTCCTAATTGGTGTCAAATCCTTATACTAATGGCTCTTATGAATTCTCGTGACTAAGTAAGGGACAAAGGATTTGGTCAACACTAATTAAATATGGATGGTGATGGTTCGGATTTGGGGTTTTTGGGGAGCGGCAATAGTGATAGATCAAGGGAAGGTGGTGTCTTGGGGATGGTGGTTTTGCCGAAAATAGGCTAAGGTAGAAGGTGGGATTGAAAAGGTGATGATGTTGTAGTTGGTTATGGAGTCGACAAAAACAATGAAGAAGGAGAGAAAGAAAAAAATGACAGTGACTAGTTTTTGGGGAATAGATAAAGTCAAAAGGTGTAGCAGAAGCAAAGTAATACTCCTATAAGTGGCGACAAAACAAAGATAAATAATAAGTGAGGTAGAAAAGAAATAATTTAGACATAGTTAGTGGTTTTAAATGCCCGGGTCTCGTTAGACCGTGTCGGATCATGCTTCGTTTAAATATCTCTAACTCGAGAGTTTAGAATCGTCATAAATTATTTGTTTTTATTGCCGAGTCCGTATTTATATTTATGGTTCGTTCTGTACGTTCTTCGTTTGATTTATTTAAACTCATGCCATACTATCACAGTGTCGGAACGCGTGCGGCTTGATCTATCGAATAACAATGTTTATTTCGGAATGTAATAAACAAAAAGTTCAAATTGGCTCGTAAAAATGGTTAAGTGAACAGTAACGACGTGTTAATAATATATTAGTGTTCATTAATGACTAGGAAATTCTACGGGTTGCTACAAACAGTCACATGTACCTCAACAAATGGCTCTTGGTCATTTACTGGTCTAATATCAGCATCCACAACATGTGTGATATGAGTCACATAACTGCTGCTTGCATCATGCTTGTCTGATTCTGTTCCATTTCCCACATGTTGAGCCCTTTCATTAATGAACCCCGTAACATTACTCATAAGTTGAAGTAATGTCCTTCTGAACATGTCAACCTCAGTTCCAGTGTAATTAGCAAAACACTTTTTCGCCATTTGACTATCATCATCATAATCTTCAGTGTATTGCGAATCAATGAACACTTGAAATTGGTTGTTAATCACACCCAAAGCAGCCACGGATCTATCTTCAGAAAAATCTCCTTTATCAAGTTGTTGTTCAAGTTGATCCAAATACAGAATCATCTTGACTGTGAAAGTCTGAACATCTTGACCAAAGAGCGATGCGAATGCACGCCTGTATCCTCCCAAGTATCCGGGCTGTTCGAAGAGAACCTTGATATGTGAATGAAGTAATCGAAAACATTCAATGCAACTTTCCTTTGCATTAGGCACCATTAGTGACTGAAGCACCTCTTTCTCTTGCGAATTTGAGCACGAAGATTCCACATTAGTATTATCAGAATCACACACGTTTATTTCTTGTCTAGAATTGGAAATCATTTGTTTATCATACGTGTCGTACAACTTGAGTACCCCAGATATGAAAGAATCTGAAGTAGTAGACATGATGTAAACGTGCACGGGATTTTACAATTCTATGATTTAAACCGAGAAGTAGATTCTTTCATGGAATTTTACAAAAATCAAGAATGAACCGTGAGATGATAATGATTACTTGAGTGTGTTATGCTTAGTGATTCGGTTTGTTTGAAATGAGTTTAAGTGATGAGGTAGACAAGTTACAGTGAACTTCAGACAACGCACGTGTTTTGAAATCCGAATAAATCCGGTAGCTATATCCAATAAACCCGAAACTATCTCAACCGAAAATAGTTTTCAATCTCGGATTATTGAAGCTCTATTTAATTTGTTGTCCAATGTTATACCACAAATAATTATCATAAACAACAAATTCGACCTTGTGAAAGATAGCCCAACAACCTTCAATAAAAAACTTGACCACACGTCCTTTTATTGACTAACAAAAGTCCAGCACATATGACTAACAATTCGGCCCAAGTCCAACATTGGGTTCATAAGCCCAAAAGTTAAATTTATACCCGGATCCACACTACCTTCTTATTAACACTTGAGAAAACCTAAATCCTTAACCCTAATCACCTTAACTAACGCAGTCACAGAAGATAACCTCTCACCTACCCTTTCTTCTCCACTCAAACGATCAAATCTAGCACAAAGGAGGTATGAAACGCCACCACAAATCAACGCATGCAACAACAGACGACTCGTCCCTTGTATTTTTCTTTTCTTGATCACTGCTCGAACATAATCTCAGCAAAATACAAGCATCACATCAAGGTATTTGATATATATTTGTAATTGAAACGAGAGTGAGAGAGGAACAAGTTTGTTTACGTTGTTAATCTATGATGGAATGAGGATGAGGTCAAGCACTACAACGTGTAATGATGTTACGAGTCTAGATCTAGTATTGATGTTGTAGCTTAAAGAATAGCGTGTATTTGTGATAGGTTATGGGATAGTTGTTTGTTAGCTGTGAGATTTGTGATAGATTTGTAATTAATGTTAAGAATTTTTTTGTGGAATCTTAAAACTAATGATTATGTTGTTGTGGAAATGAGTTATAAATATGTTGTTGTTGTTGTGGTTTGTTTTATCTGTATCACTTTGCTTCTTCTTGTTCTTTCTTTTTGATTTAACTGTTAAAGTGTGATAACTCGAACCGCAAGTCTTGATCTGGAGACAAACCATAATTCTGAATCAGACCAGGAAAACCAAAACCGCTAGATCACAAAACCGCTACAGTCAAACGACAGTCAAACCGCTAACTGGTAAATTCACTTTCACACAATTTGTCTGCTTTCCCGATTTAGTTAAAATCCAAACCGCTAGGCTATTTTTGGTCAAACCGCTACCAGGAATAGACCCAAACCGCTGCACACTAAAAACAACCCGCAACGCAACAAAAAGTCACTATCACCACGTTTTCTCTTTATACCCAGTTTAAGCAAACCTCCAACTTGCAATGAACAGACCAGTCAAACCGCTGTATTAACCTTCCCAATACGCAAACAAAAATATTGCAAACCGCTATCAAGAAGATTTCACCAAGAAACACTTTAACCGACCAGAAGAACGAAAAACCAATTCGAACCAATTGTGTGGCAAACAATAAAAAAAATTCCGAATACAACCACAAAAATTCACTTAAACACTTAAACCAGAAACAACAAAAAAAATGATACTAACCAAAACTTACAAAAGAAACTTCCGAGTACTAACCAATTCGGACCAAAATAAGACCACGAAAAGAACTGGACAAAACTTTAAGTAAAAAAAAACCTTAAACTATTAAAGCCCTAAACTTATACCTTAAGCAGTTAAGGCCCAAGTGATGTTTGAACAAAAAAGAACAAAAATAAAGACAAGAAAATAGAGATCCTCAAATTTTTATACAAAAATGAAGACGATAAAATACAAACTATTAAATCCCAAGTGATGTTCGAACACAAAATAAAGACGAGAAAATAGAAACCACGAATCCAAGCACACACAATCAATTGAACCTAACCTTGGCTCTTGATACCAATTGTAATATTTGCATACTTGGATTCAATGATAGAAGAATTCTAGAGAGAGAGAGAGATGAGAGAGTTGGGAGATTTAGAGAGAGAGAGTGAAAGAAAAATGGTTGAATGATTAAGAATCTCAAACCCTCTCCCTAGGTGGAGAGGGGTATTTATAGTTACATACATATGTGCCCCTAGTGGGCTGTGGAGCGAGCTGACAGTGGGTAAAGACCCGACCCACTCCACAAATACTAATATAACTAAACTAATACTATTAATACTAATAATCCTACGAGCTACATAAATGCTAAATAGATACTCGGGGTGACCGAGTCTTCACATGAATATTTATATTCCTAACACATACTCGCCATCCAGTGACAGTTCTAGTAGGAATTAATTCATTCCATTCGTTAGTCACAACGGTCATTCCTCTTTTTTCGGAACACAGTGAACTGGACTCACCCAAGGACTATCCTCGATGGGGTAAATGATACCGGCATCAAGAAGTTTGATGATTTCTTTCTTAACAACATCTTTCATGTTGGGATTGAGTCGACGTTGTCTTTCTACAATGGGTTTAGCACCTTCTTCGAAATTGATTTTGTGTTTACAGAAATCAGGGCTAATTCCTGGAATATCAAGAGTTTTCCAAGCAAAAGCTCGTTTATGCCTTTTGAAAACAGAGATGAGACATTCTTTTTCATCATCATTGAGCAACGAAGATATGACTACTGGCAGAAGTGAATTTTCTTCCAAGTAAGCATATTCAAGATGATCGGGAAGTGGTTTTAGTCCAAGATCAGTTGGTGGTTCTTGAAGAGATGTTTTGATCTTCAATTGATCATTAAAGGTGATTTCCTCAAAATTATCTTCCACAATTTCTCCTTTTTCAACTTCTTCAATATCTTCTTCGAATTTTACTTCCATAAAATCAGCGAATCCTTTATCAAGATCTGTTTCACTAATTTTCTCTGATGTAGTCATGAATGGATCAGAATCGTCATGTAATGCATCCAATTCTTCATCAGTGACTTCATTAATTACGTCAATGTTAAAACAAGTGTCATCACTGGAATATGGATATTGCATTGCTTTATCGATTAAAAAGGTAATTCTATCTTCTCCAACTCCAAGATTGAGTTCTTTATCTTTTACTTTGATGATCGCATCAGCAGTGTTTAGGAAAGGTCTTCCTAAAATAAGAGGGACTCTACTATCTTCCTCCATTTCTAAGACCACAAAATCCACTGGAAAAACAAATTTACCAACTTGAACAAGCATATTCTTAGCAATTCCAACAGGATATTGGTAAGAATGGTTGGCTAATCGAATACTCATCCTTGTAGGTTTCAAGGTATTGATGGAAAGTTTAGAATACAACGAATAGGGCATCAAATTGATACTTGCACCAAGATCGGCTAAAGCGTCGCATGTGATGTTGTTTCCTAACGTGCATGGAATCAGAAAACTTTCGGGATCTCCGAGTTTTAGTGGAATTTTGTTTTGAACAATGGCTGAGCATTCTTCGTTGAGAAAGGTAGCGGATATTTGTTCCAACTTGTTTTTGTTATTCAGAAGTTCCTTTAAAAATTTCCCATAATTGGGCATTCCAGCTAGAACATCAACGAGGGGTACATTGAGTCTAACCTCTTTGATCATTTCAACAAACTTCTTATAACGCTCTTCTTTTTTTTTTTGGGTAAAGAGGAGTAATCCTGCACCCTGGTAAGTAGATAACTAAAAAACGTTTAAGTACAAAGGATATGGGTGAAATCCCATATCTCAGCCCGTTACATAGGCACTTACACGAAGAACTCAACAGTCCCATAGGACACTAACAAAAAACCACTATATAAGAGTGGCACACCACTCTTATAACTAAAAAATGAACATAAAAAACTACAACGACTATAAGATTACAAAGTAAAAACTCAAGATAACACACTTGATTCTTCGAAAGTCGTCATACATGTCCATAACCTTCAACGATGCAGCTTTATCCATGGTAGTACTAATATAGCACCAATCCATACCAAACAACTACATCGAACTCCCATTGATCCAAAGAGGACCAAACCAGCAATGTACATAACCAGCACATCAATACTACGACATGATCCAATACCTCATCTGCTACAAGTTTTAATTGAGTAAAACTCTAGCTAAGAATGAAACCCAGTGTATCTTGATCAATCATAGACGAAAAATAGGGTAGAAACCCTAACTTCCACACAAAGCACCACCCCATAACAAAAACCATACTGGCCATGGATCGGTATCATTGATTCAGTACCAACAATGCAAATCACATGATCACAAAATGTTTTTTGCCAACCAAGGCTGCCATAGACGAATAATAGGGTGTACCATTCCCTAACTTACACAATAAACATCAAATGAACAGCTCCAAAACACTCAAGATGAATAGCAGCAACTCAAAGCGTTCGGACCTGTTTAAATAACCAGGGATATGCAAATCGGAGCATAACCCTACTTTTAATAGTATAACGAATAATAAGGTTAAAAAACCCTAACGATCAACCTCATAAGGACCTGATACGTGACCAGTAGACCTTAGATGAAGAATGAAAATAGGGATTATGAAACCCTAACTTCCCAGTAGAATCGTACTAGACCAATAAACATGGATAAAAAAAAATGACCACCATAAACAACAGGTCTGGAACTACGAAACATTAACCACCAAAATAGGGCTATGAACCCTAACATCCAGCAAACGAACCACGTGACCAAGAATAAGTAGATCACAAAACTAGGGTTTTAGAATAGGAACCCTAAAAACCTCGACTTACATCTCTCTCAAGATCCCATGTACAAAGACTTACATCTGACATGAACTCGACAAAACCCTAAATCAGGTCAACTTGCAGAAACATCACAGATCATTGAATAAATCAAACCCTAGAAAAGGATTTGGAAACATTAAGCACCAAAAACAACCTGATCGTATGTAATATAATGTTACGATTTAATATAAATAATACTAAACTGACAAACATGAAGAAGTATACGATCAACCAGCATAGATCATTCCCAAGAAACCAAGATGGGACGGTTATAAGAAACCGCCAATAGTGCAACCATATTCTTGAAACGATCATGATAAAACATACACCGAAACCCTAGATGAAAACGATTCCCATAAAGATATGGGACAACCGATTGAACAGTTATGATCAGTAAGAGTTTCGTCAATAAATTTGGGACGATTCTCATGTAGAAAAATGTGATAATCATAACACACCTCTACCCAGAAATTAACAAACCATCAAAACCGATTGCATATCATTCAAGGAAGAATGATAGAGAGGCGGCTTATTGGCTGTTTTGGCCGGAACAGTAGGGGTAGAGGCGGCCAGAAAATCGCCCCTAGGGGAGAGAGAATTTTAGGGATCAATCAGAAAAACTGCACACTAGATAACGCTCTTCCATCTTTTCTTTCTTAAGGCGTTGTGGATATGGAATTTTTGGTGTGTACGCCTTGACTGGTGGGATGGGTTTTTCTTTGGTGGGTGTATTTGGGGTATTTTCCTTATCTGCTTCTTCAGCTTCATCCTCACTTTCATCATGGATGATCGTGGTATTATTTGGATTGGGTGGTGGATCATAAGAGAGACCACTTCTTGTGAATACAGCATTGATATGCTCATTTCTAGTCTGTGGTGGACGATAAGTTTTATCGTTTGATCCAGATGATGTTGGTTTAGGGTTGGATTGGGTATTACTTGGTAATGAACCTGATGGTCAGGAAGAAAATTGGTCAGAAAGTCTACCGAATTTGTTTTCAAGATCCTGAATAGATGCTTGATGATTTTTCAGACCTTGCTCAACTTTGGTTTTGAGATTGAAAAATTGAGTTTTGACGAACTCATTAGTTGATTTTTGAGCAGTCACAGATTCTCTCATCATTTTTTCAAAATCGGTTTCTTCTGACTTTTTATCAGAGGTTTGTGGAGTTTGATTGTCTGCTCGAGGTTGAGAATCACGGTTGTTATCCCTTTGTTGGCGATCTTGCCAATTTTTAGAATTTCTCCCATAATAGTTACCACAATAAGCACCTCCACGGTATCCTCCTTGGACATAATTAGCTTCTCCTTTTTTAGGTCCGTCCATTGGTTGATCGTCACATTCCGATGATGGGTGATTACCTCCACAGTTGTTACAACCATCTCGCATTTCTTTCACTTCTCCTTTAAGATCTTTTTATTGTGAGTCAATTTTGGAAGTCAAGGTTTCCATTTTCTCCATGAATTTAGAGGTATCAGAACTTTCAGCAAAAGCAACGGTTTTTCTTAAGGGTTTGGTTTTGGAATCTTTTGACCAATCGAGTTTGAGAAGTACTCGATCTTCAAGCAATTGATATGCCTGGTTAGGGGTCTCGTAAAGAAAAATTCCTCCAGCATCAAGGATTCCTTGAGACGCTTCATCAAGTCAATGGTAAAAGATTTGGATAATGGTTCCTCGTCCTAAACCATGTCCATGACAACTACGAAGCAAATCTTTCATACGAAGCCAAGCTTCGACAAGTGATTCATTAGGGTTTTGTGTGAAAGAAAAAATTTATCCCATGAGTCAGTCAAACATGGCAGGTGGAAAGAATCGGCTTACAAAAGCTTGCCTCATCTCCTCCCAAGTATTGATAGTTCCTGGAGTTAATTCGTTGTACCACACTTTTGCATCTTCGGCATGTGATGATGGAAAAAGTTTGAGTTTAATGGCATTGACATTGGTGTCGCCATATCGGAACATGCCACAAATTTCGATGAATTCGGCAATGTGTTTGTGCGGATCAGCTCGCGAATGGCCATCGAATTGACAGTCTTTGATCATAGAAAGATGGTGACCTTTCACGGTGAAATTGCCACCAAGGTTAACAGCAACAATAGCAGCTCCAGGAGTGGGTGCTACGGTTCGGTTAGCAGCCCACATGGGTTGATCGTCAGCCATGGGAAAAGGTTGATCAGTGAATGGGTTATAAACGACTTTGGCTTCGAAAAGGTTATCAAACGGTTGGTTTCGTACTCTTGGTGTACGATTGGCTAATGGAACAAAAGGTGTTCTTCTTCTTTTTGGTCTTCGAATTAAACGTTCGGGATTTGAAAGAGGTGAAATTGGTTTTATTCCAGTTGAGTGAGTGTTCATACAATTCCTAAGAGAATCGAGGCAATGTCTAAACACACGAGCAAAGAATGAAAACAATTTGAAAAATCAGACTTGGGGAACCGATCGGATGGCAAGGTGTTCCGATCGGTTGGCCGTCTCGGAAAAATTTGGATTTGAAAGACCGATCGGATGGATGGACTTCCGATTGGATGGTTGACTCGGATAATAATATTTTTTTTCGAAAACGAACTTGGTAAGAGATGGACTTCTAAAACTTACAGAAACACAATCAAAATCCCTGGTAGCGGCGCCAAAAACTTGATGTGTTACGTGTGTGTACGAGTTTTAAATTTATAAGGGGTGAATTACCGAATCTATAAATAACACATACGAGCAAGTGAACTCGTCCTATATAGAAAGATTATGATGGTAAGTCGGGATCGTTCGCAGGGATTTTTGAGTGAATCGAGTTGTAAGTATAAAAGCTACTAAAAGTAAATCTAAAAAACAAGCAATAATGATAATACGATAATTCAAATGATTAAAACTACACTTGCTTAGACTAGTTTACTACTCTTTGATAAGCATGATTGTGATAACCTTTGTTAACATATTGGTTATGATAATTAGTTGGTGAACTAATCTATTTTTCTTACAAGTTAAACCTTCATCAAGATTTTAGTTTATAAAAACAAGCATTAAGTTTAACCAATCAATTCAAGATCAATTCAAGTTTCATAAGTTTGGATTAACAAACTTAAACACAAAAATAATCTTTTGTTTTATCAAATAAGCTTTGGAAATGGTCAATACAAAAGGTAAACGATTATAGACAAAAAGGTTACAATTGATTGTAAACTACTAATCTTTCGACCTATGAGGTGGTTTTCAGTCACTCCAATTTGATTGAAAAAAGCATTCTTATTACAACCACAATTAAGTTTCTTCGTTTAACCAAGAATAATGGGTAAAAACAATCATTCATAGACAAATGATTATAACTAGTTGAATAACAATAAACCTTTCGACCTTTAGAATTACTAACAACTAGTCAAACTTGATTAACAAATGTCACTATGAAACTTAAGCACAATTGGATCTAATAATTAACTTGAAGTTGAATTAAAACATGTTATCACAATCATACGCAAATCATTAAGTAATATACATCATCTTAGCAAGTGCACAAAGGCACTAGCTACTCATAGCAAACATGAACATAAACTCAGAATTTTGAACATTAGAAATCATGATTAAAAGTCTTACAATGATTGGAAATAGATTACAAAGGATGAGGTAATGATATCCAAAGGTTTGACTTCCAAATGTTGACTTCTTAGACTTCCAAAGTTTCCTGGACTTCTAAGGATGAATTTGAGAGCTTTTGAGAGTGGTTTATGATTAGAGAGATTTGATTGATAGTTGTTGTATGGTATGATGATCTCAAATGATTTCCAAAGGCTCTATTTATACTCATCTCAAGGCCTAGGGTGTTTAATGCTTCAACTTGGCCAACAAGCAGAGTGGAATGGCCTAGAATACTCAATGGAAGGGCCTAGAATCGTTGGTAACAAGATACAATGCTTAATGATGAAGTTTGGCAAAACAGGTAACCTCCAACCGGTTGGCATGGTAGACATCCGATCGGTTGGTCTTCAAATGCAGCCTCCATCCAAATCGGATGCGGATTTCGTCCGACCGTATGGAAGGTTGTTGTAGACACAATCTTGGACTTTTGGTTAGTGACTTGTATCTTTCTCATAGCTCTTTGTTCTTCATCCAAACTTGATCTTTTCTTTGTCTTTGAACTTGTCAACTTGGAATAATGAATACTTGAATCATCCTTATTTGAAATGCCTTCTCTTCGTACGATCGTAAATCCTTGGTTTCTTCATTAATCTTTCACTTTTTCCTCCTTTTTCCTGTACTTGGCTACATATACTTGCAAACATACTTTGGTGCGATTAAGTAACAAAAGCATATAAATATAACCAAATAATATATACAAAAGCACGAATAACGCTACTAAAAACATGCACAATTTGAGCGTTATCAGTTGCCTTCACTAAAACACTATCTTACACTCATTACGTCAAGAAATATAGGGCTTCAATAGCTAGATGACCATCATTTCTTACCTTTTTTTCTAATCTGTTAGCCGGTTCCCTCAGCTAAAGCTAGCCGGATCCCTTTTGAGAAGGATCCGCTGGAACCGGGCAAACAGAAACAGATTTTATCACCTATAGCCCTCTAATACTCAACTTTATCCACTCAAGCACTCCACACTACCTTTAATATATCTCATAGAAGAATGTATCACTGTAATTGACCTTGGTGCATGCATATCATTGTAATTCAAAGGATTGTAGTGTTTTAAGCTTTAATTCACTTACTTGATCCTTCACTATTTAAGCCACTTGTGTTTGTGCTTCCAAACCACACCAAAATAAACCATCTTCTACTGCAAACTCACACTCTAAACCTACCCAAAAACATGACTAAGGCACCAAGTGCAAGATCATCCACTAGGAGCCCTCCAAGAAAAACCGCACGGATAGTGTATGAAATATCCTCAACCGAAACCTCACCCACCCTCTACTAGAACACCTCTCGTAAACTACATCCAAACTCCTCCATCTAATGAACCAACTCCAACACAACTAGCTTCCAACAAACCAACCTCACCACAACTTCCATCTCTTGAACCATCACCACCACAACTTGCTTCCACCAAAACAACACCACCACAATTATCTCCTCTTGAACCTACATCTCCCATTGAACCTATATTACCAAACACTCCTATTTCCACTCAACTAACAAAACCTTCACCTCTTGAACCAAGACTTCTCTCTTTTACCACACCTCATTCATTACCTCATCTCTACTTCAACTCATTGGAGGACTTACCTCCTAGACCCTCTAATCCACCACCATTGCCAACATTCTCATCCATTGAGAGAATGTCAACTCAGCCACCATTCCATCACCTAAACGTTGACTTTAACATACAACCACCTATAACAAACTTGTCTTCCTCTCCTGCACCCTCAAATGACCCATTTTGGGTAATGAGAAGATGTCAGCAATCTCTTTTTGGTAAAGGGGAGAACCCCGGTAAATATATAACCAAAAAATCGTTAAGTACAAATGGAATGTGGCTGAGGTACCACATTAACCTCAAGCAAATAGCTTGATAAACTAGTGCTTATGACATGCCATAAACACAACAAACCTAGCAATAATACAAGCACCTAACTAGGTATAAAAACAAGAAAAATCTTGCATCAAGCGAACGTCCCGCATCCACCCATAAGCACGAAGGGAGCAAGGCGACCCAGGAAGTTTGCCTCCTTAAAAACCCTTTCCAAGAAAAACCCATAGGGAAAAACCTTGGCGAAGGGAAAAAGAGTACAACCCTTACCTGGCACTCCCCTCGTGAAAATAACAAGCACTTGGAATCTTCCATGTATCCAGCAGTAGACGAGACCGAGGGGTTAACTTCTTGAACTTGAAGCTAACCAACTTCAACCGAATGGTAGAGACAATAACTTGAACCACTTCATCCACCTTAGCCTTCTTATGCTTAAAAAGCCTAGAATTGCGTTCCATCCAAAGGTAGTAGGTAGTAGCAGCAAGTAATAATCGAGAAAGAATGCTAACAACAGATCGCCCCTTAGAAATAGGATTAAGGAACAAAAGAACATCCTCCAACACGGGTGGAACCGCATCCATGCCGGATAGAGACCGGACCTGCAACCAAACCTGCGAAGAAAATTGACACTCAAAAAACAAGTGAGCGTGAGAATCAGGAACCGTATTACAAAGAGGGCATCTAAGGAGACTTAAATCAATATTAGGCCCAACATCCGATTCCCTAAGTCTATCTTGAGTCTTCAACTTCTGCCTAATGACGAGCCACAAATGAATAGCATGCCGAGGAATACAATGAGAGAACCACGGAATATGAAACCAATCAACCTGATCAGCCCTAGCACGAAGAGATTCCCAAGCACAAGCAACCGAGAAAGGTCTAAGATTTCCCTCCAAATCACGCCACAATAATCCATCATCGGTTCCATCAATTAGATTTGGGACCGGGAGATTAACCAAATCAGGAAAACGAAGATACCAATCAGCCGGCCATCTCCAAGTACCATTAACAATCACATCACAAACTGAATCCGAAAGGGTTAAACCAGCTCGAGCAATATCCCTAGCCGTGAGCATATCACGAATAGGGCTAAAAGCACACCACATGTCAAACCAAGCTGAAGTAGACTTACCATTATTTATTATATGCCATATAAAAGGACGCACCTTAGGTCTAATAGCAAGTAACTTACGCCATCCCCAACTTACGTTACCCAAGCACGGAACATCCCAAAAGCTCCTACCACGAAGTTTGTAAGAATGAATCCATTTAACCCATAAGGACTCCTTATGAGTTAAAATACTCCAAATATGCGTAGTCATAAGAGCAATATTAAAATCAGCCAACCTACGAATACCAAGACCACCTTCACGTTGGGGCTTGCAAACAGATTCCCACGCTACTTTGGCCTTACCTCTCTTCATTTCCCCTTGACACCATAAAAAGCCCCTCATGAGCTGCTCCAAATCATGTACAATACGAGTAGGAAGGATAAAGACAGAGGCCCAATAAATATGCATAGAAGACAACACAGATCTGATTAATTGAAGCCTCCCCGCTAGAGAAAGGAACTTATTGCGCCAATCATTCACCCGACTTTCCAATTTTTCCACCAAAACCTTACAATCCCTATAAAGCAGCCTAGATGATATTAAAGGAACACCTAGATACCTAACAGGGAGAGAACCTTCTGCAAATGGCATAGATTGAAGAATAGTAGCTTTCAAAGCATTAGGCACATTACAGAAGAAAGCAGTACTTTTAGGAATACTTGGGACAAGACCCGAGACATTCTTGAAATCCTCCAAAGCTTGCATAATAACATTAACCGAAACAGGGTGGCCTCTAGAAAATAAGAAAAGATCATCTGCAAAGCAAAGATTAATAATTCTCTGCTGCTCACACAAGTGATGAAACTGAAAATCCGCCGAATTAGAAACCTTTTTATGCAAAATAAGCGTTAACACCTCCATAACCAAAGTAAACAAGTAAGGAGATAAAGGGTCTCCTTGCCTAAGGCCACGCTTACCCTTGAACCAGCCATGAAGATCCCCATTAATACATATAGAATATGAAGTAGAGGAGACACAAACCATGATCCATTCAACCATTTTGTGATGAAAACCAAAACCAACCAGAATAGACTTAAGAAACTCCCAATCAACCGTATCATAAGCTTTCTGAATATCAACTTTAAAAGCACATCTAGGCGGACCCCTCCCTCTATGATAATTATGCATAAGCTCTTGGGTAAGTAAAATATTATCCGAAATACGACGCCCAGGAACAAACGCAGATTGATTAATACTAACCAAATCACAAAGGGCCTCTTTAATGCGATTAGCAATAATCTTACTAATGCATTTATATAGAACATTGCAACAAGAAATAGGCCTATAGTCATTAATCTTAGAAGGGGTAGACACTTTAGGAATCAAAGATATAATGGTGTGATTGATTTCCTTCAAAAGCTTACCATTAGTAAAGAAGTCCCTAATAGCACCCGTAATATCGCTACCAACAACATCCCACGCTTTCTTAAAGAACGCAGCAGTGTAACCATCCGGACCGGGAGCCTTATCATCCCCCATCGAGAACAAAGCATCCTTAATATCAGCATCCGTAACATCCCGAACCATAAAATCAGCCCTATGCTGATCAAGAACATTAATAAACAAATCATGATCATCGAGAGGGCTACAATCCCCTTCCGTGCCAAGAAACTGCTCATAATGAGAAACAAACGCCCCTGCAACCGCATTACCCTCATACAAAACATTAGCCGCATCTCGAACCAATTCAATTCGATTGCGAGCACATTTACTTTTAACAATATTATGAAAATAAGCCGTATTAGAATCACCTGCATGGAGCCATTGAATTTTAGATTTTTGCTTAAGAAACCTCTCTTCATCAAGTGTAGCCTCCTTAAAAGCAACAAGGTAATGAGCATGCTCCTCACGAAGGGCTGAATTAAAAGGATCCTTATCAATTGCCACTTGGACCTCATCTAATTCCTTGCGAATATAAGCAACCCGCTCATGAAGATTACCTTGATTACGTAAAAGCTTACGAAAAGGAGATTTCAGCCCCTTCAAACGTTTAACAACACGATACATAGCACAACCATTGACACCAATATTCCACCCCGAAGCAACCGTATCAAGAAAGCCTTCTTTATGCACAAGAAAATTAGAAAACTTAAACGGTTTAGGATTGAGTTTGGTCACCTGAGGGATACGAAGGACACAAGGAGAATGATCCGATATCCGGTACGGTTGAAAGATAGCAAAGGAACCCGGGAAAATATCACCAAACTTCAAATTACCCATAACACGATCAATTTTCTTCAACGTTCCATTAGAGCCTCTTGGTTTTTGATTCCATGTAAAATGCAGCCCCGTACTATTAATATCCATAACCTCCATATTCATAACACAATCTTTAAATTCACGCATAGCAATATCAGGAGCATAACCACCACATGAATGATCTTCCAAGTTAAGAGCAGCATTGAAATCTCCCAATAACACCCAAGGTCTACTACGCATAAAAGTGGCATGACTAACGAGGTTGCTCCAAAGAGCTCTCCTATCCACATAATAGTTATCTGCATATACAAAAAAACAAAAGACGGTTTTGTTTTCATTACGAATATTAACCTGTACATGCATAACTTGGTTAGTAGAAGCCATAACCATAACATCAACAATATCATCATTCCAACCAAGAATAATACGAGAACCCTTACTACAAATATTCCCATTCGACGTCCATTTCCAACGACGACAAACCTTATGACACGTATCATATACCACCGAAGCATCCACATGAGATTCCAAAATAGCACACACACTAAGATTATTCTCATTCACAACCTGACGAACCTCTTTTTGTTTAGGGGAATGGCTCAAACCCCTTATATTCCATGAAGCGATACTAAACATCGAGAACATTTAGAACGGGAGTGCTTGCCCCCGATTTATCAAACAAATTACCCGATTCATCAAATGCATTAACAACCTCTTCCTCTTCCAGATTTATACCATCGTGAACATCATCATCAACCGCCAAAGAATCAAAAGGATTAGATGTATAAACATTTGCAACAGGTTTAGGTGAGCTTGCCTTAGGAATCTGGTTGTTTATTCTTTCATTAACATTATGGGATGGATTAGTACTCACATTGGACTTTAAGTTACTACTTGATGAAGCGACTTCCACCTTTTTAGAGGGAGGACCAGAACTAGAACTAGCACCACCTTGTGGTGGTTGAGATGGATTAGTAGAAGCTTTAGGCCTGTAATACATGTTCTTACCCACAGGGAAACCATTAAAGACATTACCAACATCATTAACCTTAGCTTTACCTTTTTTCTTATTCTTCTTCTTGCCCACTTGTTGAAAACCATCATCATCATTAGATTGCTCCACAACCGGGGTGTTCACAACTTTCATAGGACAACTCTCATCAGAATGACCAAATATCAAACATACATCACACCTAGGTGGTTTCCATTCATACTCAACCCGGATAGTTTCAGACGTGAACTCAGGACTATCCAAGAGAGGAACACCAACCGTAATTGACTCCTTAAGAGCAGCTTGAGAATCAATCTCAATTAAACACCTAGCAAAGCTACTCCTTCCCCAGGAATCAATACACATCGCACTAGTGTAAGAATCAAGCATAATAGGCTTACCTAAATGCGTTGCAATAATACTAATACCATCTTCCGAAAAGACCTGCAATGGAACATCATGAAGTTTAACCCATATAGGGATACGGGTTAACTCCTCTTTCTTTAAGCTCGTGTTCATATTCCACTTTTTCAGAATGATAGGGCTATTCTTAATCATCCATGGTCCCTCTTCTAAAACAGCCTCCAAACCAACCTGGGAATCAAATTTAAAAAAGAAGAAACCATTTTCATTCATCATGACACGTTTAAGACCATACTTAGCCCAATTATTACGAACGAAGTATTCCACCACCGGAAACGCAATACGCTTACCGATAAAATAACCATAAAGGGTATACTCCAATTTTGTGCTAATATTTTCAACCACCTTCCGGGGGATAGATACATCAACACCATTAAACACATTATCCACCTTAATAGCACGAAAGTTAGACTTTCTTTTGGTATTAGTATCATTCGTACCAGTTGTAGCACCAACATAGGACTTAGGGGCTGAATTCACATCAACGGGATGCACATTAGGAATAGGATCAGCTTGCTTCATATTAGGATTGGCATTAGTACTTATTGGCTGATCATCACCATGTTTCTCAAAAGTATCAAACCTCGACGAGGTAGTTGTACTCGGTTTAGAAGTACTAAACCTTGCCGAGTTAGTAGTAGACACACGAACACCATCCCCCATTGGCAAATGTGAAAACTCAACATTAGTAGATGGGGTGTTAAGGGGAGGAAAAAATCCGTCCCCCTCATTTTGAGCAGCACTATGGTTGGGTTTGAGATACTCACCAAAAACCGAATCATCATAGCTTCCCCCACGACTAGCATCTGATTCCATGGTGTTAACATCATTATTGTCCACATTCACAACACCACTAGTACCCATAGTATTCATATTCGAATCCCTAGCAGCCCTATCAACAGTAGCATTCACATTCGACTCCAAGTTAGGGGTTTTCAAAACCCTTCGCTTGTCTTGGCTGCTTAACCTCTGAAATACCACCCTCCTTTCTAAAACCAGCAAATCGAGCTTGTAAACTTTCAATATCCACTTCAGGAAGAACAACTCTCTCCATAATCAATAAAAAAACAGCAAACAAAATGAAACCCTAAAGTAGCGATAACCAAAAAACGATCAAAAGAAAACAAAAGATCCACGTCAATCTTTATTACGAGTGCCTCAACATAAGTCAAGACATGATTTAAATACCACCATATCCCTAACCGACTTCCATGATTGAATCGCAGCAAAAATAGGATTGAAAAACCGACCAGCGAAACCCTAATAAGCGATGAAAACAAAACCCAAAAGAAATCGAAACCCTAACTAAATCAGGTCTGAATCCAAATAAAAACAATGTTATAAGACTGAATTAAACTAGTTAACCGTCTAAAACACAATCGTTATAAGGATTAGAACAAGATTTGAAAGATAGAGATCGATTTAGGAGGAAAAGGTTTGATAGAAATCGCCCATAGTAGGAGAGAGTCTCTGGGTAATGAGAAGATGTCAGCAATCTCAACAACCACAACCACCTCTACCAAACAATAACACACTTCCTCCCACACATACCTCTGAACCAACACCCGTAGTACATCCACAACCTCTAAACCTAGGTGCTTCCACCTCAAACATGCCTCAACAATCTTCTATCTTAGGTTCTTACAAACCTTATACCTTAGATCCTCAACAATCAAACCACAATGATACTTGTGATCATTGTCAACATGTCCAAACCTTAGTTTATGAACTATGTGATGAAGTGCGTTTCATGTTCTACCACCTTCTTGAACGTCTTGATGACGTCAACAAACCAAACCTTCCATAAAAACTTTGTAGTACAAGCACAAGTGGTCTCACTATTCTAGCTTTAGGCCTAACTTTAGTCAAATAGGAATTTCTCATGTTTAGATCATTTTCTTAGTTTTTAAAGATTTGACCAATGCATGTATCATTTCTCTTGTTTTACTAAATGAATCTACATGATTATGTGCTTCTTGTCTATGTGAGCATGATTGGTGTGATTATTACTTGTCTTCATACCTTTTCTATTATGTACTGCTGCTAACAAGTTGCAGGTAAGCCGGATCCTTCACTTTGTACTAACCGGATCCCTTTTTCAAGGGAACCGGCGGATCCGGGCAAACAGAACACTAACCAAAATTTTATGCAGCACCATTTTTAGCAAAAGGACACTATCGACATTTACAGATAACTCTCACCGCCTAATAACTCACCGCCTAATAACTCTCATAAGCCCTCCCCTTACTCAGAACAATTTTTTTGTTGTGATTTTGTTTGTGCGTTAATTGTTTATGTTGCATCTGCTATTGTTTATGTTGCATCTTCTTTTTTTAGATACCTTCTTCGTTTTTGTTTTATAGATCCTGTTTTTGATCAGAACATTTACATCAAACCAATAACGATGTTTAAAGGTTTCTGTGATTTGGTTGTTTTAATTTTTTTTCTGCCAATTAACTTTTGTTTTTGGGTTTTTACAGGAAATTTTTTTGGTTTCAGGTTATAACAAGAAAGAAAGATATGTCAGGTAAGTAATATTAATCTTATGTTTCATGTTATAACAGACCAATTATGCTTTCGATTAGGTCATTTTTTGATATAGGTGGTGCAATAATCCCAAATACTATTGTTGTTAATAGGAGTGGCGGGTCGTTTGGTATGAATCGACCATATTCAGTTTAAGGTAATTTTTATTTTTACTTTTTGTTCGGATTGAAACAAAATTAGGTTACTGGATGTTTGGATTTTTTATGAATTAAGGATTGATTTAGTATGTATTTATGGATTTTTATTATTGGATTTTTGAAATCAACCTTGACTTCATATGAAAGTTACTGAATCATGCCCGCCATATGCAATTAGTATTGTTCAAAGAATATTTGTTTAAATAATACTCAGTAAAAAAAGCTACAATCTGTGGATTAAGAGATAAATTTAGTGTTAAGCGTGACACTCATGTGGATTAAGTTGGTTTTTTTTTAACTTTGGTTGTATCTGTAAAATGAGATAATAGGTTAATATTCTACTTGAAGTTTCACTTTTTATCACGTATAAATTGTGCTTTAACCACTTCGAGTGAATAATCTGAATAAAAAAAAAATATTTCAAACATTGTCTATATGTAGAACTACTTACAGAACATCAATATTCCTCATAACTTATAAGTATGTTCCCATAACCAGTTAAGCCATTCATTCTAACAATAATCCATTATATGCCATTTAGTTTGACACACTTAATCCCCTTAACCCAAACACCAATTTAGACACCGATAAAACATAAATACCTGTACCGAATTCGCAAACCCCCTCCTTGCCCACAAACCATGAGCAACTCAGAACTCCACTTCCGCTACATATACAGCTGCACAGTCACCATAACCGGCGGCCGCCTCCTGCGAAGATAATTGAACTAACAAATAAGCGAACGAAAGTAGACCAACTTACACCCTTAATTACTGTTACAATGTAAATGGCTTAAAAATTAAATAGAAGAAATAAAAAAATTGCAAATACATATTTACATGCATATTTAGAACTAAAACACCAAACCTGAAGCAATTAAACTCATGCTGTTACCAACACCATCAGAACCGACAATCGGTAGCCAATCACCCAGTAAAGGCCCAAATAAATCCAAACCCAAAAATTTAATGGTATGCGTTACGTGGTGAGATTCCTGGGAGATCTAGGATGAGAACCATCTGGAACCTCTGAGATTTGTCAAAAATGCACGGTGTACCATATTGGGAAGCTTATCCAGTGTGAAGAAGGCGGCTACATTAATGGAAGAACACGTATCCTGTGAGTGTGATTACGTGTTCTGCTGTCTAATATTATCGGAAAACATGGAGCTTTCAAGTATAATCTTAGCCCGTTAAGTTAGCCCACACGCTGGACTCTTACCTTCACAATACTCGGCCCAACAGGTGCTCAACATTTCTAGATAAACATCACCGACTCTAAACTCAGGCTTTGTATTAATCTCCGACCGCCTAAAAGCCGATCTCATCTTTACGCCGACCTCCTGCGAAAGGTGATTAATAGTTGTTTTGTTCAGCTTTGTTGTGTCGGAAGAACACTCAAAAAAGTATTCCTTTTGTTCGGCCTTTTTTCCTTCATTAAATTGAACACAGGTTGGCGAAACTTTCTTTTTTCTTTTTTTTTTCTTTTTTTTTTTTTTTTTTTTTTGTTAAAGATGTTGGTTCTTACTTATTTGTGTGGTTTTATTTTATAAAAGACTTTAACAACTAATTAACTTAGTAAAGTTTGATACAGAAAAATTTAATACTTTAATATAGTAGTTGTAAAGTTGTTGGTTATTGATCTGATGTTTGATGTTAGTGTTATGTGCTGCTGCGTTTTTCAGGTTGTGTCACAACATGGATGTGGAGAAGAAGAGTAATAGACTAATAGACAAGGGTTTGACCTTTAAATGGCATGCAAGATGTGCAATACATTTTAGTATCATATTTAATATTTCGAGTATTCAATTGGGGTTTATTTTTGTGTTTTTTTAACGTCTTGGTTATACTAAATTGGTGTGGGTTAAGGTTTATAAATGTAGGATTTTTGTTATGCTAAATTGTTGCTACGGTTTGGTTTTGTTGGGCAGTATGGTCCAGTGAAAACTGGTGAGAGGTGATTAATGTTGAAGCGGAAAGAACCAGGGGGCTGATGCAACAACAGTGGTTTTTTTTGGTAAAGGGGTTAACCCCGGTAAATATATAACCAAAAAATCGTTAAGTACAGATGGAATGTGGCTGAGGTACCACATTAACCTCAAGCAAATAGCTTGATAAACTAGTGCTTATGACATGCCATAAACACAACAAACCTAGCAATAATACAAGCACCTAACTAGGTATAAAAACAAGAAAAATCTTGAATCAAGCGAACGTCCCGCATCCACCCATAAGCACGAAGGGAGCAAGGCGACCCAGGAAGTCTGTCTCCTTAAAAACCAGGGGGCTTTCCAACAACAGTGGTTGATGACAAGGCATTCCAAAAGGGTATTTGTTAATGTTAAATTTATGATTTTCAAAACTTAACATTATTTTCGATTTTATGTTTGACTAATTGTGGGTGTTGCATATCGTAATAGAAATGTGGTGGATAGGAGGCCCGATTGCAAGCAGCGCAGCAAAGGCGGGAACAAATATGGTGGGTTTTATCAATTTATGGGTTTCCTGTTAATTTTGAAAATTTTTAATTTCTTTTAACTGCTGCCTGATGTTGGTTTGGAAGCTGAAGAAGACGATGACGCCAAAGCCGGGTACATTTACTTTCCAGTGTATCTATTGTTGTTGTTTTCAAGTGTACGTATATATTGTCGAACCCGTGGACACAAACAAGTGACTTTTTTAGTTTTTTTTAATATTCGATTTCAAAAATGGTTGTAGATGGTAATGAAAGGAATGAATTTTATCAAGTTTTAGAGTTAAAGAAGAGGTGCATTGTTGGAGTCAAGAATTCTTATAAGAGGTTATGACTGGTATAAATTTCTTTGGTTTCATAAGTGGTTTTGTTCGTTTTAAGTAAATACTTTGTTTTGGATAATTTGAAGAAGAGTGCTATGTTTGTTGATTCTGTGTTTTTTATAGATAGCATCTGTATCGTTCTTCGACAATTGGGGACTCAAAGCATGCGAAAGAGACAAGGAAGAAACTTTGAGCAACAACTGTGTTGATACAACTTTAGTGGCGTATAAGAAACCAGGAGTTATGTCATGTTCGGCTTCATTGCCTTGGAAGAGGCACATCAGGTACCATTGATTTGTTTCTGACTCCAATGTAGACAACAAGACTCCAAAAGACTGCATAATTGCATTGTAAGATCAATCAAACTTTATTTGTTTTCTAACCTTCATTTTGTAGATTTTCAAAAATACACATGGAGTACTTGACGCCCTCATAAAAGGGGAGCTCTCGTCCAAGCAAAACCATTGTAAAAACTTGCAATGATCACGTCTTAGTCTCCCTAATTACTTGACGCCCTCAACAAGGGGGAGCAACCGTCGAGGGGGAGCAACTAAGAACTTCTTTTTTTTTTTGGGTAAAGGGGAGTAATCCTGCACCCTGGTAAGTAGATTAACCAAAAAAACGTTTAAGTACACCTTCTTACTCTCCTTGGCAACTAAGAACTTCTTACTCTCCTTATTCCTTTTTACACCTTTTCTTCACTTACTTTTCTTAAAACTTGCATTCGGTTTAGTTTCCTTTTGATGCTCTTTTTGTTTCGACAAAAAGGGGGAGAAAGAGTAAAAATTACAATTCAAAAATTTACGAATTTTATTTTTTACTTAAAATAATTTTATCTTTTGTCATCAACAAAAAGGGGGAAATTTTTAATACAAATAAACCTTCAAAATGTTTATTTATATTTTACGACCTTTCAATGTTTTGTCGATAACAAACGTAAAATCATTTTAACGAGATAAATAAATTACGTAATGCTTTGAGCCAATAGTTTACTAACTCATTTCATTAAACAAGTAAACCTTAAACATAACTAGTTAACAAGTTTGCATGAAACCAAAACTATTTTATAAAAACACTTAAGTAACATTTGTTACTTACATTTTATAAAATACATGTTAAGAAAAAGCTAGTAAACACTTGGACATATCCATGGCCCAAAACCAAGTACATAAACCATAAACCATGGAGCTTAACCCATAACCCATGACCCATTGCATGACATCATGCATGACATCCATAATGGGTAAAACCCATGACCCATGACCCAAAGTCCATAACCCATAACCCAAAGCCCATGACCCATGACCCAAGATGTCTTTGACATCAGGCATGACATCATCTATCCATGGATCATAACCCATAACCCATAACCCGGTTTGTAACCTAAAATCCGGACTGGTTTACCCAGTTACCCAGATCCTTCGGTTTACACTAGCCGGATCCCTCTGGGAAGGGATCCGGTGGAACCTGGTGAACAGTAGGCAGCTTTGCCTATAAATAGTGAGCCATTTCTCTCTTATCTCTCACCCCTTTTAGACATTACTTCTCTCTATGTTCTAAACTCTCTAACCTCATATCCAAGGATCATTCTATGTAGTCTCTCTTTGTGTTTCTCTAGGTTCCTTCCATAAGGCGAGATCACAACCTCTCGAAGACGTGCAAGCTCATGATATGGGTTTCTTTGATTCTTCTCTTCCAAGATCACATAAGTGAATCTTGTTATTTCTTTCTTCTCAAATGGTGTTGTAGATGTGTTGAGTCGATAGGTGTAAAAGGATGTTGGATCCTTTAGTCGAGTTGTATTGGGTGTGTTGATTTGGTCCGCCGTGCTAAGGACCCGGTATCTAGCCTTTTACTGGATAAAGTGTAGGCGACGAAGGTTGGGTCTATCTTATGTGAAAGACTCGGTATCTAGCTTTGTACCGGATAAAGTGTAAGTGACATTGTGAAGGCTTCTCTGCCATGTGAAAGGAGTTTATGTTGTGAAGTGATAACGAACTCTCGAGTAGGTGACTCGGGGAGTGGAGTAGGGCAAGGAAGGTGTCCTTGTAGCCGAACCACTGTAAATACTTGTGTTGTGGTTGTGTCTCTCTAACTCTATCCCCTAGTTTAGTTTATATGCTTTTATTTCTATCAATATCCAACACATCAAAACTAGATTGACATAAGTCGATCTATAAGTTTTAATAAGTGATTTTAATCGGTAAAACTATTCAACCCTCATTCTAGTTTTCTACACATTCCATTCCCTAGACTTGTCAAGCGAGGATGACCCTTTCCCCTACATTTTACATCTAAATCTGGACTACCAGATTCTTCAGACTTCCCGAAGATATGTTCAACTGCCTTTCTCTTTGCATGCAAACCTTCTTGTATGAAGCCGTATACCCTAACTTATCAATAATTTCAGACCTCAAAGCAGGAATACTAATGTTTGGTTTCTCTGTTATAATGTGTTCAATCTCTTGGGCAATAAAACTTGAATCAAGATTTTCATGGTCTTGCGTGACCTCATTATTCGAACAAGTATGTGGACCGGCATGCTGTGTGATTTGATAGTATCCGGTACGTTTGCGTTTACATACACGAACTTGCCATTTACAACTGCATTGTGACCAGAACTTGCATCTTATTCTCCAAACAGTTGACCTTGCTTCAACCACTTCATATTGCTTTCGCTTCTGGATTGTGTAGAGCTTGATATCTCTAATAAGTTCTTCCTTGTCTTTGAAAATTTCTTTTCCTAACTCCCGAGTTAGATCATTTTTACCTTTTTTTGAGCGTGACATTGTCCAATTGTCAGCTGTAGCCATATCTACTCCCTCCGTATTAGCAGAAGGGGAAGGTACTTGAATGTCATTGTCAACTTCATCTCCTTCTAACCCATCATCCACAAATGCTATGTCGTGTGTGTCAAACCCATTAGTCGTTTCATTGTTCACGACAGCAATTTGAGAAATTGTATTGAAACCCTGATTCTGATTCATGTCTGACACAACATTGGCATGTCTCATACTGGGCAATGAAGCCTCATTTGCACTCAAAACTGGTTCCTGAGTTCTACACGTAATGCAACAAACAAAATCAGTAAAAATAGAAAATAAGTAAACAATTTAGTGGTGTTTGGGATTGCTTATCTATAGTTCTTATCCGCCTAAAAATGAGTAGAAGTGCTAATTTTGAATTACTTACTCTCTAGTAAATTAACAAATATATATTTTTATCCAAACACTCAAACTACTTTACCTGTCATAATTTTCAAGCAAATTGGCACTTAAATAAGTAATCCCAAACACCCTCTTACCTTAGACGGAAAAAAAGGAAAGAAATGATACCTAACCACGATCTCCTCATTCCGTCCTGGTCCATTCATTTCAACCTCTAAATATACATCAATGCTACTTAGTTCCTGATGGAGACTAAAAACATCAAACATGATCTCGACATCATTATCGTCCGCGATAGGAAGAGGAACATATCTCATAACTTTTCCAACAACAGTCGGATATCTACAAATCACATTGATACGGCTTCGTAACTTATCAATAGAAGTCGCGATATGGACTTGGTCGATAAATTCGTTATATTTTACCCCACATCGAACCTTGATAGCTTTTTTGGGGAAGTTATTATAAGCTACGCCTTCAGGTCCATCACAAATTTCACCACCCCAGTAACATACTAGTGTCACAAACTTTTGGGCCATAAGTATAAAAAACCTATAAAAAATAATTCATTAATGAAGTGATTGTAAACATCAAAGTAGTGAATGAACTGTAAAATTTATAAGCTACAAGTGTAATTAAATTATACCGGTAAATGGAGCAAGTATAAGTTAATTCAATAGGTTGAGAATTTTATACCTTTATGGAATCAAAGTTACGATCATCTCGATTAGGATCAAAGGAGGGTTAGGGTTTATTGTCCCCCCAACAATTGGGGTTTTTTGTTTCTTTTCTTTTTCTTTTTGAGCCCGTTTATAAGTACTTCTTTTACCTCAGAAACCACTACTCCCTTATTCTCCGTATTTCTTTTTCAGATGTCTTAAAATAATTGTCCACTTTCTTTTTTAAATAAAAACTAGATAATTTAATGGGAGATTATTTTATTAAAGTGGTTGAAAATTAAAGTGGCTAAACTTTTATTAAACTATGTGATCTTTGTCTCGTGAAAATAATTTTGAGACGGAAGGGGTAATAAATTATTTGACACTATATTATCTAGCTTTTCAAGCACCAGAACACAAACCCTTTAGTCTCAAAAATTAAAATTAGATTTAAAATTAAAACGTATATCACAAAGTGCACGTTTACCAATATTGGGGTTGACCCGAACAAAATTATTGACCAAAGTAACCCGACCAGAATAAGATTAATCGGGTTCGGGTTGGGTTTTTTGATTCGTGAAGCACGTATTGGTTTTTGTGGTCAGATTGCCGTGATTAGGGTTTCTTCTTGTGCAAGTCGCCGTTATGACGGCGTTACTTGGTAAGTCCTAACGCCATCACCTTCGGTCTGACGCCGTCCTCTTGTAGAGTGTCTGGGAGGTCTCTTGTTAAATTAAGACGTGACTCTCATCTTCAATTAACACCTGATGCCGTCAGGTTATGGAGCTTCAGAATTTGACTGAGGCGTCTCTTGTTAAACTTGAACCAAAAATCCAGGATAATCAACAAGTGACGGCGTCAAGTTGTAGCCTGTGACGCCTTCAGAGCTCCAGGTCTGACAGGTTTTTTGTGACTTCGTCGTTTTCTTCACTTTTTCGTCCAAATACGTCCAAAAAGTGTCGATTTCCATATTTCACGTCCCAAGTATCTAAAATGCAAAAAGAAACGATTTTAGGCAAAATTTGATCATATTAATATGATTTTGGGCTTAAATGACCCCTTAAAAAGTTACCAAATAAATCCTTATCAAATATCACCACACTTGGGATTTGCTTGTCCTCAAGTAAACATGCTTTTATCCTAATCAATTTACAAGTTAGGGGTCATTTAACATTAATATAAAAGTAATTACAACACATGATCGTTCCACGTTAGTCAAAACAAGCACGTAAATTACATAATAGCACCTCTCACGAAGTGTTTGGATTCTCAAATCTCTCGATTGTATAAAGTTATATAACATATGGAAACGGGAAAATATAACACTCTCTACCTGTCATAGCACATAGATTACCATAGGCTTGAGAACGGATCAAACCTCCACCATTTTGGCGTAAGCACCTAGGATAAATTATCAAAGAGGTCTTTTAAAGGGTTCTAACGTTAGATGTAAGGGTATAGGAAAACACGGTTTTGTTGGATAAGGGAGATTTACTTGTGGCAAGTCAATCATCTTAGTTAATTACATGTACAGTGAGGCGTTGCTAAGCCAAGACTCGACTCAACTCGCTAACTATTAACTCTTTTTGTATTTTTCAACACACTATTTTGACTTAAACAAAAATGAAAAATGGGATGGCAATCCGTATCTTTTTTCTCTTGTCTTTTTCTATTTTTTTTTCTTTTTATCATTTTTTTTCTTTTTCTCTTTTTTTTTTTTTTTGAATTTTTTTATATTTTTTTTTAATATTTTTTTCATACACTCTTGCCTTACCATCCAAAATAATACATCAAATGGATTACTTGCAACCACCCTACACTTGAACTTTTACATGAATAAAAACTAATCTAACGACCCGAATCAAGAAGATCAAAACACGTAGAGTACCTTAAGCATTAACGCACATATGGGGGTAATAATTCCCCATTACTCCATAACAAACTAGTACTTTTAACCATGAGTCCCAATTGTCCCAAAAATCTATTTACAATATATGACTCGATTTAGCAACCATGTAATCGTTCAAAAAAACCCTAAGTAATTTCTCTCTGGCGAAAAACGATTAACACCTATTCCCTAACAATCGAACGAAAAACCTTGTAATTCTTAATCTTCTTCACTTTAGTGGGTCGGTTAACTATTATATTGGTTGCTTGTAATTGTGGTTCGGTGGTTGTTTTTTCCCTTCTACTCTTTTTGTGGCTGCATGTGAATTAATTTGCAAACCGACTTTCTTCTATTCTATTTGATTTAAATATTAACAATCTCATCGTGGGGCGGTTTTTAATTGTATTGGTTATATTCACCAGTTCTATTATTCTAATATATAACCAATTAGTATTACATGCAAATTGAATATGGGTGCTGGTTGATTTGTTCGTGCGTTAACATTTAAACCCTAATCTTATGATTAGGGTTTTCTCTTCTTTATTGGTTTCTGCATGATTTGCTGGCTACTATTTCGAGGTTATTGTGTTTACTGATTGTGGTCGTGGGTTGTTGAGAGATGAAAAAGGGGTTTTTGACAAATAAGAGTATGAACAAGGGTATGAATGCATCTGGTTCGAAGGATGCTGGTCAGGTTATTGTGGATCTTAGTGAATTGGCTGCTCGTATAAGTAGGCTCAAGGGACAAGAGGATGGTTTGGGTTTGCAACAACTACGTAAAGCTACTAGGGTTTTGAACAACCCTACATTGGATTCTGATGGCGCCAAGGCTGTTGGTGTTTCTACTACTAGTCTTGGTGAGTTGAATTCGGGTTCAACGATGAACCCTAGTAGTTCTATTGGTGTTGACGTGGTGGCGAATGCATGGGCTGTTAATGATGGAGCTACTGTTCATTATCCTAATCCTAATGAGTTCCCAACACTTCCTTCGCAAGTGAAGCCGGTTTCACTTGATCATTCTATGTAAGCTCCTAAAGTGGTTAGCAATTCGAGTGGTGTTTTGAAACAGCCTTCTGCTCATGTGGATGCTAATCAGTCGTATGGGGTTGATAAAGTGGTATTGGATGCGTGTAAGAACTTTGAGGAAGCAATGAATGGAGTACAATCTAAGAATATGGAGAATATGGCTGCTTCTACTCCATCACATGTGTCGAAACAACCTATTGTTAAGGAGAAAGTTCCTGTTGTCAACACGCATGATCCTCAGGCTACTCATAAGTCTTATGCATCGCTTCTTAATAATGACATTAAGAAGAAGAGAATTAATTTTCGAACTCTTATTAATGATGAAAGTGATGACAAGGCTGATATTACATTACCTAATGACTCGGTTGAAGAGGTTAGATACATGTTTGCTAATACTTTATTTGGGTATTTTATAGGGAAGCGTTTGGCTTTTCCTATAGTTGAAAATTATGTGAAGAATACATGGGCCAAATATGGTATTATGAAGGTTATGTTGAATGGCGGATTTTTCTTTTTCAAGTTTGCTTCTAAGACTGGTATGGAGCAGGTGTTTGAGAATGGACCTTGGTTTATCCGAACTATACCTTTGATTTTGAACACTTGGACTCCTACTATAACCATGAAGAAGGATGATATAACGAAGATTCTAGTTTGGGGGAAGCTCCATAAAATCCCTTTGGCTGCGTATACTGAAACTGGCATCAGTTTGATTGGTACTAAACTTGGGAGGCCAATTATGTTGGACGCTTATACCTCTAATATGTGCCTTGATTCATGGGGTCGCACCTCCTATGCTCGAGCCCTTATTGAAGTATCGGCTGATCAGACCCCTTTGAAATCGTTGGTGGTTGCTATTCCATTAATTGATGTACCTGGTAACTCATATCACACCATAGAAGTTGAGTACAAATGGCAGCCCCCCCATTGTGAAGCTTGCAAAGTGTTTGGTCATTCTAGTGATCAATGTTCTAAGCGTGTTAATGAGGTGAACACTTCTATTGACACAAATGACGGTTTTATTGAAGCTAATCGCAAGGGAGGAAAGGGTAAGCAACCTGCTAAAACTAATTCTATTTTTGGTGTTCGTCTTACTAAGCCTCCTCCTAAGTTTATCTATCGTGCTAAAGCTAAAAAAGTGGACACTGAAGCTTCTACTTCTACTGTTAATAGTGGGAAGTCGGATATGCAAGGGAAGTCGGATGATGTTGGAAATGCTAGTAAGGTTAATGATGGTAAACAGGGTAAGGGTACCACGGGTAAGTCGAGTAAAGTGGCGGAGGTCAAAACCAAAACTTCAAATTTGTTTGATGTTTTGGCCTCTTTGGCAGAGGAAGATGCGGTTGGGTTATCTCAGGAGGTTAAAGGGTTGCATGATCAGCGTGTGAGCAATTTGAAATAGAAGGTGCAGGATAAGGCTTCCAAACCTAGTATTTCTTCTGCTCCACATATTTCTTCTTCTAAAGGGGTTAAGGCTCCTAAGCCTTCTACTGTCCCATCTTCTAGTGCTTCTGCATTTAATTGTGGTAACCCATTTTCTAAGGTGGGTGATATAGTTGATTCGGAAAGTGATGAAGATGAGGTGTTTAAGCCTGATAATCCTATGGGAAGTTACTTTTCATCAGCAGGTGGAGATAATGACCTTGAGGATTATTTTTCCGATGATTATGCGGCTCAGGTTTACGACTTACCGGGACAATTTCATGATTTTAAGATCTAAATTCGTGCTAGGAAGTAACATTTTATTTAGTTTTTTTTCATAAGATTGGCATGTCATCTTATGTTGCTTATAGTTGTTCATTTATGAACTGTCATAAACGTTCTAGTGGTTGTTCAAGCGGCTGGTTGAGGTTAATGTGGCATTTCAGCCACATTCCATTGTACTTTAAATGTTTTTTTGGTTAATATATTTTACCAGGGTGGAAGATTACTCCATTTTACCCAAAAGCAACCATGTAATCAATTAGACAATTAACAAAGGGTTTAATATATAAGTTGTAGCAATAATGCACTAAATATGAGTGCATACAAGGAAGGTTAAGGTGATTTAGTTGTACATTTGTCGGTGGATTGTAAACAATATTCTTCATTAATATTTCGGAATCCACCGAAACATCACGAGAACCGCAAAAAAGATAGGCTCTGAGGGGTGTACTAGGGTTATCGTGTACTAAAAGTGAGTACATCGCAAAGGTATGGGAAAATTATTTGACTTTATTGGTCAAGTAACTTGGTTCATCGGTCAAGTAATTATAAAACAGGTATAAAACAAGGGTTATCCTAATGCCTCTTATCATTTAGTAAATCCTAACTACACGAATGTAGTCTCACTAGCGATCTCGGAATGCATCACAAACGCAAGTTCTAGAATCTATATACTACAGGTACACTTCATAAGCATTAAAGGTAAATGTTTTTTTCCTAAAGATCTAAAGGTGAACCTCACATTTTTTGGGTGGAAATTTTTGAGTGGAAGGGTTTTTGTGCTAGCAATATAATTCCTATCCATGAGACGCTTATTAAGACTAAAATTTGACTCCTACATGTTGTAAATTTTTTTAAATTTGGTGTCAAAATTACCCTAACAAGTATTTCTTTTAGTTTCATTACACATTTACTCTAAGACAAAACAAAAATCAAGCGAAGTTATAGTTTCTAAGGTATCTCATTTTACCCTCCCTATACTTAAATTGAACATTGTCCCCAATGTTTCGAAAAGTATCAAAGTTATGATAATGGGAAAAATAAAATAGAGAAAAGAAACTAATACTCCCCTGATTTGCTCGACATGGACGATATAAAAACATGGTTAAATCCTCCTCCAAGAAAATAAACTTCAAATAATGCTCATCATACTTCATTCTTTATCTTCTTGTTCAATATAACCTGTAATTCACTAAAAAAACAAACACAAAACCTCGCATAAAATTGGCGGTAAACACTATATATATATAAAAAAAAAAAAAAAAACTAATTTCTAGAAAGCAATTAAGATATAATGCTTACAAAATAAATGTCTACATATTCCTGGAAATTTAAAATTCTGAATATTTATAGAAATTAAGTTCTAGCAGAACAACAAAATCCTGGAAAACTGTGCTACTACAGTGCCTGACGTCGTCAGGTTATAGACCCTGACGCCATCAGGTATGACCTGACAGTATTTTTGCATTTTGTTTCTAGAAAAATCTGATTAATAAAACAGGAAAACTGCAGAACATGCATTGTGACTCAATACAGGCATTTGACTCTAACAAACACACAAATATATATGCTAATCAATAATTGTTAACTTTCATGTTCGAATTCGTTTTTTTAAACCAATGTGATCTTCCCTACACTTATCTTTTTATAAAATACCTTTATATGTGATTAAGACGAGGTTAAAAACAAAATAAAGCATTTTCACAATTATTCGAAACATGAACGATAAACAATTATGATGGAGCATATATATGAAATCAAACAAAAAACAAAGAAACAAACAATAAAAGAAAACAATAAATCCTAAATACCAAAATAAAAACATCACAAATGTTACAAATATCCATAGTCAAACACCGAATCAAATCCTAAATTATTACAGACCATAAAATGTTTTAAAACATAAAACCATCATCAAATTGTTCCAAGATCACAACAAATATAACCATAAAACATCACTGGCCAGGGGGTCCATAGCGGTAATCATAGCCAGGAGGGAGGTGCCCGGTGTGCCCGTAGGGTGGGTAGTACTGCTCGCGGCCAGGGAATGGGTCGATCTGCAAGTGTGGGTCCAGCTGATCACGGGTGAAGAGGTACTGCATCTGCTACACAGTGTGATCATACATCCAGTCGAACCGCTGGTCTGTCCTGGTCACCCACGTATCCATCTGACCCGTCCAGGCCCCTTGGTGGGCCTGCCAATCTCCCTGGCTCATATGTCGGTAAGCGTCTGAAGTACCACCGACTCCATAATCCCCCTGCTGCTGCTGCGCCTCCTCATCATCATGAGCAACCGCTTTCATAGGAGCACACTACACATAGTTACCATCACCCAAAGTCATGACAATGTGCATTGCCTTCCATGATCTGCTCTTGACAACCCTAGTAGGACCCCCAGTGCTCAAGTATACCTGAATCTCAGGTCGTAGCACACCATACGAACGAGCCAGCTTGGTGATGAAAATCCATCCATAAATCTTGTCGCTCAACTTCTCCCCAGCTGCACCACTCAAATAACTAGCTAACCAAAAAGAGATGTTGCAAAACACCTCAGGAGCATAGATTAGGTACAGAAGGAATAAATCTAAAAGGGTGACACGATGGGTGGTATCCTGACGCCCAGCTGTAGAATACGCAATGCAACAATGTGTCAGCCTAATCCTAGGATCCTTGATCTGGGCGGCCCCAGTGCCCCTAGTAGCATACTCATCATCCCTAATCGATGGCCAAAAGATAACACTCCCCATATCATTCTTAACAGTCAAACCCTGACTCAACTGGAGCATGAACTGAGCCTCCATAGCCTCATGTTGCCTATACAATCCAGCCCTCCATCCAAACTCAAACAAAGAACAAGTCAGCAACTCCCCCTAGCCTAAACCAAATCCCAGTAGCACCAACATTATTCCTACATGTCCCCACGTCCATGTGGTAAGTAGCAAAGAACTCACGTACCAGGTCATCATAAACTGGCTCATGGATACGAAACAACCTCGCCCACTGAGGACCCGTAAACTCATCGGTCTGAAAGCTTGCAAGAAACCCTGCTTCAAGGTTGTGGGTCTACAAGAATTCCCAATCCAAGATAGCCCCATGATCAATCTTTTGGTTAAGCAATTGAGCGTAGGGGGCATTGGCGAAATCACTATAAAAAATTTCCCAACTTTGCACGATATCCGCAAAGTTTTCTTGTCGAGAGCTTGAGGACTGTCCTCTGTTGACCCTGGACCTCTTACTCATTTCCTTAAATAACACAAGAACAATGGAAGCAAATGAGATTGAGAGAAAAATGTAAAACTGTCATCAGATGGGTCTGACGCCGTCATCCCTTAACAGATTTGAATCCGAGAATACGAGGGAAAAATCAAGATTTAAACATTAAATCCTTAAACCAAACACCCCTTTCGACAGCAAAATACGAATTGGAAAAGGGTGTGTGGTCCGATTTCGTTATTTTCCTTCATAACATCAAACCCATTTGATTACAAACTAATTATTACCACAACCATTGTCAAAATAACATGATTATAAGGCAAAACAAGTCATAATCATGAATTAATTCTAGGGTTTCGGATTTTGGGGAAATCCTAAATTGATTGATTTAATGGACAATAGAATGAAGAAAGATTAGTAAAAACCACTTTCCAAATGGAGATTCGCAACAAGAATGGGTGAATTGGCCCTTGAGAAGTCGGCGGTGAGTGTGTGTGGTGGATAAGATTTGTGGCGCTTAGAATGAAAGTGATGGCTTTGTGTTTATTAAGGCTGTGCAGACGATTTGACGCCGTCAGATTCAAATGGTGACGCCGTGAGACCCCCGTTTTTATGAGTTAAAAACACAAAATTTTTCTTTTCTTTTAAACTTTTTCTTTTAGGCATTTTTTCTTTGAAACTTCTTTTTTTATTTTGAAAAGGAATAATTTAAATGTGTTTCCAACTTTGGAATCCGTTTAAGACACGACTTCCACCCGGGTCAAATATTTTGTTGCTATCGTTTTGTTTAATTTGATTATTCGAAGAATCAGATATTATGCCAATTAATTTCCCATCTCCATTTTGGTAAATGATTAATGAGCTAAACAATTTTTCCCAACACGTCTTAAGGACGAAGAGAGGCTTTACCCGAGTTTTTTGTACGCCCGGTTTAAACCCAAAGGAAGGTTTTCAATGCTAAGTTTGCTTAGCTTTCCATTTGCAGCATAATCAATGGCTCTTCTAGTGTGCTGATTGACACCATCATAGAAGATTTGAATTTGGAGCCAAAGATCAATACCATGATGAGGGACTTTTTGTAGTAAGTCCTTGAAACGAGTCCACGCTTTGTAAAGAGTTTCACCTTGATGTTGTTGGAACAGTAGTTCTCCCCGGTGAAAAAAATTGAGCGAGGAAACGAGAAGTGAGACCATCCCAAGATGTGATAGATCCCGCGGGTAAACGCTCAAGCCAATGACTAGCTTGGTCATGTAGAGAGAATTGAAAGAGACGCAAACGCATTATCTCTTGAGTTTCAATATCAAGGTCTATGGAATCTACGATTTTAAGGAAATCCTTGAGATGTTGATTTGGATCTTCGGAACGAAGTCTGTTGGGAATGCTTAAAGTGACGATCATTATCAAGTCATTGAGTCTTGTAATATGGTCATGTAATAGCTTGTTAGAATCGTAAAAATATAGTCTACATGATAGTAGAAGTGTGCCGTCTAGTTTAGTCTTAGTATTTACGTTAATGTTGAATTAGTGAAATATGTAAAGACGGCACACTTCCCTATTCTCATATCATGGAAGTCTATACATGTAAACCTCTCATTTGAGAGGTGTGGATTGTTTATGGAAAGAGAAATTCTCTCTTATTTCCTTACTTATTCTTTCTCTCTCTACACATTATCTTTCTCTGTCTAACATATTACATAAGTGTGAAATGATCTAAAAATAGTGACTAACAAGTGGTATCAAGAGCTAGAAGATGATTTAGAAGTTTTTTCGTGTTTTTACTTTTTTGGTACTGTTCATGTTTTACTATTCATGTTGTAGCTTATTTTCTGCTTATTTGAAGCTTATTTGGTACAAAAAACAAAAGATTTTACAAGTTTATTTAGTGCTTATTTTGTCCATATAAGCAGTTTTAAGGTCCAAAAAGTCCAGATTCGTTATTGTTTCAAACTGCTTATTTACAGCTTATTTCAAGCTTATTCTCTGCTTCTTAAGTCCAAATAGTGTTTTCACCTTATTTCTGTGCTTATTGAGTGCAATATTTCAGTCAAACAAAAACATATATGTGCTTATTTTGAGTCAAAAACTGAGTTTTTGTGGTGAAAAAGTTTGTCAGAATAAGTTGATCAGATAAGTGGTCGGAAAAGTCTAGGGTTTATCGGAATTGGATTCGAGGGTTTATCGGAATTGACACGAGGGTCCATCGGAATTGCATTCAAGGTTTTATCGGAATTGCTTGTAAAGTAATTCCGACATACCCTTGTTCATCGGAATTCGAATCGGATTTCTTGTAAAGAAATTTCGATAAGGTTATCGCAATTGACTTGTGTTGTCGGAATTAGACTTGGTTGGAATTGGATTTGTTGTCGAAATTAGATTTTTGTTGTCAGAATTGGTTTTTGTTGTCGAAATTGGGTTTTTGTTGTCGGAATAGGGTTCGATTGAGTTATCGGAATTGTGTTATCAAAAGTGTGTTATCGGAATTGGACTCGAACCAACAATCAAAACTTCAGTCAACAAACAACAACAGTTTACAAGCAACAAACATCGACAAACAACAAACAACAAACAACGACAAACAACAAACAACAACAAGAAGCACAACCTAACTACCCTAATCTCATCACCATCTTAACGACTACTAATCAATTACAAACTCATCTCGCAAACAGACCCAAATCTGATCCGAAACAAAAGATAAGTAAAAGAAACAAAATGATCTCAGCTCTTCTCTTTCGTGTTTTCAATAAACGTTATGACCATTAAATGTTCAATAACAACACGAAGAGAGTTCTTCACAGATCTGTGTAAAGCTTAAACTTCTTTCTTAATATCCGAGTATTAAAGAAAGAGTGATAACAATAGTGTTATACCCTTTGTTTCATTCGGTTCAATATGGAATAACTAAAAATCTCAGTGTTTGTTCACCGTTTGGTATCAATCTTTAAAAGATTTTTAGATGTGAAAATGAACCATCATCGATCATAAATAAACAAGAACAATTTGATCTCGGTTTTATCTTCTCTTGGTACTCAAAGCTTCGTTCAAAGACAAAAACCAAAAGAGATAAAATCATCATAGATCCATACTTTCAAATATCCGAACCATTTTTAAGCACAAACAAAAACTGAAAAGGAAAATTAACTAGATCAACAACAAACAAGAACATAAACTGAAAAGGAAAAATAAAATGGTTTTAGATCTCAGTTTTTTTCGTTCAATTCGTGTACTAATCTTCAAAAGATTTTAATTTGAACAATTTAACCATCAATGATCTTGTAGAAGCATAACTACTTCTTTAAAATTTTCGAAAGTCATTCAGATTAAACGAGAACAAAAGTGTTAACGCTTCATCTTTCTTTCGTTTAAAGAATAACAAGATTAAGACCTACCTAGGATTTGATTCACAACAGAAGACAAGTGTGGTTTTCCTCTTCGAATAACAATATAAGAAAAGTGTGGTTGTGCTCGGATTTGATTCACATGGGACAGTTTAGAGTGTGAGGCTGCCGAGTATAGGTTGAGAAGATTTTTTTTGTGACTGCGTTTTTTTTGTTATAGTAGGCGGATGATTAGGGTTTGAGTGTGAGAGTGGTTAGTGTTATTTTATAGTCCGACCGTTTTCTCTAGGGGTGATTTCCGGCTACCACATCCCCTCCCCATCCATCGTGCCTAATACTTCTCATCTAATTCGTTTTTTGCTAATTTCATCTTTGGGATTAGTGGATTAACGATCAAGATTGGATTGGGGTGGGTTCTGAAGGTCGATACATACGGTTTCTCTATCTAAATCACTGCCTCTCAGGGGCGATCCAGCCGCCACCCTACTCCCTTTTTCCGACCATAATCATCCTCATAAATCGTATCTCTACCAATTTGGTATGCAATCGGTTTGTTAGGTTGTGTCTTCATAGGGGTGGCGTGTTGTTATTCTCACATCTGTTTACCCTTAATCGTTTATCATTCATATATATAGGGTTTGGATGATTGTGTCGGCGTGGATCTGATGTGCTTAACGTTTAATTAAACCTATTTAACGGTTGCACAGAAACCCTATTTTTGTGTTTTCTGTTATTTAAAGTTTTTGTAAGTATGGATTTACTGTCGATTTGTAAGTGGGTTTGTGAGAGAGTTGGTTGTGTGTTATTTGATTTAGATGTTAGGGTTTTGTAAACCCTATTGTTTGCTGTTACTGGTTTCTTGCTGCTACTAGAATGATTATGCTGATGCGGTTAGTGACCTGTATGGTATTTGACGTTAGGGTGTGATAACTCTAGTATTCGTCTATGGCAGATTCTATTTTATTTGGGTTACAATCTGATTCTTTTGTTAGTGTTAACTGATTTTGCATAGAATCTTGCCATAGTGGTTATATGTTTGTTGGACACATGATGGTGTTGGTACGCATAATGTTGGGTGATTATAGACGACACACGATCTGTTCTTTTGTTACTCTTCTGTCGGTTTAAATCAGCTTTACGTGGCTGCGTTTGGTTGTTTGTTTAGATGTAATGGTCATATATTGGATGGTACATGTACATGAAAGAACAAGTTGGTTGCGGATATTTGTTTTTTCTGCAATTCTGATAATGATGTGAACATATTGGGGCTTGGTGCTTTGTACTTGGGCCTAGTTGTTGGAGCATTTGGTAGGGTGATGGAATCTGGTATTGTGACGCATTTTCCTAGCCTACTCCTCTTGGCTTCTTCTTGTAAGTTCGTCTTCTTCGGATACAGCTAAGTCTTGTTGATTGTTCCATGCCGGATATTGTTTTTGGAAGAAGGCTTTATTGTATGGCAAAGAAGATGATAGTGATGGAAGTTATGGTTTTTTAATAATCGTATTATAGTCCCAAACAAGTCTTCATGCTCGGTGTTGCCGTTGGATTTTGATTTGGGTGTGCTGTATTGATGTTCATAACATTAGGTACACGCTGGTTGAAAGAACAATGCTATTTGTTCTTGTGGATTATGTTCTGATTTGAGTACCAGCTATATCTGATCGTTGTTGGTTATGGTGGTTAGGGTTTTCGTTAACCCTATTCTTGGTGTTAAATTCGATCTTCTTTGCGTACATGGCTGTTTGCTGCAACAGTTTTGTGTATTGTGGTGGTGGATTTGAATCTGACTTTTTTTAAGGTGCGGCATATTCTTGTCTTATGGTTCATGTTTTGGTGTCGTACTGGTTTTAGTGAAACTTTGCTTCTCAGTTGTTTTCATAAGCTTCTCTCGGAGTGTTATGGAGACTAGTTCAAGGTTTCTTTGGTTATTTGGAAGTTAGGGTTTATTGTACCCTATTCTCTTGTTTCAGATCCGATTTGCTTTGGAATACATTCTTATTTGGTTATTATTGTTATGCATCATGCGTAATCATAATAGCAGTCGCATTTGGGTTTGAATATCATTGTTAGCATCTTTTGTGGTGCTATAGTGCGTTTGGAGGTGGGATTTATAAGCTGATGGTAGGGAACATGGCTTTTGTTCCTGCGTTTTCTGTCTTCGTTACTTGTTCTAGCTTATAGGATCGCCTTTGGTGTTGTATGGTGCGAACTACACTTGGAATCTCTTGTGTTAGTTTGCTGAACTACTTTGTTAAAACCCTAGTCATCGTTTCAATTGTAAGTGTGGCAAGCATTGACCGTTAGGGCTTGGCAAGCTGCTGATCTAATTCTTTATTTCCCTTTATGCGATCATGGGTTGCTACTGTTCATTACCCTTCATGCTGATGCGTAGGTTACTGGTCCTAAACTCGATCAGGACCTGTTCATTATGAGGTGAAGTTCTGTAAGTTAGGGTCGGGCGATACCCTATGGTTCGTCTATGGTAGCATTTTGCCACTTTGGTTTTCATTCTGATTCAGGTCTTGCATGTGGTGCTCATGATGTTATGTGCTGCCATAAGTTTTGTATGGCAAACTTTGATCACATGGAGTAATAACCATTATGTGATCATGGGTTTGCGTGTTCAGAACATTCTGAATCCATGGTGTCGAACCATGGTTATTTGGTTTGTTGTAATGGGAGTGGTGCTTTGTGTTTATTGGGAGGAGGGTGTTTCTTTGCTATTTCAACAAACACCTTTTTCATGTTGTTAGTGATCGAACTACTTGCTGCTATTGCTGATATAATATGGTGTTCGATGGTAAGTCAAGTTTGGGGGTATTCTTGTTCAAAAACCTTCGTATACTCGTTTCGTGGAAGTTAAGGGTTGCAACCCTATTCGGAGTGGAAGTGAATGTGTTACGCCATAATGATGTAGAAGACTCAAGTGCTGAGTAGTATTGTATTGTGCTATGTAATTTAATCATTTTTGGTAGTTCCTTTTGTTTAAGTTTTATGTAAGTTATAAGAATGGCATGTCATTCTTATATAATGGTTTGGTCTATTGACCTTTGCTTATAAGTGCCTATATAATGGGCTGAGATATGGGACTTCACCCATATCCTCTGTACTTAAACGTTTTTTGGTGTAATGTATTTTACCAGGGTGCATGATTACTCCCCTTTACCCAAAAGAAAAAATTAGGGTAAGCTAATTGTGTGGGCTGCTATTGGACTTTAATGAGGGGTTTATTTCACTAAAACCTATTTGGGCCAAATATTTGTAAAGGGTTGCGTTTGATTATACTTGGGCTGGAATAATTTTTAGGATAGTGGCATAAAACTTTGAGTAGGATGTAATATTATTTTTCGTTGGTTGGAATTTTGAGTTTTTAATTTTTTCGGGTATAATTTTTGGACCGCGGTTGTGATTGAGAATTGATAATCAGAGACTGCGTATTATTTTGGGATCGAAGTTTTGGGTTCGTGTGGAGTTATTGTGAAATTGTGAACAATTTGCCAAAGATTCATTTGAAAAACACAATCTTACTTCTTTATCGTCTACAAGATCCATTATCATTTCACACCGAAATTAAATGGAATCAAGTTCACAAGAGAGAAAGATGCCTAAAGTTGTGTAAAAAGCTATTCATTCGAAGGAAAATTGTTTATCACATTTTGAATCAGTTAAACTTCAATGTATGGCCCTGTCAGAAGCAAGGTTACCATTATGGGGTACATCGTTTCATCGAGCTTTTGAAACACTCTTCGGATCTGATATGGACTTTATAACCTTCAAACAGAAACTCTTGCACAACATATTTCAAATAGAGAAGCAAATTGAACAGGGAAGTGACTGCATAGTAGCATATCGAGCACTCAAGACGCAGTTAAAATGGTTTCTCTACTTAGATTTTAGAGTGCTCAAAAATTCTTCGGATTATGTATCAGCAAGCAAAATATGGAGAGAATGCATCACTAGTATGGAAGTTGAATTTTTTAGAGATCAGTTGCTTAAACTAATGAACATACTGGAATTGGTGCTCACTGCAAGATCACTTCATCTGAGAGAGATGCTGGAAAAGAAGAAAGTGTTAAAAGAAAAAGAAAGGGAAAGAATTGAAATGGAGATGCAGCTACAAGCGGGAACGGCCAATGAGGAAGGGACATCAGATGATAATTTGGGTTTCACGGGTCATAATGCATTATCAGAACAACATAATGGAAAATACAGTCAAGGGAATGATTCGGATACTGACGGGAAACTCAACTGTAAGGATGATTTAAAGACTGCAGCTGCTAATGTCGGACCTTCACATTGTACAAATACATTGGTTAAGGTACATCAATCAACTGATGATATAAATATATTTGATAATGTGTTTGCTTATGAGACACAAAGTCATGGACAACCTGAGTACATTAACGACACATATGTGGTGAATCAGGATGATAGAAATATTACTCCTGAGACTCCACATATGGATCCTAATGGAGGTACGGTTGAACATGACAATGTGAATCATGATCAAGAATGTGCTTCAAATGCTTTATTAATCAAAAATATTCAAAACGAAGTTGTTCGATGTAATGAGCTTAATCGTGAACTAAAAGCACAAAATACGTCGTTAACTGAAAAGCTCGAGAATTATAGTAAACGTATAAATGATTTTGAAACACAATCTGGAAAAGCAGTCTTTTGAAAACCCTTGGATGTCAAAACTTGAACAACTTGATGATGAAAACGTGTCAATGAAGTGTCAAATTTCAAAATACGAAAAAGAAATTGAGCATTTGAAACTGATTTACAAAAATCTGTTTGATTCAATCAAAAGTTCACGAGTTCAGACACAAAACTCAAACATGAAACAAAAAGAGACTGAAGATTTGAAGTCTCAATTGTCTGAATTCGCTGATAAAAAGTTTGAAAATGTTTTGCAAAAGATTGAATCAATGAAAATGAAAAAGGTTGAGTCTCAAATCACAAAAGGTTCCTTTCCAAATCCCCGGTTCGATTCTAATACTCCAGATTTTGAAAAGGAAACGGGGGAGAAAATGTATCTTTTTGAAAATGAAACTAAAAATGAAAATCATGTGCTTCAAACAAAAGTGGTTGAGCTTAAAACACTTTTAGCTCAACAAACAAACGATTTTGAGGATGCCAAAACTGACTTTTTCAAGAAAATGACCAAATTCGAAAATTATTTTGAAAGACTTAAAATAGAAAATGTTGAGTTCGAACGAAAATTGGCTCGTAAAACGGATGATTCTAAAGCCGAAAAAACTTTTGAAACAAATTGCCTCTTTAGAATCAAAATTGGCATCCCAAGATCATCTTTCTCTTCAAAAAGAATAAAATGATTTGGGAACTTCATACAATGCTTTAAAAGTAAAGTTTAATTCTCTTAACCGATCAAAGGGAAAAGCTCCTATTTCAAATTTTTCAACACCAGAAGTGAGTGTTTCAAAGAAGGTTTACACGAGTGAATCTTCAAAACCATTTTCGAAAAAGGTTTCCCAGTTTACAACTTATTCTTTGCAAAAAAGAAGGAATTTTTCGAAGAAACCAAGTTTTTCTGAAACACTTACTTCTCAAAAGTTTTCAAATCCAAATGCTTCAAAATAAATGACTCAAGCTTTTGAAACTCCACACTTTCGTTTTACGCCGGTAAAGCAAGTGTGGAGACCAAAACAAAGTTGTTTAAAACCCCCAAATGTTTCAAATGGAAAGAATCAAGTTTTTCAAACTCCACACTCTCGTTTTACACCGGTAAAGCAAGTGTGGAGACCAAAGCAAAATCGTTCAAAACCTTTCAAATATTCAATATCAAAATTGCTTTCGCTGCAACATAAGAATGACTCTGCTTTGAACATTCCAAATACTGGAAGGTTTCCATTTATCACAAAAACAAATCTTTAAAAAGAACCCATGAGGTTCAACTCTAGATGGAAATCTTCTTCTTCAAATTTTAAAACTCTAAGAGAAACACCAGGTTTCTCAAACAATTTTCAACGGAAAAAGAGTTTTAAATCTCCATTGATTCCACGAGTGTTATTTCAAAATGAAACACCAGTTCTCAGTCCCCGTTGGAATTCAACATCATTAAATCAGATTGACTCAACTTACAAATGGATTTCAAAATTTAGTAAACCCATTAGTGTCGTGCTTAAATGGGTTCCCAAGGTTGTTGTCTAATCTAAACTTCAAATGACTTCTTAGTACTTTAGCTAAGGACTCGGACTTTAGCCTAACGACTTGTACACACATTACAGTGTACAACTCGGGTTTCAAAGAAAGGAAAATGCCTTGCTAAACCATTCATTAAAACCAAGTGTGCACTTATCCTAAAAACAATAAGCAAATTCTTCTCTGGCTTGAGATATTTTAGAAAAACTTTCAAAACCTTTAAGCTCAAGTCAAAGAAAGGACCCTGTTGTACGTTTTGGTGTGACAGTCCTAACATAAAAGAAGTTCTTACACTAAGTTTATAAAAAACTTCTTAATCTTGAGCAAAGTTTATTCAAAAAATTTCAAAAGGTTTTTTAAAACTTTTCAAAATTTTGCTCAACATTTTCTAATCTATACTCCCCAATTCGCTCCAAAGTTTAAAAATGTCAAAACATATGCAAGTTTTGAGGGGGAGTATTTCATAGTATAACGTTTTAGTTACCTTGAAGACTCCTTCCCTCAAACTTTAAAAGTTTAAAATTCTCAAAACAAATGCGAGTTTTGAGGGGGAGTATTTACAAAACAAAAAATGTTCCGTCAAAATCATGCTTAATGGCTTGTGCACATATAACAGTGCACAACCCGATCTTGTAAAGAAAGGGCCCTGAGGTATGCTTCAGTGCCTCAATCCTAAACTAAGGAGCGAAATATTCTTATATTTTTAGCAGAATTAATCAATATTTTGAAAAGTTTTTTTTTTTTTTTTTTTTTTTTTTTTTTTTTTTTTTTTTTTTTTTAAATTCTGCTCAAAAGAACAAGTACTCCCTTGTTAAGGGGGAGTACTTGAAACAAAAATATTTGTTCAAACCAAGAAAGTTCTTGTTGATTTTCTTCCCATAAATCTCAAAAAGCATATTTTAATCAAAAGTTTTCAAAAACAACATGAATATGCTATTTTTGAGGGGGAGAATAAGTATATGATTAAAATATGGTAATGAAAATATGGAATCTCGCATGAGCTCGACTCAGAATGCACCCTCGAATTGACGAAAATCAAAAGTCATTAATCGAAAAGACTTGTCCGGGACGGGTAATAATTTCAAGCCGGTTTATCCGGTGATGTAAACGTGTCTCGCAAAGGACTTGTCAATGTAGAGTGTACCGATTTCGAGAGATTCTTATTTGAATATGACCTGGACGGGTAATAATTTCAAGCTAGTTTAACTAGTGATGTAAATGTGTCTCGCAACGATCATATTCACTGAAAATCAATCAATTCTAAAAGTGCTGACTCCACCCGACATGTGCAAATTTACCTTAAATACTTATGAGCACATGTTAAGGGGGAGTATTTCTGAAAAATGCAAAACTCTCAAAGTGTAAACAATATAAGTTTTACACTCATAAACACTTTGAGAGATTTTCAAAAGAATTGGTTTTAATGGCAAACATAGGATAGTCATGGAGATATAAGGTGACTAAGGTTAGGAAACCGTCCAATAATCCGCTAGAGCCGTAGGGATCTACCCAAGGATAATACCAATAGTTTAGAACTAGAAAGTCCTAGGTATGATGAAAAAATGAGTAAAGAAATGAAAGGAGAAAGAAGGGGTTGAAGAATGAAAAAGAATAATTATAGAAAAGGGTGAAAAGAAATAGCTCTCCATATGTTCAACCTTAGGGCAGAAACCGGGTTCAATGCATATGCTACTGGTTGTTACTAAGGTGACAACGGTATTGAAGATTAAGCCGTCATGGACCCAGTGACGCACTGCACTAAACCTTCTAGCCACTCAAGTGTCTCTCAAAAGATACTTGTTTCATTTCTCACAGAGAATCCTTCATTATCTATCGACCTCTCATTCCGAGATGAGTTGATATTGAAAAGGAGGCACTCTGCTCCATGCCTCCGATGACTAAAAACCAATAAGCACTAAATTGAGTCTAGAGCCGCGAGATACAAAAAAAGATCTCATAGGAACACTCAAACATTTCTACACTGGTTGTTCAACAATAAGAACACCAGTTATAAATTACAAGAGTCCTACGAAAATCTTAGTAATCTGCCAAGAACACTCATAAGGGAACTCGCAATTGCGATTCTCAGTGATTGAGTGGAAATTTCTGCCAGCGTCAACATCAAACAACCCTGACAGCAGGTCACTTCGGTAATCCCTTGTGGATTACACTTAGTGTTCAAGCTGGCTCCAAACGGTCTACAGTCGTGAAGTGATACTTCGGTATACTTCAGCGGCTCACCTGAATCATTGATACACTTCGGTGTATCTGAGTTAGCTCTCTCGGGAGCATCCGGTTCAGGAACAGCCTTGGCAAGGATTAGAGAAAGTCTTCACACTATGCTGTTGACGATCTCGAAGTCCAAACTTGTATGAGCCAGATGATTTATTGCTAACTGTTTAACTACAGGTACTTATGAAGACCAGGAGTTCCACCACCACCATTTCCATCATGCTCATGCAAATATCATGAAGAAAAGTTCTTACAAAGACTAAGGAATAACAAAAGTTCAAAGAAGTCAAAGAAAGTCTAAGATCAAGGCAAAACAACCTTTCAAAAGTCAAAGATCGAAGTGAGAACTACTTGAAGTATGAAGATCAAAAGTCAAAAGAAGTATGAGCATGGTGGAAAAGACGTAAAGACATCGTGATTAAAGTACGTTGGTGGAGGGCAGATCAAGACATTACCATATCACTCACAACAAGAACAAAGAACAAAGATATAAAGACGTCGAAGCCGAAGAAGCAAAGAAGACGTCAAATGATCACAAAAACAAGAACGAAGAACACAGATCACAAAGCATGATTGGAACAAATGATCTAGCAAAGCTATTACACAAAGACTCAAAGTTCAAGACAACAAGCATCAAAGAAGATCATCCATCTCTATTAGAGGACCCATAACCCACATGCCACAGAATGAGATCTCAATGATCACCCTTTAGGGGGAGATTGTTGGAAACGCAAAAGTGATGATAATAAATGTAATCAAAGAGAGATCTCAATGATCGTCACTTAGGGGGAGATGTTGGGAATGCTTAAAGTGACGATCATTATCGAGTCAACGAGTCTTGTAATATGGTCATGTAATAGATCGTTAGAATCACAAAAATATAGTCTACAAGATAGTAGAAGTGTGCCGTCTAGTTTAGTCTTAGTATTTACGTTAATGTTGAATTAGTAAAATATGTAAAGACGACACACTTCCCTATTCTCATATCATGGAAGTCTATATATACATGTAAACCTCTCATTTGAGAGGTGTGGATTGTTTATGGAAAGAGAAATTCTCTCTTATTTCCTTACTTGTTCTTTCTCTCTCTACACATTATCTTTCTCTCTCTAACATATTACATAAGTGTGAAATGATCTAAAAAGATTGACTAACAAAGTCCATGGAATGTACTATAACAACCCGTAATTTTCCATGTCAACATTTATTTCCAAACTCTAATTTATTACTTTGAAATTTTACAATAACACTTTTATGAAAAACTTTTTAGTTAAATAAACGTAAAACTAGGAACAACCCGCTTGTGCACTAGGACTTAAGCTATATTTAGTCCACAACGTTCCAGTACCTTGCTCCTACTTCGGTTCACAATTTTAAACCCGAAAACAATTTCCTTTTCTTTATTTACTTACGGTTGTCAATTCAACTAACGCTATTCGCAATTTAAAATTTAACACCCGATATACCCAATACTCCCAACAATTATTTCTAACTTATTTTTATACTTCCTAAATTATTACCAAGTTCCAAAAATATTTCCTTACGCCTAAGGTAATTTCTTTATTTCTTACGTTTAATTACGTATAACTTACGTTAATCACCAAACCAACAACCAATACCTATTTCTAATACCCAATACATACAACATATACACTCTTGTACCAACACAACACTTCTACTCCTATTTTATTCATGTTGCCCCCCCCCCCCCCTTGGTTTATAATTATTACTAGACAAAATTACATGACAATTAAATGTCCAACACAACCCATAAAACATGGGGTTGCCAAGACTTAGTCTTGGTGGCTTGACCAAGCCATGTCCCCCCTCCTAGCCCCCCAATCGGCCTAACATATATAACCTAGCCAATGATTCTTTTTGACCTAACTATTCTAGCTTTGAAAAGCCCTTAGTATATATATGTGTTCATGTATATGTAAGTAACTAGTTCAAGACAAAAAAATATATATATATATTACTCACTCATTCTACACATACAATTTGACACACACATTAAGGAGCAAGGAGGAAGGAAAGCTTGTTGGGTTAAAATCTAATGTCATTAGAGTATTCTAGTAAGGTTTTGGAAACACCAATCTTGGGTTAATCAAGTGCATTACATTCTCAACACACTAATCTCCTTTTGTAAGTAAACTTTACATTGCTAAACTTCACTTTTCATATCATAATGCTAGTTCAAGTGTATATACTTAGTTTATCACTTTGTACATGTTAATCAAAACCTTGTAACCACAATAATCTCTAAACTAATAGCTATGTTTTAAACAAGTTTTTATCATAAGTAAACTGGTTGGTATAATCTCAACAAGAAATTAAAGATGAAAACATCATATATATATACACATACTAGTGAACTTGTAATTTTAACCATCCTTGAAGATCATTTACAATCATGAAAAATGGACTTTTTAATATTGCTAAGTTTAGTGTTAGATCACTATTGATATGTTGAGAAATTGGTGGATGAACTAGGATTAGTTCTGAAGTTGTTGTTAAGTGGTTATGATAACTAGAAGGCTAAGAAAATAGTTTGACACTTTTGACAATGAATCTGTCCCATATGGCTTCCTACAGAAAACTCAGTAGCTTGTGACAAGTTTAGGCTAAAAATATAGAAAATAGACTCAATAACGGAAACGAAGCCGCTTGAATGAGTTAAAACGGGCTTATAACGAAAAAGATACGTTAGTTTTAAATTATGCAACGAAAACTAAATTTTCTGAAAATTATAGAAGCTGTTAGGAATTTTTGAGTGATGAAAACTGATGTTAAAAGTTAACTTGACTAGCCGGGACACTAAAAACATGTTAGCATACTTAAATACCTTCGCGGGGATATATAAAACTTAGGAAACGGAGCTACGACGAGAAAGTTATGGCTTAAAAGAGATTACGACGACATATAGGTTTGACAACTTATTATTTGCTATTAGAAAAACTGATGGAACATTTTAAAGCGGATTTTTGGACACTTAAGGCTTGGTTTTGGCTAAAATGACGTAAACAAAAATGGTAGAACATTATGTATACTTATTAGGCGGGTTAGAGATTTTCAAAATACTTATTAACAAGACGACTAAAATTTGAACACGAAATTAACAAGTTACGTTTTCTAAAAAGGGTGATTTTCTAAATAAAAGAACACATTGACGCAACTACATTTTTGACGATAAACATGTACAAGTGATAAAGTCATGAACTTGCGTGCATGACCTTGTTTTCGAACCTAAGACATATGTATTATTTAGGTCGCGATTAGAATTATCGGACCTTATTCACCATTTACCAATTTACCAACCGAGATTTGCTTTACTAAGGTGAGTTTCATAGCCCCTATTTTTATTGTTTTACTAATCGATTTGAAATACTTGGGGTGGGAATAAATATATGGACACAAGTGTATTAAACATTTATTGATTGCCTAAGTTGTTGTCGTTTGCCATAAATTCTCTACAATCATGAACCGTTAATTAATTTGTAAGCGCGAATGTTGTGAATAGATCTATTGGGGGTAAACTCCTCCGTCCGGGTTGGTCGCTCCAACTTGTCAAACGGACGCATTTCATTTGATGTCGTACAGGTGTTTGGCAAAGCACCTGTTTGGGGTGATAATATGAACTAACTGTTAAGGCTTCGGTGTCATGAGCTTAGTGCAACAGTAATCTTTTTCATAAACATGTTTTGATATATTGTCTTTGAAATCTTGTGGTCCATACATAACTTGTTTACTTAAACCTATGAACTCACCAGCTTTATGCTGACCCTTTTAGCATGTATTCTCAGGTGTTGATCTTTACTACAGCACAATCTAATGTTGGAGGCGCTTGGCAAGGGCACAGTCATAGGCTACTCTGATATATTTGGGACCAATTGTTTATTTATATGGGCCTTATTTCCGCATCAGATTAAATGTTTTAAACTGGTTTACTATGATAATGTAACAAAAAAAAAAAAATTTTTCTTCTAAATGTATAAGGTAAATCCGTTCTCTTTACTTTGTGTTGTGATCCAATTTAGTAGCACCCCAGCGACATGTATTGTAACATTTCTCAATTTATGAGGTCATTATTTGATTATTTATGTCATTCAATCTTTTTACTTTAAGTAACTTACCTTTTACGAGCAACCGAATTAATTTAATCGCGTACGTTAATAAACGTACATTTAACTCAAAACGACATTGGGCTATGCTCAGTCTACACTTTTTATGCATTTTGGGTTCCTTACAATCTTATTTTAAACGTTATAATTTACTTTTTCCAATTTTGCGTAAACCTTGCACCTTTTATGTTTTACTCGATTTAAATCTACGTTTTAAGGTTTCAACAACGTTTAAACCCTCCGATGTACTCACCACTCATCTAAACTACTAATATAAGTTATATTAATAAGCTTTAACAATTTTATAAGTAGTGGATTTTTACGTTGCCCGATTTTACGTTACGCGTCCTAAAAACTTCACGTTTTTAATTATCGGGATCAAAACTACACACTATAACCTCAAAACTACACAAAATAAATAAATCTTCCCCACTCACTCACACCTCACGCCACTCTTACACTTGTCTCATACTTGGACAAGTGTACTCCAAATCCTACATAAACCACTAAGTTATCATCACCACAATATCACTCTCATTCATACAACATAGTTTTTGTCACCATTTTTCTTTCACTCTCCCCCCCCATCTTCCTTGTTGCCGTCCCTTCTTAATCACCAACACCATCCCTCACTTTTAATCAAGTTACAAGTTACACTAAGAAGATGAAGACCTAGGTGATTGCTACATAGTCCAAGCAGACATTTGGTGATTCCATGGTTAGTTTAAGGGTTACACAAGAAGATTAAGGGCTGAAGTAAGTTGACTTTTGAAGTATCTAGCTCAAGGTTATAAGAGTTTGCAAGAGATCAAGTGGTAGAAGGCTTGAAGATTTAGGGTAGTTGTCCTTATGTTCTTGTTGTCTTTCATCCAATCTGTGTAAGATTTTGGTTAAATCTTTATGTTCTTCCTTCATTTTTGTATTTTTCATGTTTTGTATAAGTTGTATATGTTGTTAAGACTTGATTTGATGTTGTACATAGCTAAACACAAGCCAAAACATAGGTTATACTTGTTAAAAATCTGTTTTGGTACAACTAGTGAATAACTAGTGATTTTGTTAAGCCTTGACACTAAATCATGAATCATGTGGTAGAATTAACTTAGAGAAACTAATAGAGGAAGTAAAAACAAGAATATGAGCTTTTGAATCACTTAAAAAGGTCTTGTAGATAAAAAGTTATAGCAAAATAATGATTTCTATAAGAAAAGTTGATGCTGGGCAAAATAGCATACTGATCAGAACTTAAAACGCGAGTTTAACCCTTTTATGCTCCGAATCACTGAAAATGTAAAACACAAAAGTTGCTCAGAATGATGTTTTATACAAAATCGCGTGCGCATGTAAGCTGAAAATGAAAAACGAAGGCTGTAGACCATAAAAGTCAACTGGACCTATTTTGACCCAAAGATTGCCATGACCTAAGAACCTTTGTAGCATTTTGACCACTTGAGACCAAATCACAGCCAAGGATATTGTTTCAAATAGCCAAGGATCATGTCTCAAGGCCTTCTAGCCGAGGCATAGCCATGGCTATGGCCTTGGTTGTTGTCTTCAAGTTATAAGTCTAGCCGCACGGCTAGCTTGGGTCTGATAACCCGAAACTTATTATTGAAGATTGACCATTTATTTAACTCGTTTTCTTAACCCCGACAACTTATAAAAATTGACTATATCACATATATAATTATCACTAGGTCACAACTTACACTTGATCCGCGAAATTATAACAACTAATATGATGTTTAAACCTTTTTCACAACATGAGATATATGTACAACATCTTAATCAAATCAATGACATTACATTTACTTGTACACTACTATCGTGCTCACTATACTCTCGTAGGTTGTCGTTGAGATCGTGATCTCGCCATACAATATCTGTTGCTATAATCCACTACTATATACTACGGTGAGTTCATTGCCTCGCGTTTACTTACTCAAAAGTTTTATAAACCGTGCGAGGGGGATACATGCTAGTTTTATAAACTGAATACAAGTAGTTTTTGGTATGCTTGACCTGATTACATGATTATAGTTATTGAGTAACTTTTGCCATTCAAGTCCCTAATTTCATGAACCGTTAATTCCGTGGGAAACGCTATTATTATGAATATGCATATTTGGCTTGACAAGCCTGACCGGATGAGTCGCGCTCATATTCAACGGGTACATAATATTGAGAGATCGTGGTAAATGACAAATCTTACCTTTGAGGGGCATTATTAAATTTAAGTTAAGGTTCAGTGTCATGAGCTCGAAGCAATAATCTTATTTCCCGACTTGTATTCGTTACATGTCAACTGATGTATAATACTTGTATTCAACTTATTAATTATTAAACTCTATGAATTCACTCAACTTTATGTTGACTTTTTAGCATGTCTTATCTCAGGTCCGTAAAGTGTTAAATGCTTGGATGGGCGACGCAAGGATATGGATATCGACAAGGATGGCCCATGTTTTAAAATCACATTCGGTGAAAACCTAAACTTTTAAACTTATGTTATTTCCAAAATTATGTTGCTTTTGATATTATCGAATCTGAAAACTTATTATAAACGTCTCTATTTTGAGTTCGTTTACTATACTTGTACTATGTGACTAATAAATAGCACCCCATGTTGTATTCCGCTGCGTTCCGAAAATGGGGGTGTTATAGATTGGTACCAGAGCACAAATTATAGTGAACTAGGTCGTTTTCTTTTAAAAACCTAGACTATAACCTTTAATTTTTCAAAAGTCACGAGTTCCATCATCTTGTCCGATATCTATGCGCGCCTACTTCCTGAATTTCATGTTACATCCTCAAGTATATCGCTATTATATTAAGGATAATTATAGGAGCACTATAATTAATTCTTAACTCGTTCGATAATCCGCAAAAGTATCACTTCTTATATATGTAAACTTTTGTACACTAAACATCCTTGGTGTATTTTATGCTATTCATGAGCATTATGAATTTCCATCCGAAAATTTATACACATCTTCAAGTGCACCCTTGCTATACATATATGTATAGTGAATATTATTATATGTACTTAAGATATTTTTCGACTATCTTGCTTGTTCCTAAAGCATCGCTATATTTTTTTTTTATGAAGTTTCTCCATGTGAATACTAAAATCTTCTAGACATTGTATGTGATTACAACGGTCTCTCTTATTTATCAGACATTGTACATGATTACAATGGTCTCTCTTATTTATCAGACATTGTATGTGATTATAATGGTCTCTCTTATTTCTCAGACATTGTATGCGATTACAATGGTCTCTCTTATTTATCAGACATTGTACGTGATTACAATGGACTCTCTTATTTATCAGACATTGTACGTGATTACAATGGACTCTCTTATTTATCGGACATTGTATGTGATTACAATGGTCTCTCTTATTTCTCAGACATTGTTTGCGATTACAATGGTCTCTCTTATTTATCAGACATTGTATGTGATTACAATGGTCTCACTTATTTCTCAAACATTGTATGCGATTACAATGGTCTCTCTTATTTATCAGACATTGTATGTAATTACAATGGTCTCTCTTATTTCTCAGACATTGTATGCGATTACAATGGTCTCTCTTATTTTTCAGACATTGTATGTGATTACAATGGTCTCTCTTATTTCTCAGACATTGTATGTGATTATAATGGTCTCTAAACTCTTTCATAACCATATGTAATATCATTTCATATAACATCGAAACATGTTGCAGTTTATCAATTTCTATTAGTTGTCTTACTCCCCGTGAACTCATGTTTTCTGAGCATTTCTGCTTTGTAACACCCCAACCCGACAAGGGTAAAGATATCACAACAATGGTTTCGTATCAGATCAAAACAAAGCATACCTCTATAGTAATACAAGAATTCTCAAAGGTTACAAATGAAATACAGATACTACAGGGTTACAAATGAACTTCCAATAAATACTAATTCCGAAATAATAATAACTTCTAGTCACTTCTAAATCCAGACAGCTATCAAGTCTTCTAAGTCCAAAGGTACTCTCCACCCATTCCCAGCTTCCTACTAAAACCTGCCGCAGGAAAAGAAATGCGGCTGAGCTACGAGAGCTCAGTGAACAAATATAATGATAACAAACAGTAATAGAGAATAGTACAAAATAACAGAAACAAAGGTCAAACAGATATAATATGGTTCAAGGGATAAGTCAATGAATAAGTATAAAGGAAAGAGAAAAGGGATAGTAATCCACCACGAGCCCAGAAACAGATCATATCATATCATAACCGTGTAACCATAAATCTTCATAATCATATAGAGGGGAGACCTCTCAGATAATCAGATAATATGAGGGGTGTCCTCATTCTTCAAATGGAGTAGCTAGCTCCCAGACATATGTGAAGGGCATGTATAGCACACAGTACCAATCACCAGACAATAATAAATCAATCATGTTAAATCCACTAAACAGATCAGATCTAGGATGCATCCATACGCCCCCGCAGACAAATAGTGGCCAAAATAGTATAATGCGCATATCAGATAATAGATAAGGGGACGTGGCGGAACATCACTCTACCGCCCTAGAGTCATGCCATTGGTGCATCAATGACACGGCCATGTTACCTTCATGGCTAGGAAACAGATTTTGGCTCGGGTATCAAACTAAGAGTCAGATATCATATCAAATCAGAATGTCATAACAGATGGCTCATAACAGATAGTTCATAACAGATGGTTTATATCAAATATCATCAGAAGTAGTACCAAAAGTCCAAATCAGAGTTTATCAGATCAAGGTTCATATTCAATAATCAAGTCAAGGTTCAGATCAAAAGTTCATTTCAAAAGTTTCCATCAAAAGTCCATTTTAAACAATCCTTTATTCATGATTTTCATAAGACGATCCTTTAGAGTGGTTTTCATAAAATAATCTTTCAAAACGGTTTTTATAAAGATAGTCTTCAAAATATAGTTTTCATAAAAGTTAGTAACATTTTATAAAAGTAGTTTCGCATCATTTATAAACATCTTTTAAAATGGTCTTTCTCAAAACATTTCCATGGTATAATTCAAAAGGTTTTCATAACATAGGTTCATAACAGAGGTCATATCAAATGGAATCAATAGAGGAGGTTAAAGCAAAGGGAATCATAGCAATGGCATCAGATCAGAAACTAACGGATCAGAATATGAAAGAGATCATGAGAAACCTTGTAAGAAAGGTCAGAATATCTGTACCTTAAACCGCCAACGAAATCATATCATAAGAATAGGAAGTCACTCCTTCTTCTGCGAATCTACACGAATTAATGATCGGCTTATTATTAATTTGTTTTAAATCAGATTACTCGTTTTAGTCGGCTTTCCATTTTTAGAGACTTTCCATTTTTAATAATCTTTCTATATTTAGTAAGTTTCCATAATTAGTAACTCTCCCGAATTAATCAGATTAGGGTTACAATGATAATTAAGTAAGCTTTAAGGCTTATTATGAACAATAACGTAGTTTGGGATTTAAAGTGACAACCTATCTAGTTTAGGGTTCAACTAGTAATATAATTTCATAATGACCCATTTAGTACTTAGCCGAATTTAAAATCAACACCGTTCTCAAAATTACTTTCGAAACTCATTCCTGAAACTAGACATCACCGAGGCTCAACTCACACTTGATTAAAAGGACACACATGAGAGACTAACACAAGAATTAACAAGACAAGATCGAATCACAAACCTTTCTTTTAGACCCGATTACTACACGTGTTTTAACCCCTTAAATCAAGACATACGTCACACACCTCATGATCCCAAATACACACATAAAAATAATATCTAGTTGAATGGTCTGTTGTAATATATATTAATTACTACTTAAACATCATGCTCTTTAATCTTTAACACATACCCATGCGTACCATTTTAACAGGATTTACAACTTTAATGAACTCACATGGCACTAGTCTAATGACATGAATTAATAGACTTTGCAACTTCAATTCTCATGCACAATATTTACGTGTACAATTATAACCATTGTACAACCAACCCCATTCGACCATGATTTTAGACAACAGGCAACTTCAGTTTTAGACTCATGTAACCCACGCAAAACGGCCCACAATTCTCGACACAACTACAGCCTATATCACGAAATAACACGACTTAGAGGTCAGTCTAATTCCACGACACATGACGTATACAAATAATGCGACACACACTCCAACACCAAGTATAGACATGATCGATATACACCACAACACAAACATAACGCCTAGAACAGATGAGACATGATCGACTTCGCCAGAACCATACATGCGATCATACTTACATGACACGATCCAAAACTCTAAATCTCAAATGATTTTCCATATGTATGTTTGACACCTTTTTAAATGTATAAGAATCTTATGTTGGTATTCATGGACTTCATATAAACAACATACTGATGTAAATGCTTCATGCTTTATTAATTGGTAAGACTTCTATTCATGTTCTATGTGGCGTTAGTAATTTACAACTTTTATTCAACTGACAGCATGCTTCATAATACGAAAAGAAATAGAAGCCTATATATGATTTAGATTAAGGTTTAGACGTCTCATATAAATGTGTATAAGCTAGCGACCTTTATGCGTGACAAGGATGGTAATGATTTACCTTAGGGCTGCTCTGGAATGGATCGAAAACGAAAAGAACACATGACTTGAATCAGCCACAATCGGCCACCCAACCATGCACGTTCCAAGGCTGTTGCAAAGCTTCTTTTTCTTGATTTCTTTATGGCAAAAAGGGTGATGATTATGGTGGCTGCGTTTTGATGTCGTATGTTTTGTGTGTTCTTGTTTCTTGCATGCTCACATGGGAGTAAATGAAGAGGCGACTGCTGATGTTTTCGCATGATTTGGAAGGAGATATATTAGGGTTTTGTCTTAGTGTTTGATTCGGTTGGAAGAGAAAAAAAAGATAGCAGCCTGTTGTAGTTTTTGTTTTAGGGTTTGTGTGAGGACAAAAGTGTGATGTATGGTCCTTGATATGGAGCAGCGAATGGGATCCAAAACTGCCGCCCCTTCTATTTTATTTAAGGGTTTTAGGTATGATATTGTGTGTATATGTTCGGTTGGACTAATAAAAGATAAAGAGGGTTATTGGCTGAAAAGTTGGCCTAGTAAAAGGGGTTAAAGAAGGCCAAATTCACATTTTTAAATAGAATATAAATCTTGACATTTCATATGTCGATATGTTATGTACAAATTTAATTATATTCGGCCTATATGTTATACTTTTAAACGTGCCATAATTTATATCATATGGTTCATACATAATTTCATATAATACTTTAGATTATGTGTTCATATCGTATGGTTTCAAGTCATAACATGTTATATAACTCAAGTTTTAATTTATAGCGTATTTTATAAGTTCTTAAAAGTTCAAAATTAAAGGGTATTTTGGTCATTTCGGATTGTGGTAATTTTAGGGTTTTACATGCTTACTTTCCGAAGCACAACTATGTATATAAAGATTATTCATATACACTTTGTTTACTCTCGACTACTTAGCGTTATAAATGTTTTACCGATTCTTACCCTTTATATACTCAGTCTCTAGGGCATCATATCAAACCCCACTTCTCCCAATTATGTATCTATTTCATCAAAATTTCTAAACTGTTATACATACTCATTTATTTTATGATCCCCTAAAACTTTCTCAGGCATTTTGGGTGGCACAAGTGCACAACAGTCTCATTTATTTTCAAAACATCGTGAGCGATAATTTAAAAACATTTCATGACCTTACAAAACATTGTTTTACATAAAATCCGTCTCAGTTTATCGTTACCCCTTAATTATCAATAAGTGTAGGGACTGGGAGATTAGCTAGAGCCGAAAACCTAGAACACCAGTCAAGCGGCCACCTCCAAGAACCATTAACAATGACATCACTAACCGAGTCGGATAAGCTTAAACCAGCCCGAACATGTCACTAAGAGGAGAAATAAAGTACTAACACATGAAATAAACATAACTGCAATAAGAACAAACTATTTCCTAACACGACCTTGGGGCTTGATATCATACATGTCATAAAAAGCACCCAATTGTCCTGGAAGATCATAGACTTGATCCGCATAGTCATCATAATCATAGTAATTGTAACACCCCCAATTTGGTCTATGAAGCGGAATTAAAACTGGGTGTTACTTGACAGTACAATAGTCATTATAATAGAAAACGATATCTAACTGAGTTGTTTAAAAAGACTTATCATTCGAATTATTGAAATATATCAGAGTTTACAAAGATAGGTCCCAGTTGGTTCCATGTTTACAAAATACATCAGTAATAAGTATTTGATGTTTATCGAATGATAAAATAGTTATAGCCTTCTTGATTGATTCAGTGCCCCTCCGTGCCAGCCTCTAATATCATAGACCTGAAATATATGCTTAAAACTGTCAACACAAAGGTTGAGTGAAATTCATAGAGTTTATTAAGTGGTTGAACACAATATGTTTGTAGTGTGAGTTATGATCTCATACTCATGGTTTGAAAACAAAACAGTTATTATTTCACTAAGCTCATGCAACCAAAGCGTTAACGGGTACCAAATTCAATTGGCTTGCTTGTCGCCCCGGTAGGTACTTTGCCGTCATACCCTAGGTTTTCAAATATAGTGCGTTTGTTTGAACGTACTTGGTCAACACAAACGGGATTCGTCAATCCTAATAGCCGATTCACAATATTCGCGCTCACTACTCCTAGTGATTAACTGGTTCATGATATGGAGCCTTATGTTTGGCAATGATGGTACTTAGTGACAATAAAACAATCAGATAAGCATACAATTTCAAAGCATTATGTTTGGTTAAAAATAGCATGTATTCGCCCCAAGGGTTTGTAAAACAATTAAGTAATAAAGAACCCTCTCTCCCAAGTGGCGACTAAAAAACCTCTCCCTATGCAAATCGATCTCATCAAATCTCCTTAATCCCTTGTGTTTCTTGCATAAATCTGATTAAGTTTATTGATTAACATTCATTGTTAATTTTTACTTAATTAAATTTCTGTTTCGGTTCACAAGATTTAGGGTTTTTTGTAAATCATTTTTTAGGGTTCTAATTAAATCGACTTTTCTGCTCACTCTATTAATCTGCTATGATTTGATCCTTATGGTTTGATCATCCTTGTGTTGATCTCTTCATTAATTCGATTGTAGATTAATTAATACTAGTGAATGATTAGTTTTATTTTGTTAGGGTTTCGGTTTTGTCAATCGCTACTTAGGGTTTTCATAGTCGGTTCCTGTTTTTTATATTATTCAAACATTAATTGAGGATCGACTTCTGATTATGGGTTAATCTTATGAACATTGATGATTACAAACCCTAGTGTTACTAGGGTTTTACGCGTTTTGATTTGAAGTTCAGACGTTTTTTACTTCTTGTTCTATGCGATCTGCTGGTGCTCGTTATTAAGGGTTTTTATTGGGCTGTTGTGATGGATATATTGGGAGAGTCAAACGCTAAGCTTCTACGCTCAGTTGCTGCTAAGATCAAAGAAAGAAACAATCGTTTGAAGACCTTGGAAGGAAAGGCTGGTGTTTCACGTTCCACGAAAGCAATAAGGGCTTCTGTAAACCCTAATTCTGATCCGTGTGATGTTAATTCATCTTTGGGTAACGATTCTGGTCCTAATGTGAACGTTTCCCTTGCGAATGAATTGATTGGTGAGTCTGTTCCTCAGGATATCGCGGGTGCTTATTACATTCATTCTTTGTTTGGAGTGTCACTTAGTAATCATGAAGACATTGATGAGTTCACTAAGGGGCTTGAAGAGGGTACATATCCGTTGTGGTCTACTTTGGATAGGGAAGTTCGCTTAAGGGTTATGGGTATATTACAAGATATGTGGGATGCTATTAAGGCTGAAATTATTGCTCAACCATCGATCCCTAAATCGTCTCATGAGTCTTCTATCCCCGAACCTGTATGTGAAGGTGTTAACATCTCTATTCCTCGTAAAGTGGTTGAAAAGGTTAGTTCTCGATTGGACCATACTTTATATGGCTATTTTATTGGAAAAAGGATGGTGTTTCCTGTTGTTGAATACTATGCTAGGAGTAACTGGATGAAACATGGTCTTAAAAGGATCATGATGAATTCCAAAGGCTTCTTTTTCTTCAAATTTGAGACATTGGCTGGTTTAGAAGCTGTTTTGGAAGAAGGTCCTTGGATGATACGTAAATCTCTAGTAATTCTCAAGAAATGGTCTATGGATACTTTTTTGCGTAAGGAAGAATTGACTAGCATATCGGTATGGGTTAAATTGCATGAAGTTCCTCTTCAGGTCTTTGAAGAGGATGGTAATAGTTTGATTGCTTCTTTCATTGGTAAGCTTGTCATGCTTGATTCTTATACTAGCTCTATGTGTAAGGATTCATAGGGTAGAAACAGTTTTGCTAGATGTCTTATTTAGGTCAAGTCTGAATCTGATCTTGTGGAGGATGTGACTATTGGTTTCCCTTCTCTCACTGGGGAGGGTTTTAATAAAGAGACTATACGTGTTGAATATGAATGGAGGCCCCCCAGATGCAGTTTATGCAAAAATTTTGGTCATACGCATGATCAATGTCCTAAAAAGGTGGTGAGTCCTCCTTCTCAGGCGGTTAGCCTTCCTACTGTCTCTACTTCTCATGTGGCTACTCCTGCTATGGAGTTGGATACTGATGGGTTCCAAAAGGTGGGTAAGAAAAAGAAGAAGGGTAAAGCCAAGTCTTCTAATACGAATAAATATGTTGGTACTTCAGTTAAACAGTTCAAACTTATTCCTAAGGCAGATAAGGGGGCTAGTAATGTTAGACCCGTTTCCCGGGTATTGGGACCCCACCCTAGATGAAAATAGATTATGGCTTTATGTGATTGGCTAGTCAACATATGTTGTGTTTTAGTCAAACCCGATAGCCAATTAATAGTCAAAGTATGACTATGTAGTCATATAAAAGTGTTGAGTAACTTTAAGGGCTTAAGTTGCCAAGTGTTAAACATGTATTATAAGTTAGTGTGGCTAAAATGGAAGAAAGAGGACTAGAGGGGCCATTCTTGCCAATGTCCCAAACTTGTACCTAACTAGATATATCTAGGAATGTCTAGACTTTTCCACATTATTCATGTGTGTGGGAAAGGCCGGTTTTAGTGAGAGGAGAAAGGGAGGGAAAAGGCTAGTGATGGTTTAGGAGGAAGAAGATGAAGACTTCATGATTATAGTCTTATTTAGTAATGATCTTCCTCAAGTTTTGATTATTGAATGATGATGATGATCGATGATGATGATGATGATGGAAGCTTGTGTTGATGATGATGTTCTTGTTGTTATGTAGCTTGGTTTGAGGTAAGTAAAATGATGATAGCATATGTTATATGGAATTCCATCATTATGTGTTATGTATGTTTATGGTTAGAAAGATAGCTTGTGTTATGCCTATGTGATGTCAAGATATGGCTTATGTGAAGATTGGATGCTAGGAGATAAGTTGATGTTATGTGCTAGTGATTATGTGAAGTAAGTGGTTTATGTATATGATGCATTATGAGGTTTGAAGTATAATGGTATGTTATAGTCGTTTTACTTACTAAGCCTTTGTGCTTACGGTTTAGTTGTCTAACCATTTTGTAGGTTGGCATGCTTGTATGGATGGCTTGGATATAGTGATTAAGGATTTAGATATGCAAGAGTTAAGGTAGTGTGTATTTAGGAGCTTAGGTAGAATACCGAGCTCATTCAAGATGATACCCCCGTGAGTCCATAAATGGTTTGTAATGTGGAGTCAAGTGTGAAATTGTATGTTAATGGAGTCATAACGATTTGGAAGTCTAACGGTGGGTCTAAGTATGTTTTATGTGTTTTTGAGTAAAGTTAAAGGGGCGTTTGGATTATGTGTGAAAATACCCATTTTGGGTTGTAAACGGGTCGAGTACCCTTGAATCATGTTTGTTATGTTAATCTAAGGCTTTTGGTAAAGTTTGGGTGGTTAACGGTGTGTCCAAGTGAGTTTAATGGTTTATGGTCAATGTTTAAGGGGGTTGTTTAGCAAAAGGGTAAATGTACCCATTTTGATGTGTAAACGGGTCAAGTGTCGTTGGAACATGTTTGGTATGTTAATGTAATGAAGTTGGTCAAGTTTGGTATAAAAATGAAGTGGTATAAGTGGTTTATGGTGTAAATGGGTCAAATGGGTTATTTGCATGACCCGTCTAATTTTAAGGTACTATTTCGGGTTGATTGGGTATGAAAATGATTTTGTATGTTATGTTAATGGCCTTGAGTGAGTTTGGTGTGGATATAAAGTAGCATGGGTCGGTTTAAGTGAAAAAGGGCCAAATTTCGGTTTGGTTATGCCAAATTTCGGTTTATACCGAAATTTGGTACAAAAGCCCAAATTTCGGTTTCGAATTTCGGTTTCAGTTTGGCAGATTTTGGTAAACTTTGAAAAATCATATCTTTTAATCCGTAAGTCGTCACGGGTCGTACCACCTATCGTTTTGAAGGTAATTGAGTCTACTTTCATTTAAAAATAGCCTCAAGGGCTGAATGTCTACTGATTTTTGTCAGTTCATAAAAGAATGACAGCAGGTCAGTTTTGAGAGGTCGTTTCCGCGTAAAAAGTTTCAATTTTTGGTCTAAGCGGGCACGGGGTGTAACAAATTGGTATCAGAGCTTCGGTTTAAGTGAATTAGGTTTTCTTTAGGATGGCCTAGTCTTAAACCACTCGTAGAAGCGTTAGACGTAAGTGTTAGTCGCGCGGAAATTAGTTGCTAAGTGTTAGACGGACTATGTTTTATGCTAGTTGAGCATATTGATGATAGGTGATATATGTGTGTGTGATAGTGTTGTTGTGTATGAGATGCAAGTCCATGGGGACTTGAGATGTTTAGATGATTAGTTAGCCGTGCACCTCGGTTGGTGCCGGTGTTTGTATTGTGATTAGGCGTTGTATGATAGAGTTAGAGTTATGAATGCGAGTAGCAAGGCTAAGTGGTATTAGAGATGGGGTAGTAAGTGGACTAAGGTTTATGATGCCTTAGTTATGAGGTTGGCTATTGCTTACGGCTAGTTAGAATGTTGAATCTTAGACATGGATTGATTATGCGATATGTTATATGATGCCATAGACTTCATGAGTTGATTTTGTTAAGAATGTTTTAACACTTGTCGGATAAGTGTTAAGTGTTATGTTATGATTGTTTATGTGATATTAAGTCTATGGTAAGTTTATTGTATGTCTAAGCTTTATGTGATGTGCTTGAGAGCACGTCTGTATTGAAGTGTATGAGTTGCGATAGATGCATTAGAATGCGTGTTGGGTGTTGACCTAGTTGTGGTCGGTAAAGCTAAAAGAAAACATTGATATGTGAAAAGAGTTAAGAAGCATGCTAATAATTTGAAAAAGCATAAGTTCTTAAAAGAGTTAGATAAGTAAGAAGTGAAGAATGAAATATGTTTGTAACTTGATGATAAGAAAGACATGATTGTTATAATAACGAATAGATGCTTGAAGACATAATTTCTTACATGAGTAATTAAAATGAGAAAGTTAAAGAGTGTAGTTAAGTCGCAATGAGATCATGTGCGAATAAAACATGATGACTAAAATGTGTTAGTAATAAATGTGTAGAAGTGATGGTCGAGATATAAATTGAGCTAGAAATCATAAGAGACTTGAAGTGAACTAGAAAGAGTTGTAAAACACGATTGTGATCATGTCAATACTTTGGAATATGTAAGTAGAGATTAATAAAAGTATTAAGGAATAAGCCTATGTAAGGTTTATGTGTGTGAGTTAGATAGACTAAATGAAGTGATAGTATGAATTGAAAACATGGTCAACAAGGGTTGACAGGTATAGTAAAAGTGTGTTGTAAGAACACGTTGAGATGTGTAAGTTGTATTGGATAAGCATTATTTATATTTAAATTGTCTAAATAAAAATGGCACATAATTAGTGTATGAGTCAACTTGGGGTTGACGGGTGAAAGATAAGTGGCATTGTGGAAATGCGATGATAATAAATGTGCAAGTATTATATAGAAACTTGCCGAGATGATAGTAAACATGACAGTGAAAGTTGAAATTGCTTAAGGCAATGAGTATTGAGAAAATGATAGTGTGTGCCTAATTATAAAAGTGCACGAAAGATAAAATGAGTAAACATGATGAGAAGGGATGTTAAAGTAAACATAGCTTGGATCCAATACTCTAACGATGTTAAGATGCCTTTATGGCATAATGTTAAGGTGTCTTTATGACACGATGTTAAGATGCCTTTATGGCATAATGTTAAGGTGTCTTTATGACACGATGTTAAGATGCCTTTATGGCATAATGTTAAGGTGTCTTTATGACACGATGTTAAGGTGTCTATATGACACGATGTTAAGGTGTCTTTATAGCACGAGGTTAAGTTGCCTTTTATGGCATGATGTTAGCTTGCCTTATGGCATGGATGAAAGTTAGTGAGATTGGATCCAAGGCTAGTAAATATGGAAAGTAAAGTAAGTACAAGTGTTATGTCGGAAGTATGTAAGTAGGATGGTTTATGGTTTCTTGATTTAAATGGATTGGGACGCCTTTTCATTTGAATGAAGAAATTGTAAATCACCGAACCATGAATTTGTAATTGTTGATTTACATAAATCAGGACGCCTTTTTATGTAAATGAAGAGTTACAGAAGAGTGGGCTTATGTGTGACCGATATGACATGAGTACGGATAGTAATAAGAGATAGTGAAAACTAAAACCCATTAGACGTCATAGGAAAAGATAAATACGAATAAAACTTATAGTGGCATTAAGGTAATGTGTTAAACCTTAAAATAGACGTCTAAAATAAATTGTGCATTAAGTCAATAAGTCAATTTGTGAGCATTTCCAGAATTTGATAAGAAAGTATGCTTAAGTTATGCGTGTGATAGATATTTGAAGGTGCCGTTTGTATAGTGCTTTGTGTATTTTAAGATAAGTTGCCGGTTTTTAGTATAGATGCGTATTTGGTGTTATGTGGAATGTGAGGTTTGCTGGATATATGAGGTTATATCATGATTAATGCATTGTTTAATGCCATGTTATAGTGTTGAAGTTTGACTCATATAGAGTCAAAGTAGTAGATGTTCCCGGATGACAATTAGTCATTGTGGGAAATCTTAGAAAAGTTTGCGATGAGAAGCGTGTTTTTAGTGGATTATGAATTATGATTATGTATAGTGAGTTTAGAATTTGTAAGATCACTTAGATCGTTGCAAAGTAATGGCTTAGAAAGCATGATAATAGGAACATGTATATGTCGTGAAGTTAGTTTTGGATAGTTTTAGACGAGAGATTTCGGGGACGAAATCTAAATAAGGGGGGTAGAATTGTTAGACCCGTTTCCCGGGTATTGGGACCCCACCCTAGATGAAAATAGATTATGGCTTTATGTGATTGGCTAGTCAACATATGTTGTGTTTTAGTCAAACCCGATAGCCAATTAATAGTCAAAGTATGACTATGTAGTCATATAAAAGTGTTGAGTAACTTTAAGGGCTTAAGTTGCCAAGTGTTAAACATGTATTATAAGTTAGTGTGGCTAAAATGGAAGAAAGAGGACTAGAGGGGCCATTCTTGCCAATGTCCCAAACTTGTACCTAACTAGATATATCTAGGAATGTCTAGACTTTTCCACATTATTCATGTGTGTGGGAAAGGCCGGTTTTAGTGAGAGGAGAAAGGGAGGGAAAAGGCTAGTGATGGTTTAGGAGGAAGAAGATGAAGACTTCATGATTATAGTCTTATTTAGTAATGATCTTCCTCAAGTTTTGATTATTGAATGATGATGATGATCGATGATGATGATGATGATGGAAGCTTGTGTTGATGATGATGTTCTTGTTGTTATGTAGCTTGGTTTGAGGTAAGTAAAATGATGATAGCATATGTTATATGGAATTCCATCATTATGTGTTATGTATGTTTATGGTTAGAAAGATAGCTTGTGTTATGCCTATGTGATGTCAAGATATGGCTTATGTGAAGATTGGATGCTAGGAGATAAGTTGATGTTATGTGCTAGTGATTATGTGAAGTAAGTGGTTTATGTATATGATGCATTATGAGGTTTGAAGTATAATGGTATGTTATAGTCGTTTTACTTACTAAGCCTTTGTGCTTACGGTTTAGTTGTCTAACCATTTTGTAGGTTGGCATGCTTGTATGGATGGCTTGGATATAGTGATTAAGGATTTGGATATGCAAGAGTTAAGGTAGTGTGTATTTAGGAGCTTAGGTAGAATACCGAGCTCATTCAAGATGATACCCCCGTGAGTCCATAAATGGTTTGTAATGTGGAGTCAAGTGTGAAATTGTATGTTAATGGAGTCATAACGATTTGGAAGTCTAACGGTGGGTCTAAGTATGTTTTATGTGTTTTTGAGTAAAGTTAAAGGGGCGTTTGGATTATGTGTGAAAATACCCATTTTGGGTTGTAAACGGGTCGAGTACCCTTGAATCATGTTTGTTATGTTAATCTAAGGCTTTTGGTAAAGTTTGGGTGGTTAACGGTGTGTCCAAGTGAGTTTAATGGTTTATGGTCAATGTTTAAGGGGGGTGTTTGGCAAAAGGGTAAATGTACCCATTTTGATGTGTAAACGGGTCAAGTGTCGTTGGAACATGTTTGGTATGTTAATGTAATGAAGTTGGTCAAGTTTGGTATAAAAATGAAGTGGTATAAGTGGTTTATGGTGTAAATGGGTCAAATGGGTTATTTGCATGACCCGTCTAATTTTAAGGTACTATTTCGGGTTGATTGGGTATGAAAATGATTTTGTATGTTATGTTAATGGCCTTGAGTGAGTTTGGTGTGGATATAAAGTAGCATGGGTCGGTTTAAGTGAAAAAGGGCCAAATTTCGGTTTGGTTATGCCAAATTTCGGTTTATACCGAAATTTGGTACAAAAGCCCAAATTTCGGTTTCGAATTTCGGTTTCAGTTTGGCAGATTTTGGTAAACTTTGAAAAATCATATCTTTTAATCCGTAAGTCGTCACGGGTCGTACCACCTATCGTTTTGAAGGTAATTGAGTCTACTTTCATTTAAAAATAGCCTCAAGGGCTGAATGTCTACTGATTTTTGTCAGTTCATAAAAGAATGACAGCAGGTCAGTTTTGAGAGGTCGTTTCCGCGTAAAAAGTTTCAATTTTTGGTCTAAGCGGGCACGGGGTGTAACAAGTAAACCTAATAAGGGAGCTTCTACTATGGGTAATGCATCTACATCGTCATCTCAGTTGAAGTCTACTGGTAATGCTTCTAAGGAAGCTAAGGTTTCTACATCTAATCCGTATGCTGCATTGGTGATGGATGATGAAGATGGTGAAGAACATGTTGAAAATGTGTTTGATCAATCGACCAATTTATTTGACTCTTATACAGGGGCAAGTTCATCTCGCACGTTTCCTGCTGGCTAGCTGATCTTCAATTCATTTTATAGATACATTTTATGTTTCTAAAGTTGTAAGTGCTTATGGCATGTCATAAGCACTAGTTTTAGGTGTTTATCTAGCTTTTTAGCTTGAGGTTAATATGGTACTTCAGCCATATTCCATTTGTACTTAATTTTTTCGGTTTAATATACTTAGCAGGGTGCAGGATTACTCCCCTTTACCCAAAAAAAAAACAATTAAGTAATAGAAAGTGGGGCTATGAACTCACCGTGAGTTGGATGGTGTTTTAGTGCTTTAATGAGTTCGATGGATTAGCCAAGAATTGCAACCTACAATAGAACGTTGCGACTTATGTTTGGAATAATGTCTAAGAAAACATAAACGAGCCTATATATGTCATTATATTGATCATGATGTAGTACTTGGTAGGTTGTGTATGTCATTTTATAGAAACGGTTTATGAAACATTTTTAGATTATATATCTCGTACTACCGTTCGGGCCATCATAATTCAGAGGTCATGTAGTAAACGTTCGAGGAGCTAGGACACTTTAATTCATAAATCCAGCAACTCGTCGATACGTTTACCCAAATGAAACCCATCACATGAAGTTCCCTAGTGTTGTAGCACTCGATATAGAAAATATATGTTTTTGGTTGTTTGATTATATAGTTTACGTGGTTACTTAGTTTGCAAATGAGTCTTTAGCCGTTTACAAAGTCTAACGAAGGTTATATAGCCCTTGGGTTATGGTACGTAACTTAAATGGTTTTACAAGTTCTCGTCGATTACAAGAGTTTATACTTTATGAATATGGTCAAAAATGGTGTTTGGTTATAAGTAGCAGAAAAAGGGTAAAACGGTCATTATTCCCGTCATTTAAGAAAATATTATTCCGAAGGTCAAGTGTATGATTTTATTTTATGGAAATGACGCTTATAGGTTAGTAGTGAAGTTTGGTAAATTATCAAGTTCGGGAACTAGGTCGTTTAAGAAAAGATTTTTGGAGAGCTTATGTCTAGGGTCTAAAACCGTCCGTACGTCCAGCCCTTGTCGTGTGTTTTTCGGACCCGTGCACCTTAGTTTTTGAAGAAAACGTCATTCCGGACAACTTTCGTGTTTTAACTTTTTTATGAATCGGAACATAAGTGCCTCGTTTTTAGTGTTTTATGTTTCTGTCACAGAAACTTTGATAGCTTTCCGGTAAAGTTTTGGTAACTTCATTTGGCCGTATCTTTTGGCTCGTATACTTGTCTTAGGTGATTCAAATTGCTAATTTTTCGTTTTAATTTTGTCTACAACTATATGTAAATTACAACAAATCTATATGTAGTTGGTTTTGTAGCAAAATTGTACAATAATTCATCATTTTTACACTAATTAACCTAAATTAGTATATAAGCTTTCCAACTTGTTTTAAAGGTTTTGTACATCATGAATTCAATATAATGAGAGATTACTTGTGAAAGTAAAAGCAAGTTCTCTCTCTTTTTGGCGATTCCCAACCGCCAACAAATAAACCATTCTGTTTTAATTCTTCCAATCTCATACATTTAGCTTTAGTAATTCTTTGTGATTACTAGACTAATGTTCTAAGATGTGAATGGTTTGTTTGTTGGTTGGTTTATCCTCTATTATTTTAATCGCCTAGTGGGTCGGTTATTTATTTTCATGGGACGGTGGATTCCATCCTATTAATTTATTAATCGACTTCATGTGGGTTATTATATCGTGGGACGGTGCTGGAGATTGGCTTATTTTACTCCTATCTTTACCGCCAATCTTCCATTATTTATTATTATTTGGTCTGATCGTATTCGGGTGTAACACCCCCAAAATCTGGTTTAGCGGAAGCATACATGCTTGGGTGCTACTAAATTGGTATCACAACACAAAGTATAAAGAATGGTTTTATCTCAACCATTTAAAATAGATTTCATATTCAAAAGTGTTTTGTTTATAGCATTTCAAAAATGGTGCGGAAATATAAGCCTATAAAAGATTTCATGCGGTCCCAAATATATCAGAGTCTTCTATGACCATGCCATGCCATGCCAAAAGCCTTCACAACTAGATTATCGCCGTAAACCTGAAAGTACATGCTAAAAAGTGTCAACACGAGGTTGGTGAGTTCATAGGTTTAAATATTCGTGAATGTGGAATGCCAGTTTATAATATTCAGTTAAGCGGTACGCTCGTAATGACCAGTACACCTGGTAGTGTGACCGTTACGCCTGGTAATGTGACCGTTACGCCCGGTATGTGACCGTTACACCCGGTCATGTGACCGTTGCACTCGGTCATGTGACCGTTACACCCGGTCTTGTTATATGTGTTCGACCAGTACCCCTGATCAATGTGTGTGTTTTTTTTTGGTAAAAGGGATAACACACCCTGGTAAAATACATTACACCAAAAAGCGTTAAAGTACAAAGGATGAGGGCGTACTCCCCTCATCTCAGCCCGTTACATAGGTGAAACACGTACTAACAAGTACTAACTAACAAAAACAGCCATAAACACTAAACAAACAAGACTATGGCAAAAATGAAAACTACTTCCTACGACCTTGGAGCTTCAAGCCATAAATAGACTTAAGAGCATCCAATTCCCCTGGAAGATCATAAATTTGTCTTGAGTAATCATCATAGTCATCATATTCATCTTCAAGCACATGACCACCACCAAATAAAGTAGCAGGTTCGTCAACCTCATCATCATCACTTTCAGACGCCACGACATCACCCACTTTAGAGAATGGTTTAACCCTCTGAGTAGAAGATGTAGTTGGAACAGAAAAAATATTAGTCATAGGAGGCCCAGCCTGCTCCTTCGTTTGCCTAACACTCACAAGCGGGACTTGTGATGTAGTACCAGTCAAATATTGAGTAAACAGTTCAAGTAAATATTGATGTAGTAACACTCACAATGTGTGTGTTATGTATACATATAATGCATTCGAGTGAACATTCAAGTATTTCAGCAAAACAGTCAAATATTGAGTAAACAGTTCGCATTTTTCAAATAATCAATCATTGAGTTTATTTAAAACGAGCATGTATTCTCCCCAAAACAGTTATAAAACAAGTAAAAGTAGGGGCCATGAACTCACCTTGGTAAATAGCAGTCAGATCACAAAATAGTTCAGACAGTGTTCAGCACCGACACACGACCTAGATTAGTAAGGTTTGTTTTAGTTCACAATTCGAGTTCAAGAATTTCAATTGTTTTAAAGAGTTCATGTTGGTGTTGCTGGTGTGGCAGTATTTAAGTCGAAACAATGTTTTTAACATTTGTAGGTATTGGCTCATTGGAGTGTACAAACGTACAATAGAATAGGATTATTGATCCTTCGAATGGATAAGATTGGAACACTACGCACGAAGGATGATAATCATTGATTGTCAACGTGAACGACATATAGGAATGTTGACTTTAAGTGAATGTACGTGTGTATATATACTTTCATATATATAAATATGGTCTTCGTGGAAAAATGTGGAGTTGGAAAGTTTTCACCAATATATAGTGAGTTATGATTTGTGTTTGCCAGAAAATGTTGTTTTAATAAGTTTGAAGTTTAAAGAAATAATCGTTCCCATTTACTTGACTTATATAAGTTTTGACATAACCGTTTCAAGTTGTAAGTTATGAAAAATGTTTAGCTAGTTTATGATTTCTAATATTAAATATTTGCTCGTATATAAATACGTTGTCACTAGTAAAAACTCATGTTTTTCCATGTTAAACATTTTTACGTCATGTATACATATATACATCTCGTTTAAAAATTTAGTGTTTGAAACCAAGTGTCCCGTAATGTTCTCATTTTTAAAAAAATCGTGTCGTGTTTACATTTTTATCCGCAAGACATGTAATAATTACCAAAACTTCAAGTTGTGTTATTTATTCTTGTCGAGTTCTTCATATATGTAGTCGTCAAATATATAAATGATCACTAGTTTATTAAAAATTTGTCGAGCTATAATAAAAAAAAATGTGTGTCGAGGAGGGGGAAAAGGGTTGCGGCCCAAAATACAAGCAGTGAGACACAGGCTCACTTGGGCCTCCATATTCACCATGGCCCGCGGCCTGCTAAGGTAAAAAGAGGAAAGGTCAACAATTTACAGCCCACTCCTCACAGTTGGGCTTCGGCCCAAGCACAAGGATGATGCACAGATCTAAAATTTTGAGATAAGCCCACAAGAAAAAAATGTACAGACTCTTAAATTTGGGAAGTAAACCCAATGCAGTTTGGTCCTTTATTTCTTTCTTTCCCTCGCTGGGCAAATGGAACACAGTACCAGGAAAGTGTATTTGACTCATGATGAAGAGTCCCTTTTTTTTTGTGCTCATAATTCCGAGCAGATTTGGCTAAGATTAACGGGTTGAGACGGGTCTTTGACAGGGGTTTTTGGTACACGGGCACTAGCGTTTTGGTCTCGTCGGAAACCAACGATCCAAACACTCATGTGTGATGTTGAAATCGACTAGAATGTCGATTCTCACTCAAGTGTTGACTAACCATGGCACAATATAGAATAGAATTTTTGGAGTTCTTCACGTTTATTTGAATGGTCTTGCTTAATTTCGAGCTGAGTACTACTCGACTCGACTACAACACCATTACGAACATGAGCTCGCGTATGAACAAAACAACACGAACCTAGGACTTATGAACGCTCACAAATCATTTTAAAGTTTGACATTTCCTTTTAGACAAAAACACAAACATGTTGTGAGCACAATTTATGACTAAAGATTTGATTAGTATGCTTTCTAAATCACATCCCCCACATTCAAGCAACACTAAAGCATCACTGTAACATCTTTTTAAAGACCAATTTGGCTATCCTAGTTCAACCACAGTATACGAGCAATAAGGTGTTTACAGTGGCTTGTTTGGGTTGATTTAACCATTCCAAGCTCACATTAGTTTAGCAAATTTGACAACATCTTTAACCTAACCAATCTAACTATATGAACAATTCGACAGGGAAATTATACAATTAGCACAATACCAATATTTTTGAGCCAACACTAAATCCTACATGATATTATCAGTTTAAAAATTTTGTTTTACCACACCACCACCAACAGTAAATCGTTAATATTTTGACAAGAGACAAACTCACAACAATCACAAAAATATTAAATCATTCGAGAGCTCTAAAGGACAAGTATCACAAGAGTGAGTTTCGAAGAACCTTACAAAAAGAGATGATGATAGATCAATTTCAGGAGTCACCAAAGAATACCCACTCGATTCCAAGCTAGCCACACCTTCCTTTTTCCCCTTGATTTACTCGACTGGAATATTGTTTGAGGTGAGATTGATGATCTTGGTGTGACCTAGTCTCTCCTGGAACCGAGTTTCTTAAAGGGTAATCCATGGCAAATTCTTGACTCCCTTTCAATCTAACAAAGATAAGGTTTAACCATTTATGGTTATCTCCCTTGGACTTGATAAAGATTCGACCTCCAGGGGAGGGTTTGAGTCTCGATGAAGCTTGGGAAGACACGAAAAGTGCCACAGTGAACATAGTGATGGTGATGGAAGATAGGGTTCATGGTAGGGAATATGGTTTGCGTGTGGTGATGAAGAAATAGGGATAGGAATATCAGTAGAAGAAAAGGAATATGTTTCTTGATATCTCCATTAGAACCAGTCAATAGTAGGGTTTTGTTTGGTCTGTGTGTTGGATGTATCGGAGGTAGGAGAAAAGAATCCAAAAAGTCTGGTAGCCTCACGTGTGGGGATAAGGGAGGGTTGATTTTATTTGTTTTCAACTTTACAGTGTATTGAGTGTACCCTGTGTCCCGTTTAGTTGAGGTTAATTTTTGATAACGCGGTTTCACGTAAATGTGAGACAAATTTCTGGAGTCGTTTTTACGATATTATTGTAAAATAAATTTCCCAAAAATGAATTTTACAGATCAACCTTTAGTAAATTGGTGTCGGTTCGCGTGTGATGTCAGTTTTTCAGAAAAACAAGATAACCTCTCGTTTTTTTATTTGTCGGAGTCTGAAATTGTAAGGAAGTGATAAATTCACTTTTACTGATAAGTTTAAATAAATTTTGGCGAGTTGTTGTACGCTACTGCGTGCGGGTTTGCTTCCCGAAATAAATACGTAAACATATCATTGTTTAGTTTAACAGTTTGGTAATAATAAATAGACATTTATTATTAAAATATTAGTGGAAAAGTACCGGTTGTCACATCCTTCCCGCCTTAGAAGGAAAACCGTCCTCGGTTTTCACTTAGAGTTACCCGATAGAGTTGAGAAAAATTGAGGGCATTTACGCTTGATTTTGTTTTTACGTTCCCATATGAATTCGAGACCTTTTTGAAAATTTATTGAACTTTGACAGTTGAGAAGTGAATTGTTCGCTCTGAAGTACAAGGTTCTTGAGGTGACTATTCCCATCATAGCATGATAACTAGTTTTCAAGGTTTGATCCGGAGTTGTGTGTTTTTCGTTTTCATAGGATTGGATAGAAATCTTGTTCGAGAACTTTATTTGAGTAGGTCTTTATACGAATTTGACCAAAATAATTTTCCAGCTAATACACATTCCTTTTGTTAGAGATCAACAGATACGTAATGTGACACGGTTTCAAAAGATTCAAAATTTCATAAAACGGTTCTTAGTTATGGTGTGGATGAGATAATTTTCACAAAAGTTGGCGTTTGACATTCCTTAACAATAGTTTGCTAGAGTTTGGGCAGAAAATTTTTACGCATCCAAGTGAGTGTTTTAGAAAGATATAACTACATATTTCATAAACTTAATTATTCAATTTATTTTAACAGTACCAAGGGGTAGTAATATAAACGTTTTCCAGGTGGCTGGATAGTCCACCGGGTGATTGCAAAATAGTTTATAAAACGATTTGTTAAAACAGTTTATAAAGTAATGGGAAACAATTAAAATAATAACAATCTGCAGTTTAGTTGGTGACATAGTAGCAAGGCAACAATTCGGGTTAAAAAAAATTAACTTGTGAAACGATTTGTAGAACAGTTCATAAAACAAGAACCATTCGTTGTTTACAAAATAGTTGTAGGGTCCGGATTTTTGGTTTCGTAAAGTAGCGGTAAAACATTTGTAGGGTGACCGCAATATGTTCTATAGAATAATCGAAAGTTGTGTGTATGGTGTTAGCGACATGGTTTATTATTTCATGAGAGGGTAGCAAAAATAAATGATGTCCCCGAGAGGCGAGAAGGGAATTAGGTAATTGTCCCATGGAACGCAGTTCAGGTTATTCCTTAGGGTCTTAAGGTTTCTGTCAGGCGCATAATTTCTGCCGAATGGGGAGTTTAGCGAGTTCAGGGTACGACCCTGAAGGAAGATGTTTATTGCTACTAGCAATCAGTTGGTTGTCTCAGGAGTGTACTTAGTACATAACGTGGAAAGTACATCATCGGTTGAGTGTAGGGTTTGAGGTGGAGGTGACTGTAACGAAGCCACAACAAAACAAAGATGGATAACAATTCCAAATCCGGAATGAGGTTGAAATTCAAGCATAGCCAAAACCAGTTCTAAACGTAGCCAAATTCAAATTCAGATGTAGCTAGAATCAAATCCGAACGCTCCAATAAGCTCAATTGGCTTATTAAAATCTCGAGGAGTTACAAATAAGCAACTCGGGTTCAAACGGCGCCAATCGGATCTAACTGACCCAATGCAAATTATGGTCAGACGGCGACAATAAGAAATTCCATATAAATGGAGGAGTATAGTGGTGCCAGGAGTATTATGGTTCATAAGGTGTTGTAATGCCAGTGTGTTATGTGTGTAGATGCAAATGTTCATGTTGGGCAATGATTATGTACACACAGAAATTTTAAAACTTTCAGGAGTCGAGTAGAAAATCAACCTGGACATAACTCTTAGTATAACTACTCTGAGTATTGCAAAATTTACCTCTGAGTTGGACATAGGTGATCCGTCTATGTCCCACTGTCCCTGGTCGAATATAGGTGATCAGTCTATATTCCACCGAGGTTCAATAAATTTTGGAATAGTCAGCTTAGTTACACCAGTAATATATCCCTTACTTTTAAAAGAATATGTCTTATCATGAGTAAGGCAGCAGGCATGTGTCGGTCATAGAGTTTTGTTTTTGTAAAAGTGGTTATAGTCTAGGTTTGAAAAATACCCAGTTCTCTATAACCTAGGCTCTGATGCCAATCTGTAACACCCCCAAAATCTGGTTTAGCGGAAGCATACATGCTTGGGTGCTACTAAATTGGTATCACAACACAAAGTATAAAGAATGGTTTTATCTCAACCATTTAAAATAGATTTCATATTCAAAAGTGTTTTGTTTATAGCATTTCAAAAATGGTGCGGAAATATAAGCCCATAAAAGATTTCATGCGGTCCCAAATATATCAGAGTCTTCTATGACCATGCCATGCCATGCCAAAAGCCTTCACAACTAGATTATCGCCGTAAACCTGAAAGTACATGCTAAAAAGTGTCAACACGAGGTTGGTGAGTTCATAGGTTTAAATATTCGTGAATGTGGAATGCCAGTTTATAATATTCAGTTAAGCGGTACACTCGTAATGACCAGTACACCTGGTAGTGTGACCGTTACGCCTGGTAATGTGACCGTTACGCCCGGTATGTGACCGTTACACCCGGTCATGTGACCGTTGCACCCGGTCATGTGACCGTTGCACTCGGTCATGTGACCGTTACACCCGGTCCTGTTATATGTGTTCGACCAGTACCCCTGGTCAATGTGTGTGTTATGTGTACATATAATGCATTCGAGTGAACATTCAAGTATTTCAGCAAAACAGTCAAATATTGAGTAAACAGTTCGCATTTTTCAAATAATCAATCATTGAGTTTATTTAAAACGAGCATGTATTCTCCCCAAAACAGTTATAAAACAAGTAAAAGTAGGGGCCATGAACTCACCTTGGTAAATAGCAGTCAGATCACAAAATAGTTCAGACAGTGTTCAGCACCGACACACGACCTAGATTAGTAAGGTTTGTTTTAGTTCACAATTCGAGTTCAAGAATTTCAATTGTTTTAAAGAGTTCATGTTGGTGTTGCTGGTGTGGCAGTATTTAAGTCGAAACAATGTTTTTAACATTTGTAGGTATTGGCTCATTGGAGTGTACAAACGTACAAGAGAATAGGATTATTGATCCTTCGAATGGATAAGATTGGAACACTACGCACGAAGGATGATAATCATTGATTGTCAGCGTGAACGACATATAGGAATGTTGACGTTAAGTGAATGTACGTGTGTATATATACTTTCATATATATACATATGGTCTTCGTGGAAAAATGTGGAGTTGGAAAGTTTTCACCAATATATAGTGAGTTATGATTTGTGTTTGCCAGAAAATGTTGTTTTAATAAGTTTGAAGTTTAAAGAAATAATCGTTCCCATTTACTTGACTTATATAAGTTTTGACATAACCGTTTCAAGTTGTAAGTTATGAAAAATGTTTAGCTAGTTAATGATTTCTAATATTAAATATTTGCTCGTATATAAATACGTTGTCACTAGTAAAAACTCATGTTTTTCCATGTTAAACATTTTTACGTCATGTATACATATATACATCTCGTTTAAAAATTTAGTGTTTGAAACCAAGTGTCCCGTAATGTTCTCATTTTAAAAAAATCGTGTCGTGTTTACATTTTTATCCACAAGACATGTAATAATTACCAAAACTTCAAGTTGTGTTATTTATTCTTGTCGAGTTCTTCATATATGTAGTCGTCAAATATATAAATGATCACTAGTTTATTAAAAATTTGTCGAGCTATAATAAAAAAAATGTGTGTCGAGGAGGGGGAAAAAGGGTTGCGGCCCACAATACAAGCAGTGAGACACAGGCTCACTTGGGCCTCCATATTCACCATGGCCCGCGGCCTGCTAAGGTAAAAAGAGGAAGGGTCAACAATTTACAGCCCACTCCTCACAGTTGGGCTTCGGCCCAAGCACAAGGATGATGCACAGATCTAAAATTTTGAGATAAGCCCACAAGAAAAAAATGTACAGACTCTTAAATTTGGGAAGTAAACCCAATGCAGTTTGGTCCTTTATTTCTTTCTTTCCCTCGCTGGGCAAATGGAACACAGTACCAGGAAAGTGTATTTGACTCATGATGAAGAGTCCCCTTTTTTTTTTGTGCTCATAATTCCGAGCAGATTTGGCTAAGATTAACGGGTTGAGACGGGTCTTTGACGGGGGTTTTTGGTACACGGGCACTAGCGTTTTGGTCTCGTCGGAAACCAACGATCCAAACACTCATGTGTGATGTTGAAATCGACTAGAATGTCGATTCTCAGTCAAGTGTTGACTAACCATGGCACAATATAGAATAGAATTTTTGGAGTTCTTCACGTTTACTTGAATATTCTTGCTTAATTTCGAGCTGAGTACTACTCGACTCGACTACAACACCATTACGAACATGAGCTCGCGTATGAACAAAACAACACGAACCTAGGACTTATGAACGCTCACAAATCATTTTAAAGTTTGACATTTCCTTTTAGACATAAACACAAACATGTTGTGAGCACAATTTATGACTAAAGATTTGATTAGTATGCTTTCTAAATCACATCCCCCACATTCAAGCAACACTAAAGCATCGCTGTAACATCTTTTTAAAGACCAATTTGGCTATCCTAGTTCAACCACAGTATACGAGCAATAAGGTGTTTACAGTGGCTTGTTTGGGTTGATTTAACCATTCCAAGCTCACATTAGTTTAGCAAATTTGACAACATCTTAACCTAACCAATCTAACTATATGAACAATTCGACAAGGAAATTATACAATTAGCACAATACAAATATTTTTGAGCCAACACTAAATCCTACATTCGAGAGCTCTAAAGGACAAATATCACAAGAGTGAGTTTTGAAGAACCTTACAAAAAGAGATGATGATATCAATTTCAGGAGTCACCAAAGAATACCCACTCGATTCCAAGCTAGCCACACCTTCCTTTTTCCCCTTGATTTACTCGACTGGAATATTGTTTGAGGTGAGATTGATGATCTTGGTGTGACCTAGTCTCTCCTGGAACCGAGTTTCTTAAAGGGTAATCCATGGCAAATTCTTGACTCCCTTTCAATCTAACAAAGATAAGGTTTAACCATTTATGGTTATCTCACTTGGAATTGATAAAGATTCGATCTCCAGGGGAGGGTTTGAGTCTCGATGAAGCTTGGGAAGACAAGAAAAGTGCCACAGTGAACATAGTGATGGTGATGGAAGATATGGTTCATGGTAGGGAATATGGTTTGCGTGTGGTGATGAAGAAATAGGGATAGGAATATCAGTAGAAGAAAAGGAATATGTTTCTTGATATCTCCATTAGAACCAGTCAATAGTAGGGTTTTGTTTGGTCTGTGTGTTGGATGTATCGGAGGTAGGAGAAAAGAATCCAAAAAGTCTGGTAGCCTCACGTGTGGGGATAAGGGAGGGTTGATTTTATTTGTTTTCAACTTTACAGTGTATTGAGTGTACCCTGTGTCCCGTTTAGTTGAGGTTAATTTTTGATAACGCGGTTTCACGTAAATGTGAGAAACAAATTTCTGGAGTCGTTTTTACGATATTATTGTAAAATAAATTTCCCAAAAATGAATTTTACAGATCAACCTTTAGTAAATTGGTGTCGGTTCGCGTGTGATGTCAGTTTTTCAGAAAAACAAGATAACCTCTCGTTTTTTTATTTTTCGGAGTCTGAAATTGTAAGGAAGTGATAAATTCACTTTTACTGATAAGTTTAAATAAATTTTAGCGAGTTGTTGTACGCTACTGCGTGCGGGTTTGCTTCCCGAAATAAATACGTAAACATATCATTGTTTAGTTTAACAGTTTGGTAATAATAAATAGACATTTATTATTAAAATATTAGTGGAAAAGTACCGGTTGTCACATCGGGTTATCTTTTTTTTAGGGTTTCTTTGAATCGATCTGATGGGTTTGCTGCTCTTATTGTCTTAATCGAATCCTTGGGTTTGGTTACATTCTATCTGTAAGTTAACCCTTCTAGGGTTAAGTAAGTACCTGCATGTTCTTACTACAGATCTGTTTTCTGTTTGTGGGGATTGAGAGAGATGTAAGTCGAGTTTTCGCTTAGGGTTCTTGTTTCAAAAACCCTAATTCATGATCTGTTCTTGGTCATGTGTTCGTGTGCTGCATGTTAGGGTTTTTAACCCTATTGATGATCATTGATTCGCTTTATCAGATCTGATGGTGGTGTTCATAGTTCATGTTATGTAATCTGGTATGCGATCATATTGGAAGTTAGGGTTTCGTCTAAACCCTAGGTCATGATCTCCTAAACCGTCTGTGTGGATGACGCTAAATTATCTGGTCTTGAGAGATCGCTATGTGCTGGGTATTGGAAGTTAGGGTTTTGTTTAAACCCTATTATTGGCTGGTCTAGTGAAGTCGATTGTTACATGATCTGCTGCTACGATTGGTCTATGTTGGGCACCGGAAGTTAAGGTTGTTTCAACCTTATTATTGTTAAGTATATCAGGTCTTCATGCATGTACATCAACGTTGATGCATGCTGCTGCTGGTTCTGTTATTACAAGACCTATGTAATTCCAAGGACGAACAGATTCATGTGCATTGATGTTGTTGGATTGTGATGTGCTACATTCATGGTCCTATCGTCTCTCTTGGTTCTGGTCGTCAATAATGTAAGTTAGGGTTGTTTAACCCTATGATCGTCTCCAAACGGGTCCGTATGCATTGTTTATGGGTCTGCTATACGAGTGGCTGTTGTTCTATACGATGGGTTTGGATCTGTTCATGGAGGTGTTTTGGCTGTTCACAATTGATTTGGACGTGCCATGCTGATGTGATATGAAGTTTTGCTTATTGGTTCGCTAAGGCATATGGTGCTCTTTCTTTGGTTCAGCTATACTGATGTTGGCTTGATGGCAATGTTGGTTGTGCTTTGTTCAAGGCTTCTTTGGTTATTTGGAAGTTAGGGTTCACCTTACCCTATTCTCATATTTCATACCCATTTTGCTTTGGATTTCATTCGTATTTGGTTATTATTGTTTTGCATAATGCATAATAATAATGGCAATCGCATATGGGTTTGAATATCATTGTTAGCATCTTTCATGGTGCTAAAGTGCGATGTGTGATGGAAGTCAAGTTTGGGGGTATTCTTGTTCAAAAACCTTCGTACATGTGTAAGTTCAAGTTCTATGTGGATTCAAGACGTGTCCTATGGATGATTTATACTACTGGGTGGTTTTCTGGATTGCATGGAAGTTGATTTCAAGTCCTATGATGACTATGGCTAAGAGTCCCTAAGTGATACAAGCTTTTTATTCTCGTTTTTCATATTCGCTTGTATAGTCATTATAGGTTGTAAGTTTAATATGTAAGTTATAAGAGTGGCTTGTCATTCTTATATAGCGGTTTTGGTCTGTTAACCATTGCTTGTAAGTGCCCATGTAACGGACTGAGATATGGAACTTCACCCATATCCTTTGTACTTAAACGTTTTGGGTTAATACATTTTACCAGGGTGCAGGATTACTCCCCTTTACCCAAAAAGAATTCAATATAATGACCATATATAGCATGGATTAAGTATAAGAAACATGTAAATGATGTTGAGCAAGTGTGTGAGTTAGTCTTTCTTAAAACTTTTGGCTTTCTATAAGAAAAGAAATCAAGGATCAAGAACTTGAACAAGAACTAGTAACCCTAGCTTCCAAATTCTTCAACCCCTTGATACTAAGTTGAGATGACTTGGGGAAAACACTTGAAGTCTTCTACTAGAAACACTTCTTGTGTAGCTTGGAGATCACCAATGGAAGGAAGAAACTATAACTTGGATCAAACAAAGCTTGACAAGAGCTTTGGAATTGATAGAGGACTTGTATTCTAGAATAACTCATGAAGGAAACTAGCAAAATGAAGTGTGTTTTGTGTGTGGTGATGGACGGCAACAAGAGAAGGGGGAGGGGGTTTTTATAGGCTTGAAAGGAGGTTAGTTTCTTGACTTTTATAAAGCTTACTTAGGAAGCTTGAACACATGTAATCATCCTAAGTGATCAAGGTTTAAGATCAAGACACATGCCCTTGGTTCCTTCCTTAATAAGCTTCATGTGGCTTTCATGAGAAGCTTGATAAGTTTCTTGCTATATCTTGCTTTTACGGAGTCAGTTTTGTCTCGATAATTACTATCGTTAAGTATTTAAATCACAAAACGTAACACCGGGTATCGTAAAAATATGAAACTTGTAGATGATTAAACTTATCATTACCATATTAATATATAAAATGAGTGATAAGTTTCATCGGGTTGCTTAAACGCTGTTAAAACTGGAAACGTAGGTTTAAAACGCGTAAATTGCGTTAAACGCAGAACTAGAAAACGTAAAATTCCAAAACTTGTGGAGTTGTCATAAGATGTGAGAAACACATATTTCTATTCTTTATAATGTTGAATGGACATATCGGGATCCTTGAATGACGTTTAAACCTTGTTTCTAGGGCAACCTTGTTCAAAAACCCTAATTCTGTATTCAATGACCTGCTGCGTTTCATTCATTATCTGGTCATATGATTGCTATTGCTGGAAGTTAGGGTTTAAATACCCTATTAGCATTCTCATTACTGGTCCGCATGATGCTGGTAGTTAGGGTCTCGCTAACCCTTTTATTTGACTTGTGTGATGATCGGCTGTGATAAGCTGTTCGTTATGTGTATATCAGACCTGGTGGGTTTCTAATTTGTTCATGTGTGTTGGGTCTGCTATACACGTGTTTTGGGAGTTTGCTGAAGTTAGGGTTTCGTTGAACCCTATTATCGTCTCGAAACAGGTCCTATTTCTTGTGCTGCTGCTATTCTTTACGATTGGTCAGGATCTGTTCATGGAGGTGTTTGGCAGTTCGCACTTGATTTGGACGTACCATGCTGGTGTGATATGAAGTTTTGCTTATTGGTACGCTAAGGCATATGGTGGCCCGTCTTTTGTTCAGCTATGGATGTTTGCCTGGTGGCAATGTTCGTTTGTGAGGGTACAAGTCCTTGGATATATGCTTGGTGGCTGAATACTCAGATTTGTGGTAAGTCGTTTGGAGTCCTATGGTATGGGGTTGCGGATTGTCTTTGGTGGTCATTACGGCCATACTTTATGTGATTTCTATTCGTGGAAGTTAAGGTGGATTACCATAATGATTTAGAAGGCTCAAGTGCTTGTACTTGAGTAGTATTGTAATGTCTTATGTACTTGTGGTCATTTTTGGTAGTTCATTTTGTTAAGTTATTGGTATGTTATGTAACTTATAAGAATGGCATGTCATTCTTATATAGTGGTTGCTGTTAGTATCCTAAGGGACTGAGACGAGGGAACTAACCCTCGTCCTTTGTACTTCAATGTTTTTTGGTTAATCTACTTACCAGGGTGCAGCCCCTTTACCCTAAAAAATAAATCTCAGACACGGGTTTTGTGAAATTGGTTCTGAATGGATTTAACGTACTTCGTCAGGATGACTCGTCGAGTATCAACTATCTTTTCATGATAGTAAAATAAAATAAAAAATTATAGGATGAATAGTAAAAGTCAGTGTTGCAAAAAAAAGGTCTACAAGGCCGATTAATCGCGGATTAGGTGCTACAAGGCCACCGACCTTGCCGATTTATGTAACTGGGTCAAACAAATAGGTAAACCGTGGTCAACGGCGATCAACGGCGGTCAATGGTGGTCAAACTTTCCGGAAACCTATAAATCTTGCCGGAATTACCCAAAACTCACTGTAAACTTATTTTGATCACTTATAGTAACTGTTTAAGTCTATTACATGTTTTTTTTTTTGAAAATATCTTGCCGAAAATACCTAAAACTCACCGGAAATACACAAAACTTGCCTAAAATAACTAAAATTTGTCAGTAATGCCAATCCGATTAATCACCGATTAATCCCGCCTAGACCGATTACAAGCTACAAGGTGGTCGACCGCCCGACTACCGATTCGCGATTTTTGCAACCTTGGTAAAAGTGAATAGTACAAATGAATAGTAAAAATTCGAGAATGGATAGTAACTTGAAAATGAGAATTGTTACAGTCTCCACCCGTTAAGAGAGCTCCGTCCTAGAGATCAATTTGTGTTAGATGTTGAAGAATTGTTGGTAAAAAGATGTGGGTATTTTTGACGTTTCTGGTCTTCTCGTTCCCATGTGTATTCTGGACCACGTCGTGAGTTCCAACGAACTCTGACAATTAGGATTCGGCTTTGTTTGAGTTGTTTGACCTCTCGGTCCATGATCTCTACTGGTTCTTCGATGAATTGTAGATCGTCGTTGAGTTGAATTTCATCGCGCGGAATAACCCTATCTCCGAATTGGAATTCCTAGGGTCTGCGTCGCGTGTCGGCATAACTTTTCTGTCTATCTCTTGCAGCTTGAAGTCGATTTCTGATTTGTACAATCTTCTCCGTTTTTTCACGAATGAGTTTTGGACCAGTGAGTTGAACGTCTCCTACTTCGGCCCAACAGGTAGGTGAACGACACTTTCGACCGTAAAGTGCTTCAAATTGTGCTGCCTTGATACTTGCGTGATAACTATTGTTGTAGGAGAATTCGACTAATGGCAAATGAGTATCCCATCCTTTTTTGGGGGGCTGATTACTATACTTTATTGCTTCTATTAAACCCTAGTTTTCTAACTAGGGTTTTTACACAGTTTTGAAGATTGACGGTGATCTTTTGGTTATCTGCTACGATTAGGTTTTCTGGTCTGGTGATTACGAGTCTAAGGTAGTTTTGGCTGTTGTGATGGAAAGTTTGGGAGAGTCGAATGCTGAGCTTTTATGCTTAGTTCCTGCTAAGATCAATGAAAGAAATGGTCGTTTGAAGAACTTGGAGGGAAACGTCGGTGTTTCTCTTCCCAAGAAAGCAACAAGGGTTTTGGTAAACCCTAATTCTGATCTGATAAATGTGACTACATCTTTAGTTAATGATAGTTCTGGTAACATGCCTAATGTGAAGGTTTCTCATGCTAATGAAACTGATCTACCTGCTACTGATGGGTACCCTACGGTTAGCTTTGGTGAATCGGTCATGGCTGCTCCTACTCATGCCACGACTACTGGTGTTGCAAATGATTCTGTTTCATTTGGGAGTATGGCTACCGCTGGAATAGGTCATCATGCTTCAGGTCCTAAGGATGTCACAGGTATCGATTATATTCATGCTTTATTTGGTGTGTCGATTAAAACTTCTAAGGACGTTGATGACTTCGCTATGGGTATTGAAGAGGGTAAATATCCGATGTGGGTTGTTTTGGAGTGTGATGTTCGAACAAGGGTAATGGTTGCAGAAGGTTTGTTGGAGGCTTTTACGGCTGAAGCTAATATGATCCCTAAATCGCCTACGAAAACCCTAAACTCTCTCTCTCTCTCTAGGGGTAATCTCAGCCGCCACCCTCTTCATCTTATCTTCGGCCAAATCAATCCATTGAATCGCCTCTCTACTCATGAACGGATCTCTGATTCTGTTCATTGGTATGCAATCGATCATTGGGTTGTGTTTCTAAGAGGTGGTGTGCTTAGATCTGCCGAAACCCTAACTATACATTATACTTTTTCTTTATCAATTTCTTTAGGGTTTCGATTTTCTGTCTATATCTGATCGTATTCAAGTTTACTCTTGATACGATCTGATGGTATTCTTTGGTGGTCGACTTTGGTGATGATTATAAAACCTTCCAGGTTTATTTGTGGTCGACTTCATGTGGGATCTATGGTTCTTACTGCTAAACGAAAACCTATCTTTTTAGGGTTTTGTTACCTATCCATCGTGTTGATGTACATGTATAAGCTGCACGGTAACCCGTATTAGGGTTTATCTGTTGATTGTATGTTCTTCATCAGATGTAAGTGGTTATAGGTTTTGAGAGATGTAAGTCAAGTTTTTGGGTACTCTTGTTCAAAAACCCTAATCTTACGCTCATAGATTTGTTGCGGATTGTTATATTTTTTTGGTCTTGTGATCGTGATTGTTGGAAGTTAGGGTTTTGGAAACCCTATTATCGTCATAACAGGTCATCGCATGGTGTTTTTGTTCGTGATCTTTTTGTGCTTGGAAGTTAGGGTTTGAGTACCCTATTATCGTTCTCATTACTGGTCCTCATGATGCTGGATGTTAGGGCGTTAACCCTACTATTCGACTTGTGTGATGATCGGTTGTGTGATGATCTGTTCGTGATTCATTTATCAGATCTGGCGGAGTGTTTATTGGGTCTGCTATACGATTGGATTGAATCAGGGTCTTTGAAAACCCTATTATTGTTTGTCTATTCGTAGGCCTGGAATATTGATGCTACTGTTGGATTGCTGGGCGGATCATGATTGTGGTGGTAGTCAGTTAGGGTCTGTTAAATCCCTATTCATCGTCTGTGGTAGGGGCTGTTCGTTTCTGAGTTTAGCTCGTACCATAGTTGTTAGTGTGGCAAACATGGATTGTTCTAAGGGTTTGGTGGAGCTGCTGTTACTAATTCTTTCTAACCCTTCATGTGATCATGGGCGTTGCGGATTAGTATGTAAGTCGGATCAATCTCAGTTATATGGTAGTTACTTTGATTGGTTCGTTTGTTCTAAGACCTGATGGATCTATTGGGTCTATTATGCTGGTAATGTAAGTTGTGTATGCAGCTCATATGTTGATGATGAACATGATTGTAACCCTAATGCTTAGGGTTTGGTTATACTTTATTGGCTGCTATCACATGCACGTTTTTAAGGTTTACTCGTGTAAGTTCAAGTTCTATGTGGATTCAAAACGTGCCTCATGGATGATTTATACTACTGGGTGGTTTTCTGGATCGCATGGAAGTTGATTTCAAGTTCTATGATGACTATGGGTAAGAGTTACCTAAGTGATGCAAGCTTTTAATTCTCATTTCCATATTCACTTGTATAGTCATTATAGGTTGTAAGTTTAATATGTAAGATATAAGAATGGCCTGTCATTCTTATATAGTGGTTTGGTTTTGTTGACCTTTACATGTTAGTGCCTATTTAATGGGCTGAGATATGGGACTTCACCCATATCCGTTGTACTTAAACGTTTTTGGTGTAATACATTTTACCAGGGTGCAGGATTACTCCCCTTTACCCAAAAAAAAAATCCCTAAATCGCCTCATGAGTCATCCTATTCCCGAACCCGTATTTGAAGGTGTTAACATCTCTATTCCTCGTAAAGTGGTTGAAAAGGTTAGTTCTCTTTTGGAACATACTTTATATGGCTATTTTATTAGAAAAAGGATGGCGTTTCCTGTTGTTGAATATTATGCTAGGAGTAACTAGGTGAAACATGGTCTTAAAAAGATTATGATGAATTCCAAAGGCTTCTTTTTCTTTAAATTTGATATATTGGCTGGTTTAGAAGCTGTTTTGGAAGGAGGTCCTTCTATGATACGCAAATCTCCAATAATTCTCAAGAAATGGTCTATGGATACTTGTTTACGTAAGGAAGAATTGACTAGCATTCCGGTATGGGTTAAATTGCATGATGTTCCTCCTCTTCAAGTTTTTGAAGAGGATGGTATTAGTTTGATTGCTACATTCATTGGTAAACCTGTTATGCTTGATTCATACACTAGCTCTATGTGTAAGGATTCGTGGGGCAGAAGTAGTTTTGCTAGATGTCTCATTGAGGTCAATTCTGAATCTGATCTTGTGGAGGCTGTTACTATTGGTGTCCCTTCCCTCACTGGGGAGGGTTTTAATAAAGAGACTATACGTGTTAAATATGAATGGAGGCCCCCAGGTGCAATATATGCAAAATATTTGGTCATACTCATGATCAATGTCCTAAACAGGTGGTGAGTCCTCCTAAACAAGTGGTGAGTCCTCCTAATGTTTCTACTTCACATGATGATACTCCTATTGTGGTGCTGGATAGTGATGGTTTCCAAACATTGGGTAAGAAAAAGAAGAAAGGTAAAGCCAAGTCTACTAATAGAAGTCTACCGGTTGGTCCTTCGGTTAAACAGTTTACATTTGTTCCAAAGGCAGTAACTAGTGAACCTAAGAAGGGAGCTACTACTATGGGTTAGTGTTGGGTTCGTAAAACACCCAATTATCTTAAACAGGATTTGAACACAAATTAAGCCAAGTGTTTGCTAAACCGAGAACAATTCAAGTCACTGAGAGAACAGCCTCTCAGTGAGTCATCTTCAGGATGCTTAAGGCGAGTTCAATAAAGGACTCACTCTCAGGAAGGTGGTACTCCCTGAGTAGGACTTAAGCCAAAGAAGAAGATGATGGTTCAGTGAGTGTTGGACAAGAACTCACTGAACCCCAGTCTCCTCAACAACATTAAAGTGATTGAAGACTGAGGAACCAATGCCTGAAGAATGGGCGGGAACAAAAGGGAAAGATCTGAAAAGATAAGAGTGTCAGACCAAACACTCTTATCTTGTCAGATACCAACCTTCCCTATTGCGGCTAAAAGTCATGGAGTGTCAGCCAACAACTCCCAAAGTCTTATTAGCCCATTCCTATTGGTTCTTGAAAATAACAATTACTATTTGTAATTGTCAGACACGCTACCTCAACAACTTGTAATTTTTAATCACTTATACTTAGATTACTTGTGTATAAATAGATCAGATGGAGAGAAGTTATGTGTGCTTTGTATATTGAAAGCTTAGAACTTTTACAAAGTAACTTCTCTCCTACAAAGAGTATACAACTCACTGAGATAGCTCAGTGGGTATATTGTTACCACTCAAGCAAAACTTGAGTTTCGATAGGACACCATAAACCCTTGTCTATTAAATCCCAAGTGTTTGTTCCGCAAAACACTTTGGGTAATAGATTCTTGGAATTATTTCTAATAAGAATTTAAACGTTGAAAAATATTGTGTTTTTTTTTATATTCACGTATTATAACTGTTAGAAATATTCTTTGCATTGATCTCAGTCATAAGCTCACTTAGTTTAACTTAATTGTTATTACTCGGTGTGCTAAGGGAACAACAAGTGGTATCAGAGCCTCTGGTTTATAAAACCTTTCAAAAACCTAGAGAGCTCCAGGTTTTTAAAACCAAGATCCTAATATGACTGATACCAATGTACCCTAGTTAGTCGATAAAAAGGGTGGCAGCTATTCTGCTGTTGCACCCAGACTTGAGGCTGGCAAATTTAGCAAATGGAAAGAACGTATGATTTGCTATTTAACTGGGATGGAACCCTACTACATCACTTGTATCAAGGATGGCCCATTTGTCCCAAAAACTGCTGCAGGGCTAATTAAGCCTGAAGCTCAATGGACCATAGATGAGAGGAGGGTGGTCAATCAGGACCATCGCCTGAAAAGCATCCTTATATCATGTCTTCCTGACGATATAATGGAATCAGTCATCAACTGTTCTACAGCCAAGCAAACTTGGGATGACTTGGTAAATAGCTTTGAGGGTCCCTCAGATACCAAGGAAAATAAGGTCATGGACCTTAAACTTGAGTACAATACTTTCAGGGCAAAGGACTCTGAAAGTCTCTCTCAGACCTACACCAGATACAAGACTTTGATAAATGAGCTATCAAATGATGGTGTAACTTTATCTAAGCATGAGACTAATGTTGGCTTTGTCAACAGTCTCCCTGAGAAGTGACTCAACTTCTCACAAGGCCTGAGGAATGCTAACCACATCCAGACCCTTGAGCTCCCTGAAATTTATGGAAAGTTTGTCTATGAAGACAACTTGATCTCAAGGAGATACCCTGACTCAAAAGCTCTTGAGTCCAAAAAGGCCTTAACCTCCACACCCATATCAACTGCTTTCTATTCTAATGGTGTTGTGCAGGATTTTCAAGAGGATTCTGAAGAAGAAATTGATGAAAGGACTGGTGAGGAGTACCTGAACGACTTGAACTTGGAATTCCAAGAAAGGGCACTCCTTGCTAGTTCAAGACGTTTCATCAAAAGAAATCAGTCCAACTTTACAAAACCAAAAGCAAATGAGACCACTGAATGCTTTAAATGTGGTAAAAAGGGTCATTTTGCTAGGGACTGTTATTCTAAAACTATCTCAGAACCCTCTTACAAATTCTCAGGATACAAAGTTTCAACCTAAAATGTTTCAGTCCACCCAACAATTTCAAAACAAGGGTCAAAAGGATTTTGAAACAAAATATAGGAAAATCAAAGCTAAACTTGCACTTCTTGAAACTAACCCCATATTGTCTCAAGCTGCTCAAACATCCAAACCTATTCAGACAAAGAACAAGGTATTAGTAGCTGAAGCATATGATTGGGATGAAGAAGAGGTTTCCTCAGATGAGGAAATAAGAGTTAGTGCACTGATGGCACTTTCTGAAGAGGATCAGGTGGCTGTGGGAAAAAGCCATGCTAGGAATGGAGAGTGGGTCAACATCACCATGAAGAAGGTAAATACTTTACTTTCTATGGATGATGATTCTGATTGGCAGTCTTACATGAATTATATTTGTGTTGATCTAAAGTTTGTTGAGGAACAAAGGCTTAACATGTTTTCAAAATATAACAATATTGTGTCAGAATTGAATAAATGTATAGATGAACTGCTTGCACTGAAACAAGCCAAATTAGAATCTATTACTCTACAAATTCAGAACACTGAAATTTTGAAACAAAACCAAGCCCTTCAAACAGAACATAAGCAAGAAAAGGCTGTTATTGAAAGCTGGACCAAAAAGAACCCTAAGGTCTTTGATTCTGTGGGCTTAATTCCTAAGATAACTATAGGAATTGACCACCTCACTGAAACCTCCAGTGAAAGTCCCAGTGAAATGACCTTTGTTCCAGCTGGCATATCCTTTGAGCAAGAGATGGAACCCAAGTCAAATGACTGGATTGTCAGGGACAACCCAGTCAGTAAGTTGCCAAACTTTGAGACTGGAAACATCTTGCTCCCTGAAAGTCAGGCTCTGAAAGGTATGCTTGGACTCTTTGACCAACTCAGTATTTCTGATCCAATCAGTGAGCCTGAATCAGAATCAACTCCTCCACTCCCTCCACTAAATACCCTTCAGGGTGCTGCACCAAGCTCAGACCTCCCACCATTGGTCTACTCCCCACACTCTCCAAAGGAGAGATCAGGAAAAGGTAGAATCTCCTGAGAAGACCATCCCTTGAAGTCTCAGTAAATACTGATGACTCATCAACTTCAGTCCCTTCTGAAGTAGCAACCCAAAGTCCTGATCCAAGAATTGATCAGTTGACTGAAATGGTCAGGAAGCTAAGTGAGAAGATTGCATCTTCTGAAAAACCTTCTCAATTAAAGAAGGAACAAAAACTAGCTTCCTCAAAGACCAAACCCAAACCAACCAAACCCCTGAAAAAGTGTGAACTGTACAACTATACAAATCATCTCACTGATGATTGCTATAGAGTCCTTTATTGCATGATTTGCAAAAAGGAAGATCACAGGACCTCTGATCATAAAAAATGCTCAGTCATGTCAAACTTTTCAGGACTTAAGGCTCAGTGCTTGAACTACCCTTCTGATTCTAAGCAGAAACAGAAGCAAAAGGCAAAGCCTTTTCCACCTTGCCCATTGTGTGGATTCAATGACCATCATCCTAAGGATTGTCAAATTGACAAACACTATGAATCTAGTGGAAGTTCCACTCAGAAATCCTCAGGAAAAGAAAGGGACATTCAGTCAAGAAGAGGAATGAATAAACAATCCTCTCAGACTACTGAGGCTACCCCTGCGACTAAATGCAAAACATGTGGTAGCTCAGTCCACTCAACCACTGACCATGAATCGATTAATACTTTCATAAAGACCTACAAAACCAAACCCTCCATGAAATGGAGTCCTAGAAAGAACTGACCCAGTTTACTATTTGTGCAGAGGCATGCCAGGGATCCTGTTTGGCATCTAGACAGTGGATGTTCAAGGAGCATGACTGGTGTTAAGGAGTGTCTGCACAAATATGTGAAAGAACCAGGACCCAAAGTGATATTTGTTGATAATTCATCATGTCTCACTGAAGGTTATGGTTCAGTAAACTGCAATGGTATTGTCTTTACTAGGATAGCTTATGTAAATGGTCTTAAGTACAATCTGATCAGTGTCAGTCAACTATGTGATGCAAAATACATAGTTCAGTTTGATGATAAGCGAGGAACCATCTTCAATGCAAATAAGGAAATTGTCCTCATTGCACCAAGAAGACAAGATGTTTATGTATTAGACATGACCAGTCTAACTCAGGATGGAACTTGTCTCTTTGCTAAAGCCACTGATACACTCAACTGGCTTTGGCATAAGAGACTCACCCACCTGAACTTTAAAAACATAAACAATCTTGTAAAACAAAACAAGGTCCTTGGCTTACCATCACTAGTGTTTTCAAAGGATAAACCATGCTCAGTTTGTGAAAAAGGTAAACATCACAGAGCATCCTTTAAAACCAAAACCAACTTTTCCATCAGAAACTGCCTACATCTTCTCCATATGGATGTATTTGGACCTGTCAGTCCAAGGTCTATTAACCATGAGAAGTATAGTCTGGTCGTTTTGGATGAATACTCTAGATACACTTGGGTATTCTTCCTGATAAAAAAGAGTCAGGCAGCTGAAACAATCATGTCCTTTGTCAGGAACATTGAAAACCAAAATGACATTAAGGTCAAACAGATTAGAACTGACAATGGGACTGAGTTCAAAAATTATGAACTTGAATGTTTCTGTGATGAGAAAGGTATCTCCCAAAACTTTTCCTCTCCATACACACCTGAACAAAATGGTGTTGCTGAAAGGAAAAATAGAACACTCATTGAAGCTGCTAGGACAATGCTAAGTGGATCAGTCCTTTCCAAACATTTTTGGACTGATGCAGTCAAAACTGCCTGTTATACACAAAACAGATCCATCATTGTCAAGAGACATGGGAAAACCCCATATGAGTTATTCAAAGGAAGAATCCCTGACATCAGCTACTTTCATGTCTTTAGGTGTCCTGTGTTTATTCATAATCACAAGGATCACTTAGGGAAATTTGATGCAAAAGCTGATGATGGATACTTCCTGGGATACTCACTTATCTCAAAAGCCTTCAGAGTGTTCAACACAAGGAGACAGCAGACTGAGGAAACATTTCATGTTACCTTTGATGAGAGCACTGATGCAATCAGGTTCTCAACTGCCTCAGTAGAAGAGATAGGAATTGATAACTCTTCAAGATATCCTCCTGATGAATATCTTCCTGAAAACAATCCTTCCACTCAGTATCAAGATGGTGTTAACATCTCCTATTACATAATCCCTCACAACCTACCTAACCCAACCATCACTGAGTTTGTTGAGGCACATGCAAACACTGATGAAATTAATCAGTCTGTTCAAAATGCTCAAGAACCAAACAATCTCAGTGATCAGGTAGACACTCAAGATCCAATCAATGATCATGTGTCTACTCCAGAACCAACCCCTCTACCCAATCAGGCCTCCACAAGTTCAAATCAGTATCCAAGACCTCAGGAAAGTTGGACTAGGTCTCAGGACATTGAACTTGTCAATATTATTGGCTGCTAGTCTAAGAGCAGCCTCAGCCAATGAATGCCTACTTGTGGACTTCATTTCCACAATTGAACCCAAAAGTGTTAAAGAAGCACTTACACATCCAAGTTGGGTTCAGGCCATGCATGATGAACTGGAACAATTTGACAGAAACAAGGTAATGACCTTGGTCAAATGTCCTGAGAATGTCTCAGTCATTGGCATGAAATGGGTATTCAAAAACAAAACTGATGAAAATGGCATAGTCATTAAAAACAAAGCCAGACTTGTAGCCAAAGGCTATAATCAACAAGAAGGCATTAACTATGAAGAAACATTTGCACCAGTAGCAAGGATGGAGGCCATCAGGATCTTCCTTGCTTTTGCTACCTACATGAACTTCAAGGTGTACCAAATGGATGTTAAAAGTGCATTCTTAAATGGTTCACTGAAAGAAGAAGTTTATGTTCAGCAACCTCCTGGATTTGAAAGCCATGAGTTTCCTGATCATGTCTGTAAGCTTAATAAAGCCCTTTATGGACTGAAACAAGCTCCCAGGGCATGGTATGAAACTCTTTCAGCCTTTCTGATCCAAAACAAATTTGTCAGAGGCAAGATAGACAACACATTGTTTATCTATAAGACAAATACTGATGTCATACTAGTACAAGTGTATGTTGATGACATCATCTTTGGCTCAACAAGTTACAAGCTTTGCAAATAATTTGAAAAACTAATGGCTAAGCAATTTGAAATGAGCATGATGGGAGAATTAACCTACTTCCTTGGTCTTCAGATCAAGCAGACTGATAAAGGAACCACTATCAGTCAAGAGAAGTATGTTAAGAACCTACTGAAAAAGTATGAACTCAGTGACTGTGCCTCAGTCAAGACTCCCATGGTTCCCCCAAACAACCTTGGTCCTGATCTCACTGGTAAACCAGTAAATCAAACTCTCTTTAGAGGAATGATAGGATCACTGATGTATCTACTTGCATCAAGGCCTGATATCCAATTCTCAGTATGTCTATGTGCCAGATATCAATCTGACCCAAGAGAATCACACATCACAACTGTGAAAAGGATATTCAGGTACCTGAAAGGTACTCCAAACCTTGGATTATATTATACAAAATGCTCAGGCCTTGATCTTAAAGGATACTCAGACTCTGACTATGCTGGATGCAACATGGACAGAAAAAGCACCTCAGGCTCTTACCAAAAACTCTCTCTCCTTCTAGGGGCGATTCAGCCGCCTCTATCCCTTCTAATTCCGGCCAAAAAAACAACCTTCAATCCGCCTCTCTATCACTCTCTTTTGAATGATATGCAATCGGATCTTGATGGTTTGTTATTTTCTGGGTAGAGGTTTCTGAATCGTCCCTATTATGTGGCCGAAACCCTAACTATTCTTTTATGTGATCTGTTCTTTAGGGTTTCGTTTTTTTTAAATCGTCCTTATTATCCTATTGTTATATGTCGGTTTCTAACTGATATTACTTATATAAGGGTTCGATTTGTTTATTAGTTTGTGCTGAACGATTAAAAACCTTTTAGGTTTTACCTTGTGTCGTTTATGGTATGTGGAAGTAAACCCTCGCTGATTTCGGGTTTCTTTTTGAATCGATCTGTTCATGGATTATGTAAGTCGGTTTTGACTTATTATTTATAGATCGATCTTTAGTTTTCTGGTTGGATCTATGCTGAATGATTATAAAACCTTTTTGGTTTTTACATCCTATTGTCTTTTATGCTGGAAGTATACCCACGCTAGGGTATGGATTATCTGCTGGTATGATCGCTTTGGGTGTGTTATGAGGGTTTTTGTAAGTGGGTTATGGGAGAGATGGACGTTGGTTATGGTTGGGTCATCTATTGATGCGTATGGTGGCTGTACGTTAGGGTTTTTTAATCCTATGGTTTGTCTATGGCAGATTATTCGTTGCTGCTACTTTGAGTATGACACGGACGCCTCTTGTCCACTGGGTTTGTTGTTTAATCTGCTGTAGTGATTTTTTCGGATCATCTAAGACCTATTTACTGATGTTTATTCTGGTCTTGGGTTCGTACTTGCTGGATGTTAGGGTTGTGTCACCCTATGTTAAGTTTTGTACTCGGTATCCCACTCATTTGCTGCTGCTGCTGGAGCTATCGAAGATTTGTTGCAGTATGGTTCATGATTATGGATACTTATGTTATTGATGGAAGTTAAGTTTGTGGGGGCACTTGTTCAAAACCCCATTAGCACGATGACATGCATGTTCATTAATTTCTATTGTTCGTTGCTGGTTGGATCGGTCCACATTCTATGGTTTGCTATTCCTTTAGGATCGATTCTGCTTTGTTTGCTGGAAGTTAGGGTTTTAACCCTATGTTCGTCCCATGTTGGTCATGTTCTTACATTCGTTTGGATCTTTGCAATAACTTTCGGATGTTATCATGGCATGTAAGTTGCATAAGGCCCCCTTTCCTTGCTGAGTGATTTATCATGGCTGCTATGGGAAAGGGTAATCATGGGGGTAAGTTGTTGGTTTGTTGCGTATTGGTACGTCATGATTATGAAGTTTTTGTTTGTGGTGATTTGCTACTACAAACAGATTATATGTTGAAGATCGCTTGGATGTTTATAAGTGGTTTCTTCAAGGAAGTTAAGGTGGACCACCATAGTGATAAGAAGGCTCGAGAACTTTTCTTGAGTAGTATTGTAATTTTTTATGTACTTGTGTCATTATTGGTAGGTTCATTTTATTGTAAGTTATAGGAATGGTGTGTCATTCTTATATTCGAGTCTGTAAGTGTCCTAAGGGACTGAGGTGAGGGATATCACCCTCATCCTATGTACCTCAACGTTTTTTGGAGTAATGAATTTTACCGGGGTGAATTAACCCTTTTACCCAAAAAAAAAAAACATGGACAGAAAAAGCACCTCAGGCTCTTGCCAAATACTTGGTGGGAAACTAGTCTGTCGGAGTGCTAAGAAGCAACAAGCAGTTGCCTTGTCCTAATCTGAGGCTGAATATGTTGCAGCAGCTAGTTGTTGTGCAAATGTACTCTGGATGAAAAGTCAACTCAGTGACTATGGAATTCAGTATAAGATGGTACCCATCTTTTGTGATAACACAAGTGCAATTGCAATCTCAAACAACCCTGTTTCTTCATCAGAGAACAAAACACATTGATATTAGATATCATTTCATCAGGGACCATGTCATGAATGGTGACATTGAATTACACTTCATTCCTACTGAATATCAGTTAGCTGATATATTCACCAAACTATTGGATGTACCAACTTTCACCAGACTGAAAGCTGAATTAGGAATGCTGGATATAGCGAATCAGTCCATTGATTGATTTCTCCCAACCAAGTGTCAATTAAAAAAATAAACCTCAGGTCCCTGACTCAATGTGTACATCAGTAAAAAAAAAAAAAAAAAAAAAAAAAAAAAAAATAAAAAAAAAAAAAAAAAATAACTGAATCCTCAACCTCAGGAACTAAACCCAAGTTCCTGAAATCTTTAGGGTTCAGGAACTAAACCCAAGTTCCTGAATCCTTGTAGCTCAGGAATCATTCCATATTCCTGAATCATCAGTGACTAATCCCAAGTCCCTGAAAAACCATCCCTGAATGAAAAGTCATTCAGGGCCCTGAAAAGGACATTCAATACTAACTTAAATGCTCTAAGTATCTAGTTAGCAAATGTCCAAGGTTGGTAACTGGATTCTTATTAAATATAAGAATATTTGTTCCTTTCCCTTTCTGGCATACACCTCATGGGCCCCCACTTCCCAACTTGGCATTCAATGCCCTCTCTCACACAATACACTGTGTGATGATGGAGGCTCTGCAACTTCTCCTTTTGCAGAAACTGCTCAACTGTTCACCTTGCCAGTTGCGAAAAAAGAGGAAAAGTGGAGTGGTGGCATTTAATGCGGATCTCAAACATTTTATTCAAAATAATTCCCAAAAATTATATTTTGATTAAATAAAACCGCTCAAATGTCAAAAATAACCCCATCTCCATTATCCTATAAATACCCCAACCAAAACAAACACATACACGCGTTTTAAAAATCTAAGCTAAACTCTGCCCATTTTATCTCTCAAAACTCTGTGTGTGTTCATAGCAATTAGAAACCCAGCCCATTTGTCCAACCAAACACAAAAATGGCATCTTCTAATGCTATCACCCTCGCCCCAAATGTGAATTTCCCAATGGAGGGCGTGGATATGACCAAAAACAACGTGGTTGGAAATTTCCACTACCCCCAACAATATGAGGGGTACAAGGATGTGGTTAAGTATTTACATAACTGCTTCCTTGCCACGGCTTTTACCAAAACCCCATCAGTCATTTATCATGACTATCTCAGGGAGTTCTGGTGTACCGCAACGGCTACTAGCCCTAAGGACACCAGAGAATCAATCATCACATTCACTGTGATGAATGGGAAGAAACCCCTCTCCCTAGACTACAAGACCTTTCTCAAGGCCACTGGTCTTGATTTCGCCCAGACCTTTGAGGCAAACCCTACTGACCAGGAAATTAAAGCAGAAATGCTATTCCTTGGGCCTCATGACGCTAAGCGTCCTACTTTGTCTCCTGAAGCCTTGTTAGAAAAGGCTCCCATAGTGAAGACATGGTTTCACCCCATCTGGAGACTCATGATGACATTTGTCATTCAAGTCCTAGGAGGAAATAAATCCTCCACTGAGCAAGTGAACTCATCACAGCAAATGATGATGTTCAGTCTCTTGGAGGGTAGAAAAATTGATATCGGAGGTATAATCTTCCGAGACCTCGTTGCCAAGCTCTCAGGGAAACATAGGCAAAGACACATGTCTTATCCTAGGTTCATTTCCTGTGCGCTTTAGGACCTTCTTGGTTCTGACTACTTAAGGTCTGACGATCAAGGTACAAAACCTGACGTCTTGCATAAGACCAATTTTAGTAGTGACATCACTGAGGCACAACCCACCGCCCTGACCAACTACATGTTAGTAGTCATTCAGGGTGAGAATGCTAGCTCCCAGTACCTTCACCAACCAAGAAGGTGAAGAAGAAGAAAGGGGGACATTCCAGTAAGGTGGTTAGACCTAAACCACTCGTCACTGAGACTGTTGCCTCAGGCACCCTTAACATCGTGGCCCAGACCTCTGAGACACCCACTGCAGAGACCCTTCTGACCACAAAACAACCGTCACCGGAGGTCACTGGGAAATCATCCTCAGTGTCCTCGGACAAACCCTTTTCGCATGTTTCCTTTGACATAAACAAGTCAGAGGGATCAGGAACATCCACCCATTCACATCCCAATGAAAGCACTGATAAATCACAATCAAAGCCTGAGGGAGTACAGGGTTCTATATCCTCAGTGAGGCAGCACTACTCCACTGAGAAGGGGACCCATACCCACTCACATCCTGCTAACGTCCCTGAGCAATCACACTCAGGGTCTCAGGGAGTTCAGGACCCTAAATCCCCAAAAGGACAGACCAATCCTAATGGGAAGGGGGTCCATACATCTTCACAAGGAGTGCCTCATGATTCCACTGGAAAACACCCATCAGTGGATGAAGGCGCTCAGGGGAACAAAGACTCGGAGGGATATAAACCACCCACCGATACGGAACCCAAACCCACCTCAGGCATCTCAGGTACTTTTGTTCTCTCGGGAACTGACCCTAAAAGTCAGGCTGGGCAACCCCCCCCCCAGTTATTATGACTAGTCAGGCTGGTCAAACCCCACCAATTATTATGACAAAAGAGTCAGAACCTGGCCACAACGAAGGTGAGCCATCTTTTGAGGGGGAGCCGGATATCCTGAAGGCTCCTTCTCTGGCTGACTATGAAAATTTGTTGGCTGATGAGTCAGAGGAGGAGATTGATTTTGGTGATGATGATATCCCTGATGCTGAGGAGGAAATGGAGAGTCAATTAAACCCTCCTCAGACCTCTGAGCAACAACATTCTTCTCCTCCTCCTGAGGATCAACCACCCAGTTCCCCATCAACCTCATCATCATCATCAGGTGCTTCAGCCACTCCTGAGTGGTTGCAAAAGTATGACAATGCTCGTCCGGCTTCTGAAAGGCAAATGGCCAAATTCCTTCGCAAAGCCAGCGAAGGTCTTTACAATATACTTACGGATGAGCAATGGGATAAGCACACTGAAGTGGCAGCCTCCTATGCCGACTTCAGGGCTTCAGTAGAAGAATCTCAGGCAAAGATTCTTCAGGCCGCTAATCTCACTGATAAACAACTTGGCGACCTGAACAAATCTGTAGATGAAATAGCCACTGGACAGCATCAGGAACTCTCCAACATCCTCAAGGCTATTGAATATGTCCAAGAACATCTTACAGATGATCCCACCTTTGCCAAAAGACTGGATGCATACTTGACCTCTCAGGCGTCCACCTCCACCAGCATTACTGAGCTTCTAAAGCTCCTTCAGGGGGTAGATCTTCAAGGTCTAAGGACACAGCAAGAGTCCATTCATCAGGATGTTATTGCATCCAAGGAGCACCTGATCCGAATCTCTTCAGCCTTTGAGCAGCTCTCAACAACACATAATGAGCTGGTCACCCACTACACCACCCAAGTCACTGAACTCACCACCTACCAAAAGGAAATGGCTGCCGAATTAAGTGCCGTGAAGAATGAGACTTCTGAGACAAAGTCTATGGTCTCAGACATCCTATCTATTCTTCAGGCCTCTCATGCTCCTCCAACTCCTCAGTCAGCAGGTGTCTCCACTGAAGTTCCACCATCTGCTGAGGGGGAGAAAAATGATGATCCGATCCCTGATCCTACTTCTGCTTTGGTAACTGTCCCAAAGACATCCACCAGTCAACCCCCTCCCATTGACAAAGGGAAGAAAATCACGGTGACTGAAACAAACCCTCCTCCTGAAGCACGCTTAGTCAAGGCTTCAACTAAAAAATGTGCAGATCCTGATGCACCGTTCTATGTTGATTTAGAGGATGGGAGAAGGGTCTATGGGACTCATGAAGAACTTGCTGAAATCTTACACCAAGAAGATCTCAGGAAGGACCAAGAGAAAGAGCAGGAACTCAACAGGTCTGTAATTTCTAAGGTTGCCAAAGAAGTGATCAAGGAGTCTGAGAAAAAGGATATCAAAGGGGATGAGTTTCTCAAGCTTCAGGCTGAACTCCTTAAGGAACACAACAAACAAGCCAAACTTAAGGAAGAAAGGAGGCAGAAAACATACGAGAGGTATGTATGGCACATGACCAAAACCAAGGATGAAGGCACTATCACTGACATCACCATTCACAACACCAAACCCCTGAGCATAACGATACATAGAGGTCCAAGAAAGTCTAAGCACCTTCCAACAATCAAATTTTCAGACTATTGGTTAAGAGAATGTGATATGATGATGCCCATCCTAAGGAAGAAAACCTCAAGCAAGAATGCCCCAAACCTTATCAAGTCTCTGAGTGCCATGTATGAGGAACTCGCAAGAGTGGCCAAGAGTCTCGGAATTGACCATGATAGGGCACTTGCTTCTCAGGGACTGGCTATCCCTAAACTTACTCAGAAGATCGGGAAGAAAAGAAAAGATGTGGCTCTTGAACCTGAACAATACATAGCTGCACTTCACTGCAACAGGATTACTCCTCAGGGAGTTAAGTTCCGTCCCAACCTGGTCATCAAGGAACCTGAGTATGGTATCTTCTTTGTGGATGAATTTGGTCAGCAAGCCTTTCAAAGAGTCTCTGACATCGACAAAGTGGAAACGACAACACTCCTTGCCTACAAACTGATGGTGCTTAATATTAGGAGTCCTGATAATGAGGAGTTTGTCAGGTTGATGGATCAAATGATGAAGGAACGACCTGATAAAGAGGTGTTGATGTCAAAGAAGGCTAAACTAGAACTCATGGGTCTCGTTCAGGAACCTTGAGTATTTTGTACTTAGAATGATAGGACTTGTAATGATATGAATAAATTGATGAATGTTTTATTATATCAATATCCTTATTTATTTTCTAGTACAATCAGTATGAGCAGAAGACTTTAGCTCACTCATACTGATCAAAACACTTAGGCATAATTTATATCCAAATAGGGGGAGATTGTTGGGTTCGTAAAACACCCAATTATCTTAAACAGAATTTGAACACAAATTAAGCCAAGTGTTTGCAAAACCGAGAACAATTCAAGTCACCGAGAGAACAGCCTCTCAGTGAGTCATCTTCAGGATGCTTAAGGCGAGTTCAATAAAGGACTCACTCTCAGGAAGGCGGTACTCCCTGAGTAGGACTTAAGCCAAAGAAGAAGATGATGGTTCAGTGAGTGTTGGACAAGAACTCACTGAACCCCAGTCTCCTCAACAACATTAAAGTGATTGAAGACTGAGGAACCAATGCCTGAAGAATAGGCGGGAACAAAAGGGAAAGATCTGAGAAGATAAGAGTGTCAGACCAAACACTCTTATCTTGTCAGATACCAACCTTCCCAATTGCGGCTAAAAGTCATGGAGTGTCAGCCAACAACTCCTAAAGTCTTATTAGCCCATTCCTATTGGTTCTTGAAATGACAATTACTGTTTCTAATTGTCAGACACGCTACCTCAACAACTTGTAATATTTTAATCACTTATACTTAGATTACTTGTGTATAAATAGATGAGATGGAGAGAAGTTATGTGTGCTTTGTATATTGAAAGCTTAGAACTTTTACAAAGTAACTTCTCTCCTACAAAGAGTATACAACTCACTGAGATAGCTCAGTGGGTATATTGTTACCACTCAAGCAAAACATGAGTTTCGATAGGAGACACCATAAACCCTTGTCTATTAAATCCCAAGTGTTTGTTCCGCAAAACACTTGGGTAATAGATTCTTGGAATTATTTCTAATAAGAATTTAAACGTTGAAAAATATTGTGTTTTTTTTATATTCACGTATTATAACTGTTAGAAATATTCTTTGCATTGATCTCAGTCATAAGCTCACTTAGTTTAACTTAATTGTTATTACTCGGTGTGCTAAGGGAACAACAGTAAGGCATCTACATCGTCGTCTATGTTGAAGTCTACTGGAAATTCTTCTAAGGAAGATAATATTACTACATCTAATCCGTATTTGTATTGGTGATGGATGATGAAGATGGTGAAGAACATGTTGAAAATGTGCATGATGAATCGACCAATCTTTTTGACTCAAATACAGGTGCAAGTTCATCTCGCACGTTTCCTGCTGGCTAGCCGGTTCTCAGTTGATTTTTTCTAGGTGCATCTTTTGTTTCTAGAGTTGTAAGTGCTTATGGCATGTCATAAGCACTAGATTTAGGTGTTTGTCAAGCTTATTAGCTTGAGGTTAATATGGTACTTCAGCCATATTCCATTTGTACTTAACTTTCTCGGTTTTAATATATTTACCAGCGTGGAAGATTACTCACTTTTACCCCAAAAGAGTATCCCATCCTTTTCCAAAGTCGATTATACAAGTTCGAAGCATTTCTTCCAGCGTTTGAATGGTTCGTTCACTCTGACCGTCGGTCTGAGGATGATACGCTGTACTCATGTCTAGATTTGTTCCAAAGGCGTCTTGGAGTGACTGCCAGAAATTTGAGATGAATCTGCCGTCTTGGTCAGATATGATGGATATTGGTGCACCATGTCTTGAGACTACTTCTTTAATGTACAGTCTGGTTAACTGATCCATTTTGTATGTCTCTTTAATTGGTAAAAAGTGTGCGGATTTTGTGAGACGATCAACTATGACCTAGATGGAGTCATAACCGTTTCATGTATTTGGAAGCTTGATAATGAAGTCCATTGTAATTTGTTCCCATTTCCACATAGGAATCTCTGGTTGTTGCAATGGACCAGATGGTTTTTGATGTTCGGCTTTTACTTTGGAGCATGTAAGACATTTGCCAACATTTGTGGCAATATCGGCTTTCATGTTTTTTTTTGGGTAAAGGGGAGTAATCCTGCACCCTGGTAAATAGATTAACCAAAAAAAACGATTAAGTACAATGGATATGGGTGAGATCCCATATCCCAGCCCGTTACATGGGCACTTACATGAAGAAACTCAACAGTCCCGTAGGACACTAACAAATAACCACAATATAAGAGTGACACACCACTCTTATAACTAACAAATGAACATAAAAATACAACGACTATAGAATTACAAATTAAAACTCAAGTAACCACTTGATTCTTCAAAAGTCGTCATAGATGTCCACACGCACCAACGATGCAGCCGTTTCCATGGTGATACTTGAACAGCACAAATCCATGCCAAATAACTACAACGTACTTCCATTGATCCAAAATGAACCAACTCAATACTACGACTTGATCCAACACCTCATTTGCTACAGCTTTAATGGAGTAAAACTCTAGCTAGGAATGTAATCCATTGTATCATGATCAATCATAGACGAAACATAGGGTTAAGCAACCCTAACTTACACACAATGGCACGAATCAGCATACCATTGAAACTCCCAATGGCTCGTATGACATACCACATAAACGAGAGTGATGACCACCTCCATAATGGAACATAGACCATCAACAGCACATATCAAGAACAGAACCATCATACGATAACCAAAAACCCAACTTCCAATAAACCAAACCGCAAGGATCATAAGATAATCCAAACAGCAGCACAGTAAGCAATAGGGTGAAAACACCCTAACGTCCATACACCATAGCAGTACCACCTAGCATCAGACGTACCATATTAACAGCATACCACCAAGTCTGAATGAGCGACTCAAGACCATCAGTTCTGAACAGCAAGGTCTGGTACTATGCATGCACGAGCAGGTAATAGGGTTTGTCAAACCCTAACTTCCCATACGACTCATATAACAGACCAATGAACATGTATCAAATAAAATGACCACCATACACCAGCATACACCAGCAGGTCTGGAATAATGAGTCATCGATCATCAATAGGGATGAAAACCCTAACATCCAATAGAAAAAAAACGTGACCACTAAAGAAGATCACGAACTTCCAACAGATAATGGGGTATTCCAAAACCCTAACTTCAATAGATACATCTACCAGACCACATGAGCATGAATCACCATAGGATCTAATAGAACTAATCACTAATCGCCCAATAACCGAGCGAACAAGATAATAGGGTATACCAAACCCTAACTTCTCGGAAGATACCAACAGATCATGCGATAGTAACACCAGTAGCGTATAGATCTGTTACAGGAAGGTTTTTGAACAAGATGCCCTCAAACTTGACTTACAACTCTCTAAAAACCCACGTCCATATAGCTTATATCTGCAATATAACTCATAAATCATGAACCAAACCCTAAAAAGGGTTCACGAGCAGTAAAACTTCCAAGCGCTTGATAAATAAGAAACCCTAGAATAGGGTTTCGCAATAAGAGCACAGCCACCATCACACATGACAACCCCACCTGGGTAGGGATAATCAATGTGCCTCCAAGAATCATAAACGATCAATGATAATATATACATCAATAACCGACCCCAAAGTCAAGGGTTTTCATTGATCGCACTAAACCCAGCAGCAGCGATTAAAAAGATCAATAATAAATAGCCCCCGACCGCCACCCCTATAGATCATGTCCTAATTCGATTGCATACCTGTAAACAAAGTGTAGAAACACTCGTTGTAAGGTAGAGAGGCGAGATAGAACATGAATTTTTGGCCGGAAAAGTTTGGGAGTGGCGGCCGAAAATTGCCCTACCTAGAGAGAATTTTTGTGTTTTTTCTCCTGTTATATCGGCTTTCATGTTTAGCCGCCAATAGAGTTGTTTAAGATCCTGATACATCTTATCAGATCCTGGATGTACGGAATATTTAGATTTGTGGGATTCATGCATGATCAAGTCTCGTAAGCCACCATAAAGTGGTAACCAACTTCGACCTTGGAAGCATAGAGTTCCGTCTGATCGGGTTTCGAATTTCTTCTGTATCATATCGTCCAATATTTCCTTTTTTATGTCTTCTTGTTTCACCGATTTAGCTTGAGCGTGAAGAATTTGAGCGGGAAAGTTCAAATTTATGGTCAAGACTAAGGCTCGGACTCGTAGTGGTTTTAGCCCATTCCTTCTGGCTCAGGGCGTCGGCTACTACGTTTGCCTTTCCTGTGTGGTAGTGAATGTCGCAGTCGTAATCACTTAATAATTCCAACCATCGACGTTGCCTCATGTTTAGTTCTTTTTGATTCAAGATGTGTTGACTTTTGTGATCAGTGAACACAGTACATCTAGTACCGTATAGAGAGTGTCTCCAAATTTTTAGTGCAAAGACTACAGCTCCTAACTCTAAGTCATGAGTGTTGTAGTTTTCTTCATGTACCAGTTGTCGTGAAGCATAAGCCATGACTTTCTCACGTTGCATCAACACGCCACCCAAACCTTGGTGCGATGCATCATAGTCGACTACAAAATCTTCGATCCCATCTGGCAATGCTAGAATAGGGGCACTACAAAGTTTTTGTTTGAGGGTTTGGAAGGCTTCTTCTTCATCTTCATTCTAAACTTACTTCTTGTTTTTCTGAGTTAGCTTTGTAAAACCCAAAATTTACCACAATCTGAAATGACTAAAATACCCTATAATTTTGAAATTTTAAGAACTTATCAAATACGCTATAAATTAAAACTTGATGTTATATATATCATGTTATGACTCAAAACCATATGATCTGAACACATAATCTAAAGTATTATATGAAATTATGTATGAACCATATGATATAAGTTATGACTCGTTAAGAAGTCTCTATAAGCCAAAAATAAATTAAAATATGTATATGCTTATTGTAACATGTAAAATTAGTGTACGAAATGGGGTCTCTATCTAATGAAGTATTTCGTTATGTATATGACACTAATGCTTATTAGAACTGTTAAGACCCTAATGCTTTCATAACTGTTCACGTTTGTGATACATAATATGATCAGTTTAAATTGTTCACCAACATAAATAATCTTACAAAATGCATGGGGGGATAATGACAAAAACCCTAAAAGTTTTTCTCTCTCCCCCATGGAGATTTCCAGCCGCCTCCCTCTCCTATTCCGGCCATAAAATCACCTACACAAGTCCTCTCTATCCTCAAATGATCCTGTTTTCATTCTAGGGTATGCAATACTTGGGTTGGGGTGCGTTTTTATTTTCTTGGGATGGCGGCTGGAGTCTATTCTTTCATATACCATACGAAATCTTCATGGTTATTTCTTATGGCGATTTCCTGCGCCACCCCTTACTATTTTTCCGGCCATATTCCTGTCTATTCGCCTCTCTACCTTAATCGATCTTCGATTTTGGTATGCAATCGGTATTCAGGTATATGTTCTCATCTAAGGGGTGGTTGCTATTCATTGATCTATTCTATATCCAGTGAAATCGTCCTGAATCGATCAGCAAAACACTAACCCTAATTTTTAGGGTTTCGAATTCTTTCTATTTAAGGTTTCGCTGATGTGTTGTTTCTGCGATGATTGATGAAAACCTTTTTAGGGTTCTTATTAGAATCGTTTTTGGAGTTTATTTGAACATGGATGCTGCTCGTTCATTGAAATAACGTAACCTGCTAAAGGTTTCGTTCTTTACATCTGGTTGTCGATCTGTAAGTAAACCTGTGTTAGGGCTTTTGTTATTTGTAAGTTCCTTTATAGGATTAATGGTTATTGGTAAGTGGGTTGGGAGAGTGATTTAGATTGGTCTGTGGCTGCTGTTGTTGTAAGCCATAGTTTTGTATTAGACCTGGGCTACTTCTGCTGTGTTTATGTTTATTGGGTCTGATGTACAAGCTTATTGGGTCTGCTGCTGTTCGATTTGCTTGGCGGGTCGAGTATGTGGTGGTTGTAAGTTTGGGTTTGTTACGCCCTAGTCATTGCCTATGGTAGGGTCTGTTTGTTTTCAAAGTTTTGTGATTATTGCGGATGCTGCTATGACTCATACCAGGGCTGAAAGTGTGGTAAATATGGACTGTCGTTTGGGTTTGGTTAAGGGGACCCAGTTTGGGTGTCGTTTCAAAACAGGTCATATTGCTGTTGTAAGTTAGGGTTTGATTACCCTATTCTCGTTCTCATAACTGGTCCTAATGATGCCTTAAGTTAGGGATTTGATTTCCCTATTGCTCGGTTTGAATGATGATCAGTTGTGTGATTATATGTTGGTGGTTCGTATATTATAACTGGTCGAATTCTGATTGTTTATGTTTCTTGGGTTTGATATACGAACATAATTGTGGAAGTTGGTGGTGCACTCGATGGTTATACAATGAAGATTACTAAAGAAAGAGTCGTTCACCATGGATATGGTTCTTGGAACCTTGTTTTATTACATTTAGATTGTTTTTTAAATGTAATTGTTACGTAGCTTTTTTAGCTTGTTATGATTGTAAGTTGCACATGTAGGTGCATTTTTGTCGCCCTGATCGGGCAAGAGATGGGGGATTCACCCCTATCCTTTGTACTTCAACGTTTTTTGGTGTAATGAATTTTGCCAGGCGGAAGGCCTTTTACCCAAAAAAAAATAAATAATCTTACAATATTATTTAGTCATACGCTAAGAGATTTTAAAGTGTCACCAAACCTTAAATTTTCGGCCAAGAATCAATAGAAGAGATAAACACACAATTAATTAGAATCCCACTAATTTAGTTCCTTCCTTAATTACTCCAATCAAAATATACGGTTTCTCCTCACCTCTTTAATACCGAAATTATTTTCTCCACTTTGCAAGAAACCCTAAAACCATCTCACCAAAACCTTCGGCTGCTGTTCTTGTTGTTCGATCCACAAGGAAGAAAAGGAAGAAGCTTTGATCATTGATTCAATAGTGTCACAAAGAAAAGGTTTACGAGCGGTCGTTGTGTAGCGGTTGGGGTTCCAATGTTCGTAGGCTTTATTTCGTTCTTGTTCTGTTCCGTTCATATAATGACCTAAGGTACCACCTCCTTAATCTTCTTGATGTTTTCTTAAATCGACTTCCATGTTGGATAATGCGTAAAATACGAAAATCTAATACGGTTTCGCTAATATGAGAACACGAATGAAATATTTAAGTCGCATGAATCTCTTCCATATATTTTATGTATGTCACGCCTTGTTTCAGCCTAAGGCATCAATTTGTTACATGAGTTAACATGATACGTGCATATGTCATTGAAACTCTAAATCTAAAACATGTTTCGCCTGCTACATCTCGTTATATATAAGAAGTTCATTCGTATATTTATAAAAGTAAAAGGTTGCGTAAACACAATAAGTTTCTGTATGTCGAGTGTGGTCTCTTTCTATCGATTTTCCTTTGTTCAGCCCAAGTTTTAAGTCGTTAAATAATCTACATGGAATCATGTTAACGTGTTACGTGAATAATGAAATCCCATTATGAACCTGTTTTGTTGATACGTCCGACAGGCTGTGTCTCGAATGTGGTTTAAATCGGGGTAGGGTCGGTTTAAAGATGATACAAATCTGTTGTGGAGTCGGGTGTAACCAACCCATGCGTCGACCCTAAGTAATAACATTTAACGCACCCTTAACCACTGTTAACCCTGGTGTAAAGAAACTTCAAAAACAGGAAAACTGGAACAATTAACATATAGTGCGAATCGATTTCGGCTAGATTTCATACGAAGGAGATGAAGCTTGCATGCATACTGAGATATCTAATATAATTTGCTTAAAAGATAATATATTTATATTGGTCTATCTTCTTATAGTCCTACGTAGCTCTATCTTGGCTGTCCATTTCCAATTCGATGTCTTTCTTAGTGTTTTGTTTTCACTTAATATTGGATTTGTTGGCAATGTTAGAATGTCTCGTTAAACATTAAGAATAGTGTTGAAGAACCTGTCATTATAGTACTATATTCGAATAAGACTATAGGATAAGAAAAGTTACTCATTTAACCCTAAACTTTTATTATTTCCACATTAAATCATATAATTTGCTAAATCGACATAGAAAGCCCATAACTACGATATTTGTCATACTAAACCTTTAAGTTAACCAATTATCATTTGTAAACCCCTAAGTTTGGCTAATTAATGGATTTTACCTTAAACTACTAAATATGGAAATTTGATGAGTATGGAAAGGTACTAAAAATGGAAAACCGACTAAAATAAGTAATCTGATTTAAATAAGATATTAATCATAAGGCGATCATGTATTCGTGTAGATTCGCTGAAGAGGAGTTTGATTCCGATCTTTATGTTTCCATTAGGTTTGCACTTGCGGTCTAAGGTACGGATACTCTGCCCTTTTTCAGTAAGGGTGTCCTTTCCCTTAATATGATTCTGACTTCTGATTTGTTTGAGATTCACAAACCATTGCTATGATCCCTTTTGTTTATGAACCTTCTGAATAGATTCTGATTTGGACCTTTAATACTTTTCGGAAAAGATTTGATATGAACCATTTGTTATGAACCACCTGTTATGGACTATCTGTATTGGACCTCTGATTATGACCTTCTGATATGTATTTATTTCTGACTCTTAGTTTGATACCCGAGCCACCTTTCTGTTACCTAGCCAGGAAGGTAACCTGGCCGTGTCTGTGATGCACCACTGGCATGACTCCTGTGTGGGGGAGTGATTTCTCACACCGTCCCTGTTCTGTTATTGCCGGCTAATATGATTATATGATTATGACTTCTGTTTGGGGGGCGTATGGATTGCAATCCTAGATCTGTTCTGTTTAGTGGATTTAACTATATATGATATGATTTCTGTTCTGGTGACTGGTGCTTGTGTGCATTACACGCCTTTCACATATTTCTGGGAGCTAGCTACTCCATTTGAAGAATGAGGACACCCCTCATATTATCTGATTATCTGAGAGGTCTCCCCTCTATATGATTTGAAGATTGATGGTTACGATATGATATGATCTGATATGTTTCTGGGCTCGTGGTGGATGACTATCCTATTCTTCTCTTATTATCCATTTATTTCTTTTATACCTTATGACATTCCCATTGCCCATATTATATTTCTGTTTCGTTATTCTTTGCTTTGTATATGTATCTGTTCACTGAGCTTTTTAAGCTCAGCCGCACGTTTTCTTTTCGTGTGCGGCAGGTAATAAGCAGGACGACGGGTTGGGTATGAGTGAAGAGACTTTTGGACTTAGAAGACTTTGATAGTGTTCTGAAGTAGAGACCATTAGAAGGAGTTGCTTTTGCAGACTTAGTGTTTAGTTTTATTTCCGTTGTAACCATGTAAATTTCAGAATTTCATTTGTAACCTTTGAGAATTTCTGTATTACTTGAAATGTATGCTTTGTTTTGATCTGATGTGAAACCATTAGTGTGACATCTTTACCCTTATTGGGTTGGGGTGTTACAATTATGGTATCAGAGAGACAGGCTGCGACTCGTAATACATTTACCCTTGACCTGTGTAAGTTAGGACCACTAAGCTTTCCCTATAGGCGCTCGTAAGATAACCTTTGAAAATTTGCATTAGGATCTTCACATAGGAACCTAAGTTTTGACCAGTAAGGAATGGGTAGACTATAAGACAATTTTTTAAGTATCTTTACTTCCGCATCACTCTGATTCGTGTCTTACTTTTGGTTAGATCCTGCGATATCACTTTTGAAAGCGAAAGCTTATGTTTTGCACCACCTAAGATTCGAACCTGATTAAATTTGGAAGGCATTGAGAAATTTCATAATAATTGCCTGACATTATTTGATCCTTATCCTCATATATTCTTTTGTTAATCATTTTGATGCCTCTTCAGGCATTCTGAGAACCTAGATGACGAGGACCTAATTGATACATTCTGTTATTTGCTTTTGATAATCATCTATAAATCTTCTGATCCTATTTGAGTCCGTCTTAAACATCTCTGTTCCTATGAGAAGCTTTGTGGTGTTTTAACCATGAGTATAAGAACGTTTTCCTTTCACTTTTGCACGATAAGACTTGCGTTGTCGATCTGTTTCATTGGATAGCTAATTTTGATTTTGTTCTGATAAAGGATAGGTTGATTGATCATTAACGACTACTCTACTATGTTTCACCTTCGGTGTTTGAAACCATTTTGAACTCCCTACCATGATTTCCGATTGTTAAAGTTTTGCTACCACTACCTGATTTTGATCATCACTCCCGACCTGTTTGATACTCCTCCAACTATCCCGAAAGTCATTTAACCCTAAGATGTTTGACACATTCTATTAATTCATTACCCGTGCTGGATGAAAATGTATCATCTGATACTACTCTGTCTTGCAACGTCCCTTATTACTCCTATAAGAACTCTGGTGATTATTAACCATGGATATGGGAGATTTATTCCCTCCCTTTGAATAACGAATCTTGCCGCCAATTAGTTCCCTTTGGAAGGATATGACGATAATTTTGTCCAGATGCGAAATTGGTAACTGAGCATGATGATGCTGATAACTGATATTCTATACGTCTGACTTTTGACAGTTATGCGATGTTCGATGATTTCGAACCTACCTGCTACTTTGGTTAAATAACTAAACAAGTTTCCAACACCTTGAATCGTTCACTTATCTACCTCCACACTTTGATGAACCATGTAATTGACCTTGATATATGAACTACCTATCTGTTTTACGACTGTACTCATCCTACGAATCCGCTTACTCTTGATATATTTGATTTTGAGGTCCTTAAGTTATGTATTGGCTGGCCTTCATAAGCTGCCAGGGATTACCATATCTGATAGGCGACTTTTGGAAATCTATTTTCATCCTACTTTGTTATGATAACCTTTAACCGCTACAATCTGTTAAGCTTAACGCTGTTATGGAAACATTTACCTCGATCTCACGTGATTATTGATTGTCCCCTGACACCTATTATCCACTCTTAGAAAACTTGGCATTGGAAGTTTTGTTGTACAAATATGCTAGTGGTTCTGATAAAACTCTTGGGTTTCCCTCCTGTTTAAGAAGTGAAATTGAATTCGAACCGATCTCAGTTGACGAACCATGATGCTATAGAAGTTGAGAGATTGAAGAAGCGGATGGAATATGACCTTGTTCACCTCAGTGATTACTTTGAATACCCTTATTAGTTTATGAAGAAGAAAGAGAGAACTCTGCGTCAGCGTATCAACTATCGTAAACCTAACCGTATCACTACCCGTAATCATTTTTCCATTTCCGCGTGCCAATGATTGATTCGTTCTATCTTTGTAAATTTCGTACCAGACGACCTCATAAATGTTTGAAGGACTGAAGAAGCAACCACAAGAACTTCTGAGAAGGGAGATGGATATTTATTGAGACAACGGTGTTCTTTGCGAACCTGGAGTTGACGACAACGAAGACTACCCTGAAGAATGAAGACATTCCTTACAAGGCGGAAGTGTTGGTGATGCGGAGGAAGAAATTCTAGTCAAGATGGCGAACCTGGAGCTGATGAAGACATGCAGTCTCACTTCCTTATTCATCTTGGTTGTACTAAGATGAATTTAGAGCGGAAGCAGACTGGATGATGAAGAGATTCAAGGATCGTGCCAGAAATCCACAATACTCGATCACATTCCAAGAAGAACTGCAGGAGGTTTGATGAACCAGAGACAAGTACACGATTTTGGTTTCATTTCCCGAGTGATGGAAAGACGAAGACAGGTTAACTGGACTTGAAGAGATTATATTTGAAACAGACCCTCTAGACTTTGAAGAATTGATTCTATGAAGGCAGAAGTTTTGGCGACTAACTTTCATTCCCGTTGACCCCCTTAAGTTTCGTTATAAATTCCTCTTATGATTTAAGTTCCCTAGAAGCAATTCAGTTCATGTTTATCTTCGTATGTTCAGTGATGACTTTGCTTTGAGAGATTTTGACGAATTGTGGAAGATATGATGCTTGTGACGGCGTACCCCACTTCTGCTAGGCAATCGGGGATTCTGATACTCTTGCAAATCGTTTTGTTTTCCCTATTGACTATGGCATTCGATTTTGGTTGACCTCTGAGACAGTAGAAGTACTAGGTGGATTAAGATATGTGGTTTTGATTACGACTTGAGATAAAGTATGACCATCGTGGGGGCATATTTATATGATGCCAGTATTATGACGTCTGGCCAACGTGATAATACTTACATCATATAACGTGCACTTGTTGTGGGCATCAGATATTTCGAGAAGTGCCATAGAGCTTTAAGAAATTCTGATAACTGTTTGAGATCATCTGTGTTAGTGAGACTTTAAGTTCATCCTACCTTTACGCGTAATCTGCTTTCACCGTTATGCGAATTGATACGTCTGGATTCTCGTCACCCATTATACTGACCTCTGGACTCCCGATAAAAATCTTAGGTTCTGTTATAGAACTTCTACCAATTGATGCTATCGATAATCTATTTCTGTACGTTTTCATCTGATTTGTCTAATCAAATTCTATGGACGGCGTACCCGTCAAATCCTACGTATTTCCTGTATCTCTCTCGAGAGATTACGATTATCATTTATCACATTTGGTATATTATTCTTTTGATCTGGATTCAGTATGTTATGTCTATTCTGAGGAAGCGAAGCTATTTAATCAACAAGATAGAGTCATGAGAAACTAGTCATTTCGCATTTCCGTTCACGGTCTGTTGTGCTTTCCGTTTCGTTTTACTTCAATTTTCGAGGACGAAATTTTTTTTTAGAGGGGAAGAATTGTAAAACCCAAAATTTACCACAATCTGAAATGACTAAAATACCCTATAATTTTGAAATTTTAAGAACTTATCAAATACGCTATAAATTAAAACTTAATGTTATATATCATGTTATGACTCGAAACCATATGATCTGAACACATAATCTAAAGTATTATATGAAATTATGTATGAACCATATGATATAAGTTATGACTCGTTAAGAAGTCTCTATAAGCCTAAAATAAATTAAAATATGTATATGCTTATTGTAACATGTAAAATTAGTGTACGAAATGGGGTCTCTATCTAATGAAGTATTTCGTTATGTATATGACACTAATGCTTATTAGAACTGTTAAGACCCTAATGCTTTCATAACTGTTCACGTTTGTGATACATAATATGATCAGTTTAAATTGTTCACCAACATAAATAATCTTACAATATTATTTAGTCATACGCTAAGAGATTTAAAAGTGTCACCAAACCTTAAATTTTCGGCCAAGAATCAATAGAAGAGATAAACACACAATTAATTAGAATCCCACTAATTTAGTTCCTTCCTTAATTACTCCAATCAAAATATACGGTTTCTCCTCACCTCTTTAATACCGAAATTATTTTCTCCACTTTGCAAGAAACCCTAAAACCATCTCACCAAAACCTTCGGCTGCTGTTCTTGTTGTTCGATCCACAAGGAAGAAAAGGAAGAAGCTTTGATCATTGTTTCAATAGTGTCACAAAGAAAAGGTTTACGAGCGGTCGTTGTGTAGCGGTTGGGGTTCCAATGTTCGTAGGCTTTATTTTGTTCTTGTTCTGTTCCGTTCATTTAATGACCTAAGGTACCACCTCCTTAATCTTCTTGATGTTTTCTTAAATCGACTTCCATGTTGGATAATGCGTAAAATACGAAAATCTAATACGGTTTCGCTAATATGAGAACACGAATGAAATATTTAAGTCGCATGAATCTCTTCCATATATTTTATGTATGTCACGCCTTGTTTCAGCCTAAGGCATCAATTTGTTACATGAGTTAACATGATACGTGCATATGTCATTGAAACTCTAAATCTAAAACATGTTTCGCCTGCTACATCTCGTTATATATAAGAAGTTCATTCGTATATTTATAAAAGTAAAAGGTTGCGTAAACACAATAAGTTTCTGTATGTCGAGTGTGGTCTCTTTCTGTCGATTTTCCTTTGTTCAGCCCAAGTTTTAAGTCGTTAAATAATCTACATGGAATCATGTTAACGTGTTACGTGAATAATGAAATCCCATTATGAACCTGTTTTGTTGATACGTCCGACAGGCTGTGTCTCGAATGTGGTTTAAATCGGGGTAGGGTCGGTTTAAAGATGATACAAATCTGTTGTGGAGTCGGGTGTAACCAACCCATGCGTCGACCCTAAGTAATAACATTTAACGCACCCTTAACCACTGTTAACCCTGGTGTAAAGAAACTTCAAAAACAGGAAAACTGGAACAATTAATATATAGTGCGAAATCGATTTCGGCTAGATTTCATACGAAGGAGATGAAGCTTGCATGCATACTGAGATATCTAATATAATTTGCTTAAAAGATAATATATTTATATTGGTCTATCTTCTTATAGTCCTGCGTAGCTCTATCTTGGCTGTCCATTTCCAATTCGATATCTTTCTTAGTGTTTTGTTTTCACTTAATATTGGATTTGTTGGCAATGTTAGAATGTCTCATTAAACATTAAGAATAGTGTTGAAGAACCTGTCATTATAGTACTATATTCGAATAAGACTATAGGATAAGAAAAGTTACTCATTTAACCCTAAACTTTTATTATTTCCACATTAAATCATATAATTTGCTAAATCGACATAGAAAGCCCATAACTACGATATTTGTCATACTAAACCTTTAAGTTAACCAATTATCATTTGTAAACCCCTAAGTTTGGCTAATTAATGGATTTTACCTTAAACTACTAAATATGGAAATTTGATGAGTATGGAAAGGTACTAAAAATGGAAAACCGACTAAAATAAGTAATCTGATTTAAATAAGATATTAATCATAAGGCGATCATGTATTCGTGTAGATTCGCTGAAGAGGAGTTTGATTCCGATCTTTATGTTTCCATTAGGTTTGCACTTGCGGTCTAAGGTACGGATACTCTGCCCTTTTTCAATAAGGGTGTCCTTTCCCTTAATATGATTCTGACTTCTGATTTGTTTGAGATTCACAAACCATTGCTATGATCCCTTTTGTTTATGAACCTTCTGAATAGATTCTGATTTGGACCTTTAATACTTTTCGGAAAAGATTTGATATGAACCATTTGTTATGAACCACCTGTTATGGACTATCTGTATTGGACCTCTGATTATGACCTTCTGATATGTATTTATTTCTGACTCTTAGTTTGATACCCGAGCCACCTTTCTGTTACCTAGCCAGGAAGGTAACCTGGCCGTGTCTGTGATGCACCACTGGCATGACTCCTGTGTGGGGGAGTGATTTCTCACACCGTCCCTGTTCTGTTATCTGCCGGCTAATATGATTATATGATTATGACTTCTGTTTGGGGGGCGTATGGATTGCAATCCTAGATCTGTTATGTTTAGTGGATTTAACTATATATGATATGATTTCTGTTTTGGTGACTGGTGCTTGTGTGCAATACACGCCTTTCACATATTTCTGGGAGCTAGCTACTCCATTTGAAGAATGAGGACACCCCTCATATTATCTGATTATCTGAGAGGTCTCCCCTTTATATGATTTGAAGATTGATGGTTACGATATGATGTGATCTGTTTCTGGGCTCGTGGTGGATGACTATCCTATTCTTTTCTTATTATCCATTTGTTTCGTTTATACCTTATGACATTCCCATTGCCCATATTATATTTCTGTTTCGTTATTCTTTGCTTTGTATATGTATCTGTTCACTGAGCTTTTTAAGCTCAGCCGCACGTTTTCTTTTCGTGTGCGGCAGGTAATAAGCAGGACGACGGGTTGGGTATGAGTGAAGAGACTTTTGGACTTAGAAGACTTTGATAGTGTTCTGAAGTAGAGACCATTAGAAGGAGTTGCTTTTGCAGACTTAGTGTTTAGTTTTATTTCCGTTGTAACCATGTAAATTTCAGAATTTCATTTGTAACCTTTGAGAATTTCTGTATTACTTGAAATGTATGCTTTGTTTTGATCTGATGTGAAACCATTAGTGTGACATCTTTACCCTTATTGGGTTGGGGTGTTACAAGCTTAGTCAAGGGTTTGGCTATCGAGGAAAATCCTTCAATAAACCTTCGGTAATACCCAGCCAGACCTAGAAATTGACGAATTTCTTTAGGTGTGGTAGGCGTTGACCAATCTTTGATAGCTTCAATCTTAGCGGGATCGACATGTAAACCAGCTTTGTCAATCACATGCCCAAGGAATTGTACTGATCGGATCCAAAATTCAGATTTGGAAAACTTTGCATACAATTTCTCTTCCTTGAGTAATCCTAAAATTGTTTTCAGGTGTTCTTTGCGTTCTTCTTCGTTTTTGGAATATATGAGAATATCGTCGATGAATACGATCACGAATTTGTCCAGGTATGGCTTACACACTCGATTCATGAGATCCATGAATACTGCCGGTGCATTAGTCAAACCGAATGGCATTACTTGGAATTCATGGTGACCATATCGTGTCCTAAAGGCTGTTTTTGGAATATCTTCCTCACGAACCTTAACTTGATGGTAACCTGATCGTAGGTCAATTTTTGAGTAATAGGTTGAACCTTGTAATTGATCGAATAAATCGTCAATTCTTGGTAATGGGTATCGGTTCTTTATTGTTAATTTGTTTAGTTCACGATAGTCAATACACATTCGTAATGATCCATCCTTCTTTTTCACGAATAAGACGGGAGCTCCCCAAGGTGAGGAACTAGGTCGATTAAATCCCTTGTCCGAAAGTTCTTGCAATTGATTTGACAACTCTTGCATCTCTGGTGGTGCTAGCCTGTAAGGTGCGTTGGCCACTGGCGCCGCTCCTGGTATTAAATCAATTCGGAACTCTACTTGACGAGTTGGTGGGAGACCGGGTAAGTCTTCGGGAAAGACTTCAGGAAATTCACGTGCGATGGGAACATCTTCAAGATGTCTTTCTTCGGATTTCCTTTCGGTTACGTGTGCTAGAAAGGCATAACATCCTTTCTCAATGTATTTCATGGTTTTGATACATGAGATGATGTTTATTCGGGTTCGACTTCGATCACCACGGGATGACCAAAGTTTCATCGTCATAAGGGATGTGAACAACCCTTTCGCCGCAGATGATGTTAGCTTAATGTTTAGACAACCAATCCATGCCGATGACAACATCGAAACTTCCGAGTTCAATTGGCATATAAGGATGATGTTGAATGGATGATCTAAAAGGTTAAGGGTACAATTTGGGATTACAGTATTTGTGTTCACCAAGTTGCCGTTAGCTAGTTCTATACTATAGTTTGTGTCTAGAGTGATTAGTGCGATACCAGTAAATGTGCAATTTTAGTAGATATAAAGCTCGATCGTACAAATACTCATGAATTGCTTATACTCACATGAAATTTGCTTTAAGGATATAAGTTAAAAGTTTTCTTTTCATAAAACATACAGGTGACTGCTCCCATCATGACATGATTCCTCCCGAATTAGACATAGGTAGCTAGGCTATGTATAATTAAGGACCGATAATGTGATGTTCGGTTTAGTCAAGAAGTTTTATGATTTTATAAAAGATATATCGTAAGTAGAGAGTCATAAAATCAGTACGATTTTTTACGGGGAAATGATAGAATAATAACGTTAGAGGTTTGAATCATAACACATGATAGCATAAGAGTTTTATTTCTAAAACGTTGATTGATTACAAAATCAAAACCTATTACAAGCTTCTTCAAAATTTACTAACTAATACTTTCAGTTTAGTAATTACAACGTTTTACTACGGCTAGCTATTACATGGATTTTACAGAGTTCACTAACTGAGTCTACTCAGTTTAGTAGTACAAAAGATAACTAGTATTATCGCACTAGTCTATTGTGGAACAGAAGGTCCTTGCAGCAATGGCTGATTGGCAACTTCTTGGTTTAGTGTGTCATGGAGGATGAAGAATAGTTCGGGGATGTCAGAGTATAGGTTGGTAAGATCATTGTTACATGCGCGTTTGGTAGACGAAAAAGTGTCCTCAATATCTGAGTCTGACGGAATGATAATGGGGTAGGTGAATAAAGACATGATATCTACAATAAGAACTATGATGTCAAAATGAATCTAATGCTTACGGGGAAATGCTCAAATATACTAAGGGTACATATATCAATATGCTAATATGTTTGCGTAGTATAAAATGTCTAAAGGTCCATAATCGTCTAGAGGATGGAAGGCACGGAGAGCGGAAGGTTATAAAATGTTTTTGTTTGTAAAAGTGGTTATAGTTTAGGTCTCAATTAGACCCGTTTCTCTTTTTTTTTGGTAAAGGGGAGTAATCCTGCACCCTCGTAAAATGTATTACACCAAAAACGTTTAAGTACAAAGGATATGGGTGAAGTCCCATATCTCAGCCCGTTACATAGGCACTTACAAGCAAAGGTCAACAAACCAAACCACTATATAAGAATGACAGGCCATTCTTATAACTTACATAATAACTTAAACAAAAGGAACTACCAAAAATGATTAAATTACATATGACAATACAATACTACTCAGGTAAAGCACTTGAGTCTTCTAAATCATTATGGCATTCCACATTCACTTCTATGAAGCTGTAGTCACTTAGGTAACACCTAAAATGATCAGTGGTCTCCAGATAGGGTTTCAACCTTAACTTCCAAGAAATGAGTACGAAGTTTTTTGAACAAGAATACCCCCAAACTTGACTTCCATCTACGAAGGTTTTTGAACAAGAATACCCCCAAACTTGACTTCCTTCACTCTGATTTGAAGCTTCAAATCAGCCCCAACAAATCTTGATCCACTGCAGCTACTATTATTTGTTCGCAAAAAAATAATAACCTAGATAGGAGTGTAACGTGACGCAATACGGATCAGAGAAAATTGCTCTCACCTAGTGATCCTTTAGGACATCAGCTCTCATCATGTAAGGGACAAATACCCTAATAAGGTGAGCCTTTAGGGACAATGGCTCTCATCATGTAAGTGACAATTGCTCTTATCAAGTGTGCAAGCATTTAGGGACAACGGCTCTTATCATGTAAATGGCAATTGCTCTTATCAAGTGAGCAAGAATTTAGGAACAACGGCTCTCATCAAGTAACGGACAATTTCTCTCCTGAAGTGAGCCTTTAGGGATAATGGCTCTCATCATGTAAGGGACAATTGCCCTGATAAAGTGAGCCTTTTGGGAGAACAACTCTCATCATATAATTGAAAATTGCTCTTATCAAGTGTGCAAGCATTTAGAGAAAACAGCTCTCATTATGTAAAGGGAAATTGCTCTCATCATGTAAAGAGCAATTGCTCTCATCAAGTGAGCCTTTAGGGACAACGACTATCATCATGTAAGGGACAATTGCCCTCATAAAGTTAGCCTTTAGGGACAACGACTCTCATCAAGTAAGTGAGAATTGTTCTTATCAAGTGTGCAAGCATTTAGGGACAACGACTCTCATTATGTCAAGAACAATTGCTTTCATCAAGTGAGCAAGCATTTAGGGACAACTTCTCTCATCAAGTAACGGACAATTGCCCTCATCAAGCGAGCTTATAGGAACAACGGCTCTCATCATGTAAGGGAAAATTGCACTCAAAAAATGAGCATTTTGGAACAATAGCTTTCATCATGTAAGTGAAAATTGCTCTTATGGAGTGTGCAAGCATTTAGTGACAACGACTCTCATCATATAAATGGCAATTGCCCTCATCAAGTGAGCAAGCGTTTAGGGGGAACGACACTCATCAAGCAATGGAAAATTGCTTTCTTCAAGTGTACCTTTAGGGACATCGGCTCTCATCATGTAAGGGACAATTACCCTCATAAAATGAGCCTTTAGGGACAACGGCTCTCATCATGTAAGGGACTATTGCTCTTATCAAGTGTGCAAGCATTTAGGGACAACGGCTCTCATCATGTAACAGGCAATTGATCTCATCAAGTGAGCAAGCATTTAGCAACAACGGCTCTCATCAAGTAACTGACAATTGCTCTCATCAAGCGAGCCTTTAGGGACAATGACTCTCATCATGTAAAGGACAATTACCCTCATAAAGTTTGCCTTTTGGGAGAACGGCTCTTATCATGTAAAGGGCAATTGCTCTCATCAAGTGAGCAAGAATTTAGGAAGAACGGCTCTGATCAAGTAACAGATAATTTCTCTCATGAAGTGAGCCTGTAGGGACAATGGCTCTCATCATGTAAGGGACAATGGCTTTCATCATGTAAGGGACAATTGCCCTTATAAAGTGATCGAATGCATGACTACAGATCAGATTCATAAGCTTTAAAACTGATTCAAATGGCAACATTAAACCCTAGATCGACTTATGTGATATCCTCATTTCATGCATACACATTTTATCCTTTTCTGCGACATTATTTCCGAATCTTAAGAGGTATTTTAGCGATCAATTACATGTCCCCAAAACCAAATTCATAACTTGTATATATATTGAATCATGTAGCAGATTAAGGCCTTAAATCGACACCTATATATTCAATATTTCATGCGACTTATATCCTATTTATATACTCATTTTAACGAACAGTGATTTGGTTTCATTTATCAAGTTCTAGTCGTATATTAATGAGGTTATATTAGACCTTATATATCGACCTATATTTCATCATTTTATGCGACATATAACATATCATTTGTACTCCTTTTACACCGCTTAAGGTTTAGTTTTAGGCTATACTTATGAACATGTTGGGCGTGTGCAAGTTGAGAGGAACGAAACAAGAACATGATATACCTGATGTCGAATGGAACAAGAAAGAAAAGAACCAGAACTGAACCTAACTTGCACCCCTATTCGAACAAGATCAAACCTTCTTCAAACCTAGTTTTCCCACGATCCAAGACACCCTCTTAACACCTCTTTTTTGCTCGAATGGAAGAAGAATAAACCACTGCCACCATTTGATTTTTGTTGCTAGGGTTTCTGTGTTTTTGTTGTTGTGAATTTCGGTTGGAAAGAATGAGTTCGGAGATATAGGGGAATAGTGCCGATCATGGGGGAGGATAAGGGAGGACCAAGTTTACTTCAAATTCAAATGGGTGATCTAGATTTTTCCATACTATAAATTGTGTACAATTTTAATTCATTTTGGCCTTCTATATGGTCGTGTGATATAGTCAGTGTTGCAAAAAAAGGTCTACAAGGCCGATTAATCGCCGATTAGGTGCTACAAGGCCACCGACCTTGCCGATTTATGTAACTGGGTAAACAAATAGGTCAACGGCGATCAACGGCGGTCAATGGTGGTCAAACTTGCCAGAAACCTATAAATCTTGCCGAAAGTACCCAAAACTCACTGTAAACTTATTTTGATCACTTATAGTAATTGTTTAAGTATATTACAAGTTGTTTTTTAGAAAATACCTTGCCGAAAATACCTAAAACTTACCAGAAATACACAAAACTTGCCAAAAATAACTAAAATTTGTCAGTAATGCCAATCTGATGAATCACCGATTAATCCCGCCTAGACCGATTACAAGCTACAAGGTGGTCAACCGCCCGACTACCGATTCGCGATTTTTGCAACCTTGTATATGGTCGTGTGATATAGTACTTGTTTTCTCATGAATGTGTCGATTTTGTAGTACTTAGGTTATATTATTTGTATTTTGTAATCCTCATGTTGTAGTTTCTAGTTAGTTCACTTGTGTTCGGGTTTAAAAGTTAAACTTAGTAACGTATTTTTTCTTATTTTGGGTAAAGGGGAGTAATCCTGCACCTTGGTAAAATACATTACACCAAAAAACGTTTAAGTACAAAGGGTATAGGTGAAGTCCCATATCTCATCCCGTTACATAGGCACTTACAAACAAAGGTCAATAGACCAAACCACTATATAAGAATGGCCTATATAAGAATGATAGGCCATTCTTATAACTTACATATTAAACTAACAACCTATAATGACTATACAAGTGAATATGAAAATGAGAATTAAAAGCTTGTGGTTAACGAAGCATGTGTTAGTGGAAATGAGCAATCGTGTAATGATGGTGTTAAAACTCAGTTTAAGGAAACGGGAGTGGAACCGTCTACTTCATTTGCTTCTTTGCTCGGTGCCAATCGTACCTCTCGCAAGGTGAACTTTAGGCAGTTGATTAATGAAGATCGGGTTCCTAACCATGATACTAAACTCCCTAAGGAGGCGATGGAATCCGTTTTAGGCCGGTATGAAAACACTCTCGCTGGGTACTCTTAGGAAAAGCTATAGCTTTTCCAATTGTGCAGAACTATGTTACTAATACGTGGAAGAAATTTGGCGTGCAAAAGATTATGAAGAATGAAGCGGGTGTTTTCTTATTTAAGTTCTCTTCTAAGGATGGATTGGAGCAGGTGCTCCAACAAGGCCAGTGGTTAATCCGTCACTCACCTCTTATTCTTCGGAAATGGTCTCTTAATACCCTTAACCAAGAATGAGGTAACTTCGATTCCTATTTGGGTTAAATTACATAATGTGACTATAGTTGCTTATTCGGAGGTTGGATTAAGCTTGATTGCTACACAAGTTGGGAAACCGGTGATGTTGGATTCTTTTACATCTTCTATGTGTGTTGACTCGTGGGGTCGGATTAGTTATGCCCGTGCGTTGGTTGAAGTGAGTTCAAATTCAGAATTGAAAAAGGAAGTAAGTATGGCTATTCCATTGGATGATGAGAGTGGTTATTCGACGGAAATCATTCGTGTCGAATATGAATGGACACCTCCTCATTGCAGTGTTTTTAAGATTTTTGGTCATACACTTAGTGAGTGTCCAAAACAAGCGAAAGAGGTAGTTCAGAAGGATTCTAATGTGGTTACTAATGCATCGACTCTGGTGGATAAAAATGATGAGGGGTTCAAAGAGGTAAGGAATCGTAAGAATAAAGGTAAGAATGTGGTTTCTACGTCTCAACCTAAGCCAATTGGAGGTGTTAAACTTTCTAAGCCAAAAGCTAACTTTTGGAGACCTAAAACGAAGACAGCTACAAATCATGATGATACCAATAAAGAAGATCCTAAGGATCTAAAGCAGGCTTCTACTTCAAATGTTAAATCTGGTATGGACCCACGGTCTTCTAATTCTTTTGGTATCCTGGAGTCATTGGTGGATGAGGATGGTCTTGGTTTTGATAACAATGGTAAGGGGTCACAAGATCAGCTTATGAGTAACATGGAATCGCAGGTGCAGGGTGAGGCTTCTAAGTCGTCTACTGTCCCATCTTCTAGTCCTTTTGCAATAAAGAAAGCTTTTAAGCAGTCTACTATCCCATCTCCTAGTACTTCTGCAACGAAGAGGGGTAACCCATTTTCTAAGGTGGGTGAAGTAGTTGTTTCTGAGAGTGATGAAGACGAGGTGTATGAGCCTAATGATAATTTGGGAGATTACTTTTCATCATCAGGTGGAGGTAACGAGCTCAAGGGTTATTTTTCAGATGAGTATGCGGCTCAGGTATACGACTTACCAGGACAATTCACAGATTTCAAGCTCAAAGGCCGTGCTAGGAAGTAGTATTTTATTTTGTTTTTTCATAAGATTGGCATGTCATCTTATGTTCTTTATTGGTTGTTCTAGTTGTTGGTAGCTAGTGGTTCATTTATGGCCTGTCATAAATGATCTAGAGGTAGTTCAAACGGTTGCTTGAGGTTAATGTGGCATTTCAGCCATATTCCATTGTACTTTAAACGTTTTTTGGTTAATATATTTTACCAGGGTGGAAGTTCCCTTTTACCCAAAAAAAAAGCTTGCATCACTTAGGTAACCTTAGCCATAGTCATCATAGAACTTAAAATCAACTTCCATGCGATCCAGAAAACCCCCCACATAGAACTTGAACTTACATGAGTAAACCTTAAAAAGCATGCATGTGATAGCAGCAAATAAAGTAGAATGAAACCCGAAGCATTAGGGTTACAATCATGTTCATCATCAGCACATGAGCTGCTTACACAACTTACAATAACGACATAAACACACCATATCATCTTCATTGCCATACAAATGAGTACTCACCCAGAACAACCGGTATGGGCATACAATCAACACGACTCATCTGCATCCAAGGAAGACAAACTTACAAGATGGAGCCATAACGAGTAGGCATGCTCGTGCATCACAAGATCAGTTTCCATTTCACCCATATCCTTTTTACTTAAACGTTTTTGGGTTAATACATTTTACCAGGGTGCAGGATTACTCCCCTTTACCCAAAAAAAAAAAGATCAGTTTCCATCCCTAAGCCTTCCAACAACTCACCACAAGTATAAACACCATGCACCAGCAATGCTCGAAATTGCAATCAGAACAAAGATCCACAACATAACTTGTGCATTCCATATACCCGTACCATCCAACATACCTCCATTGCATCGAAACAAACAGCCAAAGCACGTAAATCTGATGAGAAAATCTGACAGAAGACATAACTTAGACTTACCAACATCAGCATGTTCCAATACACTTACACCACTACAGCCCGAATCAGTGCAACAACAGCAACCATGTGTAGCGCATAACACATAATAGGGTTCAAACTAAACCCTAACTTCCAGCAAACTCCCAAAACACGTGTATAGCAAACCCAACACACATGAACAAAGCAGAAACCCACTAGGTCTGATATACACATAACGAACAACTTATCATAACCGATCATCACACAAGTATCATGCGGACCAGTAATGAGAATGCTAATAGGGTATTTAAACCCTAACTTCCAGCAATAGCAATCACATGACCAGATAATGAACGAGACGCAGCAGGTCATTGTATACAGAATTAGGGTTTTTGAACAAGGTTGCCCTAGAAACTTGACTTACATCTCTCATAAACCCACTTACACAAAACTTGAATCTGGTGCAGAACTTGTATTCGATTAAACAAGCCATAACACAATTAACTTGCATAGTCACATACCCATAGATATCACTAACTAGTAAGGGAATAACAACGAAACCCTAGGGGATAGGGTTCCATCGATCATTAATGCTCCAAGTATACCACCAGCAATCAGTATTAGCAATCAAAGGATCAGGCACCATTCTAATGATAGATAAGGAACCCTAACGAATTAGGGTTTTGCAGATATAGCGTAGCAACCATCGCACATGACGACCCCCACCTGGATCAGCCATATGAACAAGCGACAATGGTAAACCCTAAAAGAAAGATAATCGCAAACCCTAAAAATCAATCGCAGATCCTAATAAAATCGTTAATGTATAGACAATGAACGATAGAATTAAGGAAAAGCGATCAGACATTTAGAGAATAAGATCGATCAATGAAGCAGTAAAGGTATTACCATAGCCCTAGCACGCCACTTCTTTAATAAAAACACAACCCTAGAGAATCGATTGCATACCAAATAAACGAATCAGAGATCGTTACAAGGTAGAGAGACGATTTTAAGGTTGGTTTTGGCCGGAAAAGAATATAGAAGTGGCGGCCGGATTCACCCCTTAATAACGTATTTTTTAGAATTCACGTTTTAGGTTATTATAATTCTTCTCCTCTAAAAGAAAATTTTCGTCCTCGAAATTTGAAATGAAAAGTCAAACCTAGGTGGGGGTCAACGTATATGATGGTTGCTGTGCTATATCTGCGAAACCTTAATTTTTTAGGGTTTCTTATTTATTATTCGATTGGTAATTGGTCCTTTGATTGCTAATACTAAGCCGTTTGGGGCTTGGTTACTTCTTGCTGGTGGCGTACTTGGATGGAGACTGATGCGTTAATGATCGATGAAAACCTAATCCTTAGGGTTTCGTTATTTTTACCTCGCTGGTTAGTGATATTAATCGGTTTATGACTATGCATGTTAACATCTGTTATGGCCTGTTAATCGACTACAAGTTCTATACCAGATTCAAGTTTTGTGTAAGTGGGTTTATGAGAGATGTAAGTCAAGTTTCTTAGGGAAACCTTGTTTAAAAACCCTAATTATGTTGTCTATGACCTGCTGCGGTTTGTTTATTTATTCGGTCATGTGAGTGCTATTGCTGGAAGTTAGGGCGTAATACCCTATTAACGTCATCATTACTGGTTCGCATGATGAATTATGTGGTGAACGGTTGTGATGATCTGTCCGTTATGTATATATGACCTGCTGGAGTTCTACTGTTATCATTGTTGGGTCTGCTACATGAGTGTTTTTGGAAGTTAGGGTTTTATAAAACCCTATTATGGTCTGTCTATTAGTAGGCGTATCGCATTACTGTTACAGTCAGATCTGCTGGTGGTTAGTTAATGTGGTGGTTGTAAGTTGGGGTTTATTAAGCTCTAGGCATTTTCGATAGTAGGGTCTGCTTCGTTTCATGCTTGATGATACTGCTATGACTCGTACCATTGATGTAAGTGTGGCTTACATGGATCTTTGTTTGGCTATTGGAGCTGCTAAATTTATTTTTTTCCTATCCCGCATTTGATCATGTTAGCTGTCTTTGAGTATGTTGGTAGCTTGGTGTGGATGGGTATTCGAATCCCATGATCTACCTTGTTTGGGATATTAGGGTTTTAATAACCCTATTTTCTGTTCTCTGATCCGTATTGCTCATGTTAAACTCCTATCTAGGTTATTATTGTTGTGAACTAATAATAGCAGTGGCAGTGGATCGGGATTTGTTGGGACTGATTTGAAGTGTTGTTCTCTAAGCTACTAATCAGCACATGGAAGTCAAGTTTGGGGGCATTCTTGTTCAAAAACCTCTGTATCGTATGTTAAGTCGTGGGATACCTATGATATGGGTCTTGCCATATTAGTTGTGATCCCTAGTGGAAGTGTACGTGGAATGCCATAATGATTCAGAAGACTCAAGTACCTTACCTGAGTGGCTTTGTGTGGTCCTATGCATTTTAATCATTTTTAGTTATTCTTCTTGTTTAAGTTAATATGTAAGTTATAAGAGTGGCTTGTCATTCTTATATTGGTTTGGTTTGTTAACCATTGCATGTAAGTGCCCATGTAACGGGCTGAGATATGGGACTTCACCCATATCCTTTGTACTTAAACGTTTTGGGTTAATACATTTTACCAGGGTGCAGGATTACTCCCCTTTACCCAAAAAAAGAATTACGAAAAGAAACGCGGATAGCTAAGTTCAAGTTATATTCTATCTTAAGTTCTAACTAAGCAACCTATCAGTACCAGATCAAATCAACCTCACTTTCAGGTGGTTTCAAAATCAAATATTTCCAACAGAATAAATTAGCAGAACGGATCTTATCGTAAAAGTAATGGAATGATTCCAACATTTGTGATTAAAAATCACCAGATCTCTTGTAGGAACAAAACGGATAAGCAAAGCCTAATAAGGTAGAGGAAACATAAATGTCTAGCAGAAATGAAGTACACCCTTGATTGCGCCTACCACATCATGATCATAAGAATCTTCAGAACGAACAAATCAAACCAATATCCCAAAAAATCAACATGGAAGAAAAATACTAAATGAGAACTTAAAATATCCGTACGACAAATCAACAAAGCAACCAACGTATCATAATAGTAAAAGAGGAATGGGTATCAAAATATCCAGACAACGGAAATGGAGTAGAGAAATAACTAATCGCGAAAGTGATCTCTTCACTGAGCTGGTTTGTTGTCCTTGGCACTTTTATTGTTGTCGCTGTTACCACCAAACTTGGGACATTCTCTAGCCATATGCCTAGTCGATCCACAAGAGAAACATACACCCGTAGCCCTATCACAAGTCCTTCCAGGGTGAGACTTTCCACAAGAGTCACAAGCAGTAGCCGAAGACTGATCCGTACCACCCCTCTGACTAGATGAACCTGAAGAACGATGCTGCTAATAACCATGGTGCTGCTGATCCCGATACTGCTGATCACGTCTCGACCTCTGGTTGTTGTAGCCCTGCCCTATCATATCCTCGTCTATCATAACCCCGCTGATCATCACCCCACGAATCCTTATCCCGCTGATTGCTTCCCTGAGCTGGTCGCACACGATCCCTGTCACGATTCCTCTTGACACCTTGCTTAGCCCTATCCTGCATGATCTCAATGTTTCGAACCGCATTAGCCACCTGTGCTACATCTTCAAACTGGATATTCACTATCCAATCTAGAAGATCGTTCCGAAGCGCCCACTTGAACTTATTTGCTTGCTCCTCCTGAGTTCCCACTTTAGCTCCCAAGAATCCCGCCAGTCGCAAAAACCTCTTAATGAACTCTGTGCTCGTCTCCTTCTCAAACTGGTAAATAGAGTGGTACTCCCTTTCAAACTTCTCCTTCTCTGAAATCGTTCCATGATAGGGCCGCCACAAAGTCATCTCTTCGTTTCGCCTGTTTGTAAGCTTTCCACCAACTGAGGGCATCTCCCTCAAATTTATAACTAGCCAGCCTAGCTTTATACTCATCGTCACAGCCCAATACCTCGAATATCTTTTCCATGTGAGCAATCCAATTTTCTGCATCCACAGGAGCATTTGCAGTACTGAAACAACGAGGCTTTTGTTTGCAAAACCTCTCCAGCCACGTATGAATGGACACTGGCGGAGCACCAACACCAGAACCAACACTACCACTACCACTGGCTGTATTCTGATGGATCGCAGTCGCGATTCATTCGGTAAATCCCAGAATTAGTGCTTCTACAGTCCGCTGAACTGCGGCTGCAAATGCAGGGTTGTTACTGAAATCTTCGTTATGACGAGTGTTCACCATCTGAAAGGTCATAAACAAATTAGCGAGGACAAAACGAAGTTAAGGAGCAAAGTATTCAGGAAGGATCGTGTCAAAGCGAAACCTAATGTCTACCCAATCCTCACCGGCCAAAACCTAAGTCCTACAGAGCGAAACCTAAGGGTCCAGATTTTCACAGGCCATAACTTATGAGCTACAAGTCGCAGCCTGGGCTCTGATACCATAATTGTAACACCGCAACCTGTTGGTCCCTTTACACTATTAGAGTTAACTAGAAAGTTAATCTATTTCGTGTTATGACTAATACAATGTTTAGGATTAATTCTAACAGTTATAAAACGTGAGTATAAAAACAACAATATTTTTCAACGTTTAAATTCTTATTAGAAATAATTCCAAGAATCTATACCCAAGTGTTTTGCGGAACAAACACTTGGGATTGAATAGACAAGGGTATGGGGTGTCTCCTATCGAAACTCAAGTTTTGCTTGAGTGGTAACAATATACCTACTGAGCTATCTCAGTGAGTTGTATACTCTTTGTAGGAGAGAAGTTCCTTTGCAAAAGTTCAAGACTTTAAATATACAAAGCACACTTAAACTTCTCTCCCATCTGATCTATTTATACACAAGTAATCTAAGTATAAGTGATTAAATATAATACAAGTTGTTGAGGTTGCGTGTCTGACAATTACAAATAGTAATTGTCATTTCCAAGAACCAATAGGAAAGGGCTAATAAGACTTTGGGAGTTGTTGGCTGACACTCCATGACTTTTAGCCGCAATAGGGAAGGTTGGATCTGACAAGAGAAGAGTGTTGGGCTTACACTATTATCTTCTCAGATCTTTTCCCTATTGTTCCCGCCTTTTCTTCAGGCGTTGGTTCCTCAGTCCTTCAATCACTTTGTTAGTTGAGGAGACCGGGTTCAGTGAGTTCTTGTCCAATACTCACTGAACCATCATCTTCTTCTTTGGCTTAAGTCCGACTCAGGAAGTACCGCCTTCCTGAGAAGTGAATCCTTCTTCTTGAATTCGTCTTAAGCATCTTGAAGATGACTCACTGAGAGGCTGTTCTCTCAGTGACTTGAATTGTTCTCGGTTTAAGTTAAACACTTAGTTAATTTGTGTCCAAATCATGTTTTACGTATTCTTGGGTTTTTCATGACCCAACAATCTCCCCCTATTTGGATATAAATTATTCCTAAGTGTTTTGATCAGTATGAGTGAGCTAAAGTCTTCTGCTCATACTGAATGTACTAGAAAATAAATAAGGATATTGATATAGCAAAAACATTCATCAATTTATTCATATCATTACAAGTCCTATTATTCTAAGTACAAAATATTCATGGTTCCTCAACAAGACCCATGAGTTCAAGCTTCGCCTTCTTTGACATCAACACCTCTTTATCAGGTCGATCCTTCATCATTTGATCCATCAACCTTACAAATTCCTCATTTTCAGGTCTCCTGATATTAAGCGCCATCAGTTTGTAAGCAAGGAGTGTTGTCGTTTCCACTTTGTCGATGTCAGAGACTCTTTGAAACGCTTCCTGACCAAATTCATCCACAAAGAAGATACCATACTCAGGTTCTTTGATGACCAGGTTGGGACGGAACTTGACTCCCTGAGGAGTAGTCCTGTTGCAATGAAGTGCAGCTATGTATTGTTCAGGTTCAATATCCACAGCTTTTCTTTTCCTCCCAACCTTCTGAGTAAACTCAGGGATAGTTAGTCCCTGAGAAGCAAGTGCCTCATCATGGTTAATGCCCAGACTCTTTGCCACTCTTGCAAGTTCCTCATACTTAGCACTCAGTGACTTGATGATGATTGGGGCATTCTTGCTTGCGGTTTTCTTCCTCAGGATGGGCATCATCATATCCCATTCTCTTAACCCATAGTCTGAAAACTTGATTGCAGGAAGATGTTCAGACTTCCTTGGACCTCTATGGATTGTTAAGCTCAGAGGTCTGGTGGGGTGAATAGTGATATCAGTGATTTTGCCTTCATCTTTGGTTTTGGTCATGTGCCATACATACCTCTCATAAATCCTCTGCCTCTTTTCTTCCTTAAGTTTGGCTTGTTTGTTATGTTCCTTAAGGATTTCAGCCTGAAGCTTGAGAAACTCATCCCCTTTGATGTCCTTCTTCTCAGACTCTTTGATTACTTCTTTGGCAACCTTAGAAATTTCAGACCTGTTGAGTACCAGCTCTTTCTCTCTTTCCTTCCTGAGCTCTTCTTGGTGTAAAATTTCAGCAAGTTGATCAGGAGTCCCATAGACCCTTCTCCCATCCTCTAGATCAACATAGAATGGTGCATCAGGATCTGCACGTCTTTCAGATGAAGCCTTGACTAAGATTGATTCACGAGGAGGGTTTGTTTCAGTCACCATGATTTCCTTCCATTTGTTAATGGGAGGAGGTTGACTGGTGGATGTCTCAGGACAGTTACCAAAGCCGAATTAGGGTCAGGGATTGGAGGATCATCTTTTATCTCCCCCTCAGCAGATGGCGGAGCTTCAGTGGAGACACCTGCTGACTGAGGAGGTGGAGGTGTATAAGAGGCCTGAAGAATGGATAAAATGTGGGAGACCATAGACTTTGTTTCAGAAGTCTCATTCTTCACGGCACTTAATTCGGTAGCCATTTCCTTCTGGTGGGTTGTGAGTTCAGTAACTTGGGTGGTGTAGTGGTTGACCAGCTCATTATGTGTTGTTGAGAGCTGCTCAAAGGCTGAGGAGATTCTGATCATGTGCTCCTTGGATGCATTAACAGCCTGATAAATGGACTCTTGCTGGGTCCTTAAACCTTGAAGATCTACCCCCTGAAGGAGCTTTAGAAGCTCAGTAATGCTGGTGGAGGTGTTAGCCTGAGAGGCCAAGTATGCATCCAATCTGGTGACAAAAGTGGGATCATCTGCAAGATGTTCTTGTACTGATTCTATAGCCTTGAGGATGTTGGACAGTTCTTGATGCTGTCCAGTGGCTATGTCATCTACAGATTTGTTCAGGTCGCCAAGTTGTTTATCAGTGAGGGTGGCGGCCTGAAGAATCTTTGCCTGAGATTCTTCCACTGAAGCCCTGAAGTCAGCATAGGAGGATGCCACTTCAGTGTGCTTATCCCATAGTTCATCCGCAACAGAGTTGTAAAGACCTTCGTTGGCTTTGCGAAGGACTTTTGCCATTTGTCTTTCAGAGGCCGGATGAGCATCGTCATACTTTTGCAACCACTTGGGAGTGGTTGAAGCACCTGATGATGATGATGAGGTTGATGGAGAACTGGGTGGTTGATCCTCAGGATGAGGTGAGGAATGTTGTTTCTCAGAGGGCTGAGGAGGGCTTACTTGTGTTTCCATTTCCTCCTCAGCATCAGGGATCTCATCATCACCAAAATCAATCTCCTCCTCTGACTCATCAGCCAACAAATTTTTATAGTCAGCCAGAGAAGGAGCCTTCAGTAAATCCGGCTCCCCCTCAGAAGAGGGCTCACCTTCGTTGTGGCCAGGTCCTGATTCTTTTGTCATAATAACTGGTGGGGTTTGACCAGCCTGACTAGTCATAATAACTGGGGGGGTTTGCCCAGCCTGACTTTTAGAATCAGTTCCTGAGAGAACAAAAATGCCTGAGTTGGGTTTGGGTTCCGTATCGGCGGGTGGTTTAAATCCCTCCGAGTCTTTGTCCCCCTGAGCGCCTTCATCCACTGATGGGTATTTTTCAGTAGAATCATGAGGCACTCCTTGTGAAGATGTATGGACCCCCTTCCCATCAGGATTGGTCTGTCCTTTTGGGGATTTAGGGTCCTGAACTCCCTGAGACCCTGAGTGTGATTGCTCAGGGACGTTAGCAGGATGTGAGTGGGTATGGGTCCCCGTCTCAGTGGAGTAGTACTGCTCTACCGAGGATATAGAACCCTAAACTCCCTCAGGCCCTGATTGTGATTTATCAGTGCCTTCATTAGGATGTGAGTGGGTGGATGCTCCTGACCCTTCTGACTTGTTTTTGTCAGAAGGGACATTAGGAAAGGGTTTGCCCGAGGATACTGAGGATGATTGCTCAGCACCCTCCAGAGGCGTTTGTTTTGTGGCCAATGTGGTCTCTTGTATGGGAGTCTGAGAGGTCAAGGTCACAACAACTTTCTTGGTGCCTGAGGCAACAGTCTCAGTGACGAGTGGTTTAGGTCTAACCACCTTACTGGATTGTCCCCCTTTCCCTTTCTTCTTCTTCACCTTCTTGGTTGGTGAAGGAACTGGTGAGCATACATTTTCACCCTGAATCACCATTAACATGTAGGTGGTCAGGGCGACCGGTTGTACCTCAGTAATGTCACTACTAAAGTTGGTCTTATGCAAGATGTCAGGTTTTGTACCTTCATCGTCAGACCTTAAGTAGTCAGAACCAAGAAGATCCTGAAGCACACAGGAAATGAACCTAGGATAAGACATGTGTCTTTGCCTATGTTTCCCTGAGAGCTTTGACACGAGGTCTCGGAAGATTATTCCTCCGATATCTATTTTTCTACCCTCCAAGAGACTGAACATCATCAATTGTTGTGATGAGTTCAACTGCCCAGTGGAGGATTTGTTTCCTCCGAGTACCTGAATGATGAATGTCATCATAAGTCTCCAGACAGGGTGAAACCATGTCTTCACTATTGGAGCCTTTGCCAACAAGGCTTCAGGAGACTCGCCAGGACGCCTAACATCATGAGGCCCTAGGAAAAGCATTTCAGCTTTTATTTCCTGATCAGTAGGGTTAGCCTCAAAGTTCTCAACAAAGTTAAGACCAGTGGCCATGATGAAGGTCTTGTAGTTCAGGGAGAGAGTCCTAGTCCCATTCATCACAGTGAAAGTGATGATAGACTCTTTGGTGTCCTTAGGGCTAGTAGCCGTTGCGGTACACCAAAATTCCCTGAGATAGTCATTATAGATGACTTCTGGGGTGGTTGTAAAGGCTGTGGCAAGGAAGCAGTTTTGTAAATACTTAACTACATCCTTGTAACCCGCATATTGCTGCGGGTAATGGAAATTTCCAACCACATTGTTTTTGGTCAGGTCCACGCCCTCCATTGTGAAGCTCACATTTGGGGCGGTGGTAATAGCATTAGAGGAAGCCATTTTATGATCGGGTTTAGGTCGGAAAATGGTCGGATATTTCTTAATGCTAAGAACACACACACAATTTGTTTGAGAAATAAAAAGGGCAGAGTTTGCTTATAAATTTCTAAAAACGTGTGTGTGTATTCTTTTGGATGGGTATTTATAGGATAGTGGAGATGGGGGTATTTTTGGCATTTGAGTGATCTTATTTAATCAAAATATAATTTTTGGAAGTTATTTTGAATAAAATGTTTGAGATCCGCATTAAATGCCACCACTCCACTTTTCCTCTTTTTTCTCAATTGCAGAGTGAACAGTTGAGCAGTTTCGGCAAAAGGAGAAGTTGCAGAGTTTCCATCATCACACAGTGTTTTGTGTGAGAGAGGGCATTGAATGCCAAGTTGGGAAGTGGGGGCCCATTAGGTGTATGCCAGAAAGGCAAAAAGAACAAATATTCTTGAATTAAATATGAGTTCAGTTACCAACCTCGGACATTTACTAACTAGATACTTAGAGCATTTAAGTCAGTATTTAATGTCCTTTTCAGGGCCCTGAATGACTCTTCATTCAGTGATAGGTTTTTCAGGGACTTGGGATTAGTCACTGATGATTCAGGAATATGGAAAGATTCCTGAGAAGCAAGGATTCAGGAACTTGGGTTTAGTTTCTGAACCTTCAAGATTTCAAGAACTTGGGTTTAGTTCCTGAGGTTGAGGATTAGTGAAGTAATTCACTAACGAACACATTGAGTGAGGGACCTGAGATTTTAAGAATTTACACTTCAGTTGGTAGGAATCAATCAGTGGACTGATTCTCTATATCCAACATTCCTAATTCAGCTTTCAGTCTTGTGAAAGTTGGTTCATCCAAAGGTTTGGTGAAGATATCAGCTAACTGATATTCAGTAGGAATGAAGTGTAATTCAATGTCACCATTCATGACATGGTCCCTGATGAAGTGATATCTGATATCAATGTGTTTTGTTCTCTGATGAAGAACAGGGTTGTTAGAGATTGCAATTGCACTTGTGTTATCACAAAAGATGGGTACCATCTTGTACTGAATTCCATAGTCACTGAGTTGACTTTTCATCCAGAGTACATTTGCACAACAACTAGCTGCTGCAACATATTCAGCCTCAGCTGAGGACAAGGCAACTGATTGTTGCTTCTTAGCACTTCAACAGACTAATTTCCCACCAAGTATTTGGCAAGAGCCTGAGGTGCTTTTTCTGTCCATGTTGCATCCAGCATAGTCAGAGTCTGAGTATCCTTTGAGATCAAGTCCTGAGCACTTAGGATAGTATAATCCAAGGTCAGGAGTGCCCATTAGGTACCTGAATATCCTTTTCACAGCAGTGACATGAGATTCTCTTGGGTCAGATTGATATCTGGCACATAGACATACTGAGAATTGGATATCAGGCCTTGATGCAAGAAGATACATCAGTGATCCTATCATTCCTCTAAAGAGAGTTTGATTTACTGGTTTGCCAGTTAGATCAGGACCAAGGTTGTTTGGGGGAACCATGGGAGTCTTGACTGAGGCACAGTCACTGAGATCATACTTCTTTAGTAGATTCTTTACATACTTCTCTTGACTGATAGTGGTTCCTCTATCAGTCTGCTTGATCTGAAGACCAAGAAAGTATGTCAGTTCTCCCATCATGCTCATTTCAAACTTCTTTGCCATTAGTTTTTCAAATTGTTTGCAAAGTTTGAAACTTGTTGAGCCAAATATGATGTCATCAACATACACTTGAGCTAGTATGACATCATTATTTGTCTTATAGATAAACAATGTGTTGTCTATCTTGCCTCTGACAAATTTGTTTTGGATTAAGAAGGCTGAGAGAGTCTCATACCATGCCCTAGGATCTTGCTTTAGTCCATAAAGGGCTTTGTTAAGCTTGCAGACATGATCAGGAGACTCATGGCTTTCAAATCCAGGAGGTTGCTCAACATAAACTTCTTCTTTCAGTGAACCATTTAAGAATGCACTTTTAACATCCATTTGGTACACCTTGGAGTTCATGTATGTGGCAAAAGCAAGAAAGATCCTGATGGCTTCCATCCTTGCTACTGGTGCAAATGTTTCCTCATAGTCAATGCCTTCTTGTTGATTAAAGCCTTTGGCTACAAGTCTGGCTTTGTTTTTAATGACTATGCCATTTTCATCAGTTTTGTTTTTGAATACCTATTTCATGCCAATGACTGAGACATTCTCAGGACATTTGACCAAGGTCATTACCTTGTTTCTGTCAAATTGTTCCAGTTCATCATGCATGGCCTGAACCCAACTTGGATGTTTAAGTGCTTCTTTAACACTTTTGGGTTCAATTGTGGAAATGAAGTCCACAAATAGGCATTCATTGGATGAGGCTGCTCTTAGACTAGCAGCCATGCTCCTGGTAAGCATGCCTTCAGTAGGCTCTCCAATAATATTGACAAGTTCAATGTCCTGAGACCTAGTCCAACTTTCTTGAGGTCCTGGATACTGATTTGAACTTGTGGAGGCCTGATTGGGTTGAGGGGTTGGTTCTGGAGTAGACACATGATCATTGTTTGGATCTTGAGTGTCTATCAGATCACTGAGATTGTTTGCATCTAGAGTATTTTGAACAGGCTGATTGATAACATCAGTGTGTGTATGTGCCTCAACAAACTCAGTGATGGTTGGGTTAGGTAGGTTGTGAGGGATTATGTAATAGGAGAGATTAGCATCATCTTGATACTGAGTAGAAGAATTGTTTTCAGACAGATATTCATCAGGAGGATATCTTGAAGAATTATCAATTCCTATCTCTTCTACTGAGGCAGTTGAAAACCTGATAGCATCAGTGCTCTCATCAAAGGTAACATGAAATGTTTCCTCAGACTGCTGTCTCCTTGTGTTGAACACTTTGAAGGCTTTTGAGACAAGTGAGTATCCCAGGAAGTATCCATCATCAGCTTTTGCATCAAATTTCCCTAGGTGATCCTTGTGATTATGAATAAACACTGGACACCCAAAGACATGAAAGTAGCTGATGTCAGGGATTCTTCCTTTGAATAACTCATATGGGGTTTTCCCATGTCTCTTGACAATTATGGATCTGTTTTGTGTATAACAGGCAGTTTTGACTGCATCAGTCCAAAAATGGTTGGAAAGAACTGATCCACATAGCATTGTCCTAGCAGCTTCAATGAGTGTTCTGTTTTTCCTTTCAGCAACACCATTTTGTTCAGGTGTGTATGGAGAGGAAAAGTTTTAGGAAATACCTTTCTCATCACAGAAACATTCAAGTTCATTATTTTTGAACTCAGTCTCATTGTCAGTTCTAATTTGTTTGACCTTAATGTCATTTTGATTTTCAATGTTCCTGACAAAGGACATGATTGTTTCAGCTGCCTGACTCTTTTTGATCAGGAAGAATACCCAGGTGTATCTAGAGTATTCATCCACTATGACCAGAGTATACTTCTCATGGTTAATAGACCTTGGACTGACAGGTCCAAATAGATCCATATGGAGAAGATGTAGGCAGTTCCTGATGGAAAAGTTGGTTTTGGTTTTAAAGGATGCTCTGTGATGTTTACCTTTTTCACAAGCTGAGCATGGTTTATCCTTAGAAAACACAAGAGATGGTAAGCCAAGGACTTTGTTTTGTTTTACAAGATTGTTTATGTTCTTAAAGTTCAGGTGGGTAAGTCTCTTATGCCAAAGCCAGTTGAGTGTATCAGTGGCTTTAGCAAAGAGACAAGTTCCATCCTGAGTTAGACTGGACATGTCTAAAACATAAACATCTTGTCTTCTTGGTGCAATGAGGACAATTTCCTTATTTGCATTGAAGATGGTTCCTTGCTTATCATCAAACTGAACTATGTATTTTGCATCACATAGTTGACTGACACTGATCAGATTATACTTAAGACCATTTACATATGCTATCCTAGTAAAGACAATACCATTGCAGTTTACTGAACCATAACCTTCAGTGAGACAAGATGAATTATCAGCAAATATCACTTTGGGTCCTGGTTCTTCCACATATTTGTGCAGACACTCCTTAACACCAGTCATGCTCCTTGAACATCCACTATCTAGATGCCAAACAGGATCCCTGGCATGCTTCTGCACAAATAGTAAACTAGGTCAGTTCTTTCTAGGACTCCATTTCATGGAGGGTTTGGTATTGTAGGTCTTTATGAAAGTATTAATTGATTCATGGTCAGAGGTTGAGTGGACTGAGCTACCACATGTTTTGCATTTGGTTGTAGGGGTAGCCTCAGTAGTCTGAGAGGATTGTTTCATTCCTCTTCTTGACTGAATGACCTTCTCTTTTCCTGAGGATTTCTGAGTGGAACTTCCACTAGATTCACAATGTTTGTCAAATTGACAATCTTCAGGGTGGTGGTCATTGAATCCACACAAAGGGCAGGGTGGAAAAGGCTTGGCCTTTTGCTTCTGTTTCTGCTTAGAATCAGAAGGGTAGTTCAGGCACTGAGCCTTAAGTCCTGAAAAGTTTGACATGACTGAGCATTGTTTATGATCAGAAGTCCTGTGATCTTCCTTTTTGCAAATCATGCAATAAAGGACTCTATAGCAATCATCAGTGAGATGATTTGTATAGTTGCATAGCTCACATCTTTTCAGGGGTTTTGTGGGTTTGGGTTTGGTCTTTGAGGAAGTTGGTTTTTGTTCCTTCTTGGATTGAGAGGATTTCTCAGAAGATGCAATCTTCTCTCCTAGCTTCCTGACCATTTCAGCCAACTGATCAAATTTTGAGTCAGGGATTTGGGTTGACACTTCAGAAGGGACTGAAGTTGATGAGTCATCAGTATTTACTGAGACATCAAGGTTTTCTCTCTTCAGGATGGTTGTTCCCCTTCCTGATCTCTCCTTTGGAGAGTGTGGTGAGAAGACCATAGGTGGGAGGCCTAAGTTAGGTGTAGCACCCTGAAGGGTATTCAGTGGAGGAAGTGGAGGGTATGATTCTGATTCAGACTCATCCAAGGACTCAGTGAGTGGTTCAGTGAGTTCAAGCTTACTGAGTTTTTCAGTGAGTCCAAGCATATTTTTCAAAGCCTGACTTTCAGGAAGCAAGATCTTTCCAGTCTCAAAGTTTGGTAACTTACTGACTGGGTTGTCCCTGACAATCCAGTCATTTGACTTGGGAAGTAATTCTTGCTCAAAAGATATGCCAGCTGGAACAAAGTTCATTTCATTTTGACACACAGTTGGATCAACCATAAGAGGGTCAATACCAATGGTTTTCTGAGAGATTAATCCCACAGTGTCAAAAACCTTAGGGTTCTTCTTGGTCCAGCTTTGAATGATAGCCTTTTCTTTGTTAAGTTCAGTTTGAAGGGCTTGGTTTTGTTTCAAAATCTCAGTGTTCTGAATTTGTAGAGTTATTGTTTCTAGTTTGGCTTGCTTAAGTACAAGCAGTTCATCTCTACATTTGTTCAATTCTGACACAATATTGTTATATTTTGAAAGCAAGTTAAGCCTTTGTTCTTCAACAAACTTTAAATCAACACAAATATAATTCATGTAAGACTGCCAATCAGAATCATCATCCATAGAAAGTAAAGTAGTTACCTTCTTCATGGTGATATTGACCCACTCTCCATTTCTAGCATGGCCTTTTCCCACAGCCACCTGATCCTCTTCTGAAAGTGCCATCAGTGCACTAACTCTTATTTCCTCATCTGAGGAAACCTCTTCATCATCCCAATCATATGCTTCAGCTATTAAAACCTTGTTCTTTGTCTGAATAGGTTTAGATGTTTGAGCAGCCTGAGACAATATGGGGTTAGTTTCAAGAAGTGCAAGTTTAGCTTTGATATTCCTATATTTTGTTTCAAAATCCTTTTGACCCTTGTTTTGGAATTGTTGGGTGGACTGAAACATTTTAGGTTGAAACTTGCTAGTTCCTGAAAATTTGTAAGAGGGTTCTGAGATAGTTTTAGAATAACAGTCCCTGGCAAAATGACCCTTTTTACCACATTTAAAGCATTCAGTGGTCTCATTTGCTTTTGATTTTGTAAAGTTGGATTGATTTCTTTTGATGAAACGTTTTGAACTAGCAAGGAGTGCCCTTTCTTGGAATTCCAAGTTTAGGTCATTCAGGTATTCCTCATCAGTCCTTTCATCAATTTCTTCTTCAGAATCCTCTTGAGTATCCTGCACAACACCATTAGAATAGAAAGCAGTTGATATGGGTGTGGAGGTTACGGCCTTTTTGGACTCAAAAGCTTTTGAGTCAGGGTATCTCCTTGAGATCAAGTTGTCTTCATAGACAAACTTCCCATAAATTTCAGGGAGCTCAAGGGTCTAAATGTGGTTAGCATTCCTCAGGCCTTGTGAGAAGTTGAGCCACTTCTCAGGGAGACTGTTGACAAAGCCAACATTTGTCTCATGTTTGGTCAGTACAACACCATCATTTGATAATTCATTTATCAAAGTCTTGTATCTGGTGTAGGTCTGTGAGAGACTTTCAGAGTCTTTTGCCCTGAAAGTATTATACTCAAGTTTAAGGTCCATGACCCTATTTTCCTTGGTATCTGAGGGACCCTCAAAGCTATTTACCAAGTCATCCCAAGTTTGCTTGGCTGTTAGACAGTTGATGACTGATTCCATTACATCGTCAGGAAGACATGATATAAGGATGTTTTTCAGGCGTTGGTCTTGATTGACCACCCTCCTCTCATCAATGGTCCATTGGGCCTCAGGCTTGTTTAGCCCTGTGGTAGTCTTTGGGACAAATGGGCCATCCCTGATACAGGTGATGTAGTAGGGTTCCATACCAGTAAGATAGCAAATCATACGCTTCTTTTTTTGGGTAAGAGGTTTTAAACCCTGGTAAATATATTACGCCAAAAACAATGAAGTACAAATGACATGGGTGAATCCCATGCCCTCAGCCCGTTACATGGGTACTTACATGAAGAAACTCAATGTTCCGTAGGACGCTAACAAATAACCACAATATAAGAGTGACACACCACTCTTATAACTAAACAAATGAACATAAAAATACAACGACTATAAAATAACAAATTAAATTCTCAAGTTAACCACTTGATTCTTCAAAAGTCATCATAGATGTCCATTAACCTCCAACGATGCAGCTTTTCCATGATGATACCTGAACAGCACAAATCCACGGCAAATAACTACAACGTACTTCCATTGATCCAAAATGGACCAAACCAATACTACGACTTGATCCAACACTTCATTTGCTACAGCTTTAAAAGATTAAAACTCTAGCTAGGAATGTAATCCAATGTATCATGATCAATCATAGACGAAACATAGGGTTAAGCAACCCTAACTTACACACAACGGCACAAAACAGCGTACCATTGGACATTCCAATGGCACGTATGGCATACCACATCCAAGATCTATTGCAAATCATACGCTTCTTCCATTTGCTAAATTTCCCAGCTTCAAGTCTGGGTGCAACAGCTGAGTAGCTGCCACCCTTTTTGTCGACTAGCTGGGGTACATTTATATTAGCCATAGTAGGATCTTGGTTTTTAAAAACCTAGAGCACTCTTGGTTAGTTTAAAAGATTTTATAAACCAGAGGCTCTGATACCACTTGTTGGTCCCTTTACACTATTAGAGTTAACTAGAAAGTTAATCTATTTCGTGTTATGACTAATACAATGTTTAGGATTAATTCTAACAGTTATAAAACGTGAGTATAAAAACAACAATATTTTTCAACGTTTAAATTCTTATTAGAAATAATTCCAAGAATCTATACCCAAGTGTTTTGCGGAACAAACACTTGGGATTGAATAGACAAGGGTATGGGGTGTCTCCTATCGAAACTCAAGTTTTGCTTGAGTGGTAACAATATACCCACTGAGCTATCTCAGTGAGTTGTATACTCTTTGAAGGAGAGAAGTTCCTTTGCAAAAGTTCAAGACTTTAAATATACAAAGCACACTTAAACTTCTCTCCCATCTGATCTATTTATACACAAGTAATCTAAGTATAAGTGATTAAATATAATACAAGTTGTTGAGGTTGCGTGTCTGACAATTACAAATAGTAATTGTCATTTCCAAGAACCAATAGGAAAGGGCTAATAAGACTTTGGGAGTTGTTGGCTGACACTCCATGACTTTTAGCCGCAATAGGGAAGGTTGGATCTGACAAGAGAAGAGTGTTGGGCTTACACTATTATCTTCTCAGATCTTTTCCCTATTGTTCCCGCCTTTTCTTCAGGCGTTGGTTCCTCAGTCCTTCAATCACTTTGTTAGTTGAGGAGACCGGGTTCAGTGAGTTCTTGTCCAATACTCACTGAACCATCATCTTCTTCTTTGGCTTAAGTCCGACTCAGGGAGTACCGCCTTCCTGAGAAGTGAATCCTTCTTCTTGAATTCGTCTTAAGCATCTTGAAGATGACTCACTGAGAGGCTGTTCTCTCAGTGACTTGAATTGTTCTCGGTTTAAGTTAAACACTTAGTTAATTTGTGTCCAAATCATGTTTTACGTATTCTTGGGTTTTTCATGACCCAACACAACCCGACCTTGGTTAAGATGCCACATTATGGTGTCTATCAGAACATACAAAATAAACGCAAGCGGAAGACTTCATAAATAAAGCAAAGTCAAGAACATCATGACTTACAAATTACAAGCTCCCAAAAGTATAAACAATATCAAATGAAAGGAAATGAAATAAAGTATCCAACATAAGTCCAAAACATATCCAAGACAATGGGGATTTTAAATAAGGTAGGTCTTCTACTCCTACTCACATCACTCTAGCCCCGCATCCCACTTATTACCTGCCGCATGGAAAAGAAAACGCGGCTGAGCTTAAAAAGCCCAGTGAACAGATATATATACAAAGCAGAAAGGTAATAAGCATAAGCACACGAATATGAATCAAATGGATCAAACACATAAATATCATGAGTAAGAATAGCACTAAGAATCAGATAAGAACGACAACGAACGTGCCCAAACGAGCCACTCGAATGGACCTAAGAAACCTAAGGATAGCCACGAGCCTGTCTAAACGAGCCACTCGAATAAACCACATAATCACATCATCCAACAATTCATAATGTACAAGGAGGGGAGACCTCTCAAGTACCAGAAGTGAGAGGGGTGCACGGCACGCACAAACCAATCACTAAGTCACATCATAAACACAGCAAACACACCAATTACAGCAATCAAACCAAACATATACCTAGGATGCATCAATACGCCCCCCACAAAACAAATCATATATGTACCATATACTAGACAAGTATACACATATATCAAAATGGCCAAGAGATCTCATATCATATCATATCATAACAAATGGGGACGCCGTGGATCAATCACACCTCCACAGAAAGTGTCATGCCATTGGTGCCTCAATGACATGGCCATGGTACCTCCATGGCTAGTTAGCTCGGGCAACAGAACATAACAAATCACACCATATCATATCAGGTCATCATATCATATCCAAACAGAATGTATCAAACAGAACTGAATCATATCACAGGAATGAACATGCTGCTGCCACTTATGAATCGACTATTAATGATGCTATTGATGATGTGGGGGAGGCATTCCTTCCTCTTAATAAGGTTGTCGAACCTGCTACTGTTCCTATGACCAGTATTGATGCTAACTTGCCTCATGGTGACGGAGTACACGTATCATCTAAGGCTGGTCGTCTCAATGTGATCAATTCCAACAATGCTTCCAGCTCTAATAATGGTAAGAATGCTATGAATGACCAGCAGGAAGTTGTCTTCTCGGCCTCTCAAGATGTACCTATCGTGAAATCTTGTGACGTTAATTCGCAACCCAAATCTTATGTTGGTGTTACTTGTGGAACACAATCTGTCCCTTCTAAAGGTAAATCTAACTTTCATCCTCTTAAGGTTGATAATGTCTTTACAGGAGTTGATGTTTCTATCCCTCACAAAGTTGTTGAATCAATTAGCACTAAATTTGAGAACACGCTTTATGGGTATTTCATTGGTAAGCATATTGCATTCCCGGTGGTTGAGTACTATGTCCGTAATAATTGGTCTAAATATGGTCTTAAACGTATTATGATGAATGCAAAAGTTTTTTTCTTTTTTAAGTTTGATTCTCAGGTTGGTGTTGATGCTGTTCTTGAGGGTGGTCCATGGATGATTAAAAACAGCCCTATCATTCTTAAGAAATGGAACATGAGTACTAGCTTAACGAAAGAGGAGTTAACCCGGATTCCGGTGTGGGTTAAACTTCATGATGTCCCGTTGCAGGTATTTTCTGAGGATGGTATAAGTATCATTGCTACTCATATTGGTAAGCCTATTATGCTTGATTCTTATACTAGCTCGATGTGTATTGATTCTTGGAGAAGGAGTAGTTTTTCTCGTTGTTTAATTGAGATTGATTCGAATGTTGCCCTAAAAGAGTCAATTACAGTTGGTGTTCCTCTTATTGATAGCCTTGGTTTTACTACTGAAACCATTCGTGTTGAATATGAATGGAAGCCACCTAGATGTGATATGTGTTTAATCTTTGGCCATTCTGTTGAAACGTGTTCTAAAAAAGTTGTGACTCCCTCGGTAGTTGAGAAATCTAATGATGGGTTTTAACAAGTGGTTAATAAAAAAGGTAAGAATAAAAAGAATGCTAAGGATTCTAAAGCAAGTAGTGTGTTTAGTGGTATCCCAGTTGGAAAGAACCTCCAATATAGGCCGAAAGCTATTGCTATTACCTCTAATAGCACTCCTTCTCAAGGAGAGACTAGTAATAGTTCTGGAAAACCTACTGTTACGGTTGATGCTTCTTCTTTAGGTGTTAACTCTAATCCCATTGAGAATAGTCAACCTACGCGAAATTTTACTAATACTAGTAGTTTTTTTTGGGTAAAGGGGAGTAATCGCGACCCTGGTAAGTAGATTAACCAAAAAACATTTAAGTACAAAGGATATGGGTGAAATCCCATATCTCAGCCCGTTACATAGGCACGTACATGAAACAAAACTTAACAGTCCCGTAGGACACTAACAAATAACCACTATATAAGAGTATTACCCTACACCTAAGGTTAATTCATCTAACATGGCTGCTAATATTCCTACATCAAACCCATATGACTCCTTAGCGTTTGACGATGATGATGGAAATGATGGTAGTAATTTGGTAGGTGAAGAGGAGGTTCTTAACGTATTTGATGAATCGGGTAATTTATTTGACAAATCCGGGGCAAGAACTTCCGTTTTTAATGTTCATGATGTTTAGTATCGCCTCTTGGAATATAAGGGGATTGAATCGCTTCCCTAAGCAAAAAGAGGTTCGATAGGGTGTGAATGAAAATAATCTTAGTGTATGTGCTGTTTTGGAATCTCATGTGGATGCTTCGGTGGTCTATGACACGTGTAGTAAAGTGTGTCATCGGCGAAAATGGACTTCTAATGGGAATTTGTGTTCTAAGGGTTCTCGGATCATTCTTGGCTGGAATGATGATATTGTTGACGTTATGATTATGTCTCTTACTAACCAAGTTATGCATGTACAGGTCAATGTCCGTGCTGAAAACAAAACCCTATTTTGCTCTTTTGTATGCAGATAACTACTATGTGAATCGTCGAGCTCTTTGGAGTAATCTTGTTAGTCATGCTGCTTTTATGCGTAGTAGACCTTGGGTTTTGTTGGGTGATTTTAATGCTGCTCTTAACTTGGAAGATCATTCATGTGGTAGTTATGTTCCTGACATTGCTATGCGTGAATTCAAAGATTGTGTTCAGAGTATGGAGGTTGTGGATGTTAATAGCACAGGGCTTCATTTTACATGGAATCAAAAACCAAAAGGCTCTAATGGCACCTTGAAGAAAATTGACAGGATTATGGGAAATATGCAGTTTCTTGATACTTTCCCGGGTTCTTTTGCTATTTTTCAACCTTATTGTATTTCTGATCACTCTCCATGTGTTCTTCGTATTCCTCAGGTTGCCAAGCTTAAACCTAAACCATTTAAATTCCCTAATTTTCTGGTTCATAAGGAGGGTTTCCATGAGACGGTTTCTACGGGATGGAATACTAGTGTTAATGGTTGTCCTATGTACCGTGTTGTCAAACGCCTAAAGGGGCTGAAGTCCCCTCTTTGTAAGCTCTTTCATGATCAAGGTAACCTCCATGACAGGGTGGACAGGTTAAGGAAGGAGTTAGATGAGGTTCAAAAAGCTATTGATTAGGATCCTTTCAATTCAGTTCTTCGCGATGAACATGCCCATTACCTTCTTGCTTTTAAGGAGGCTACTTTAGAGGAAGAACGGTTCTTGAAACAAAAGTCTTAAAGTTCAATGGCTGCACGCAAGTGACTATAATACAACTTATTTTCATAAAATTGTTAAAAGTAAATGTGCTCATAATCGAATCGAATTGGTTCGAGACTCGGCTAATATTTTGTATGTAGGTAATGCGGTTGCAGGGGCATTTGTGACTCACTATGAGCAGTTTCTTGATATTGAAGGTAATTGTAGTCCTTTTGAGGATCATGATATATTTTCTCGTGTTCTTGACAACCATAGGGCCGGATTTATGGTGCGTGATGTTACGGATAATAAGATAAAGGCTGCTTCATTTTCGATGGGGGATGATAAAGCCCCTGGCCCGGATGGATACACTGCAGATTTCTTTAAGAAAGCTTGGGATGTTGTGGGTATGGATGTTACATGTGCTATTCGTGATTTCTTTACTTCGGGTAAACTTCTTAAGGAAATTAATCACACCATTATATCCTTGGTCCCTAAAGTGCCTACCCTATCAAAGATTAATGATTATCGTCCTATTTCTTGCTGCAATGTCCTATATAAATGCATTAGTAAAATTATTGCTAATCCCATTAAAGATGGCCTTGGTGATTTGGTTAGTATAAATCAATCGGCGTTTGTTCCTGGGCGTCGTATTTCTGATAATATATTGCTTACCAAGAGCTTATGCGGAATTATCATAGAGGGAGAGGTCCGCCTAGATGTGCTTTTAAAGTAGATATTCAGAAGGCGTATGATACGGTTGATTGGGCTTTTCTTAAGTCAATTCTGATAGGTTTCGGGTTTCATCATAAAATGGTTGATTGGATTATGTTGTGTGTTACTTCCACATCGTATTCTATATCTGTTAATGGGATCTTCATGGCTGGTTCAAAGGTAAGCGAGGTTTAAGGCAAGGTGACCCGTTATCTCCTTATTTGTTTTTTTGGGTAAAGGGGAGTAATCCTGCACCCTGGTATTACTTTGGTTATAGAGGTTTTAACCCTTATTTTGCAAAAGAAGGTTTCTAACTCGGCGGATTTTCAGTTCCATCATTTTTTTATGTGAGCAGCAGAGAATTATTAACCTTTGTTTTGGAGATGATCTTTTCTTGTTCTCTAGAGGTTACCCATCTTCTGTTAATGTTATTGTGCAAGCTTTGGAGGCTTTCAAGAATGTGTCGGGACTTGTCCCGAGTATCCCTAAAAGCACGGCGTTCTTCTGTAATGTTCCTATGGCCTTGAAAGCTATTATTCTTCAATCTATGCCATTTGCAGAAGGCTCTCTTCCGGTTAGGTATCTTGGTGTTCCGCTTATATCATCCAGGCTTCTGTATCGGGATTGTAAGGTGCTTGTGGAAAAGTTGGAAGGTCGTGTGAATGACTGGCGTAACAAATTTTTATCTCTTGCGGGTAGGCTCCAATTGGTTCGATCTGTTTTATCTTCCATGCATATTTATTGGGCTTCTGTCTTTATCCTTCCGGTTTGTATTATTCATGAGTTGGAGCAACTCATGAGAGGGTTCTTATGGTGTCAAGGAGAAATGAAGAGGGGTAAGGCCAAAGTTGCTTGGGAGTCGGTTTGTAAGCCTATTAATGAAGGTGGTCTTGGTATTCGTAGATTGGCTGATTTTAATGTTGCTCTTATGGCTACGCATATTTGGAGTATTGTAACCCGTAAAGATTCTTTATGGGTTAAGTGGATTCACTCATACAAACTTAAAGGTAGAAGTTTTTGGGATGTTCCTTGTTTGGGTGATGTTAGTTGGGGTTGGCGTAAACTTCTTGCTATTAGACCCAAGGTGCGCCCATTCATATGGCATAAGATTTATAATGGTAGGAATACATCCGTGTGGTTCGATAAATGGTGTGATTTAAGTCCGCTCCGTGACATGCTTTCTACAAGAGACATTGTTCGGGCTGGTCTAAGCTTATCTGATTCGGTTAGTGATGTTATTGTTAATGGTTCTTGGAGATGGCCTCTTAGCTGGATTTCTAGGTTCCCGGACCTAGCTAATCTCCCGGTCCCTACTCTTAATGATGATTCTTATGATGATTTAGTATGGCGTGATTTGGATGGCAATTTCAGGCCTTTCTCAGTTGCATGTGCTTGGGATTATTTTCGATTAAGGGCTGATGTGGTTGATTGGTACCGTATTCCGTGGTTCCCTCATTGTATCCCACGGCATGCTATACACTTGTGGCTTGTCCTTAAGTAGAAGTTGAAGACACAAGATAGATTGCGGCAAGAGGATGTTGGTCCTAATGTCGATCTGAGCCTTCTTAGATGCTCTCTTTGTGATGCGGTTCCTGACTCTCACTCTCACTTGTTTTTTGAGTGTCAGTTTTCTTTGCAAGTTTGGTTTCAGGTTCGTGGTTTATCTGGTATGGATGCTGTTTCGCCGTCATTAGATGATGCTATCATGTTCCTCAAGCCTATATCCAAGGGGCGTTCGGTTATTAGCATTATATCTCGGTTATTACTTGCTGCTACTACATATTATTTATGGATGGAACGCAATTCAAGACTTTTCAAGATGAAGAAGTATACTGTTGATCAAGTGGTCCAAGTAATTGTCTCTACCGTTCGGTTGAAGTTGGTTACCTTCAAGTTTAAGAAGATAACCGTGCAGTCTCGTTTACTATTAGATCAGTGGAAGATTCCAAGTGCTTGTATTTTACACGACGGGAGTGCCAAGAAAGGGTTTTTAAGGAGGCAAGCTTCCTGGGTCGCCTTGCTCCCTTCGTGCTTATGGGTGGAAGCGGGATGTTCGCTGGTTACAAGTTTATTCTTGTTATTTTACCTAGTTAGGTGATATGTAATATAGCTAGGTTTGTTGTGTTTATGGCCTGTCATAAACACTAGTTTATCAAGCTTTTGCTTGAGGTTAATGTGGTACCTCTGCCACATTCCATTTGTACTTAACATTATTTTTTGGATATATATACGTACCGGGGTAACTCCCTTTACCCAAAAAAAAACTGAATCATATCATAGCAATGAATATCATAGCAAATGGATCATATCAAAGGAATCATAGCAAAGGCTCATATCAATGGGATCATAGCAAAGTAAACGAATCAAAGTCAAGGATCGAAAAGTCATGAGATCATAACCCTTACTGAGAAAGGGTATAATATCTGTACCTTATGCAAAGCAATCGACAAAATAAGAAAACACACCGAAACAGGGAAATCACTCCTTCTTCACCGAACCTATACAAATTAATGATCACGTATTACTTATAAGCTCAATTTACCAGTTTACTGATTATAGTTATTTAGGTATCCCATTTAAGGCTTCTTTCTATTTTTAGAAACTTTCCATTTTTAGATTCTTTCTATTTTTAGAAACTTTCTTCTTTTAGTAACTTGCCATAGTTAGTAAGTTTCCATAATTAATAAGTTTCCATAATTAGTGAGTTTCCCGAATTAATAACTTTTAGGGTTATAAATGACAATTAATTAAACTTAAAGAATTAATATGACCAACGTTATAGTTTAGGGTTTAATATGACAACTTTTTATAGTTTAGGGTTCAAAGTGTCATTTATCAAAGTTGAGGGTTCAAAGTGTAAATTTAAGTGTTAAGAAACGGCTAGTTTGACCCATTTTTTTCCAACGGCTAGTAAAAAAATAATAATAATAATAATAATAATAAAATAAATAAAACCGGTTATTTGAAAAAAACCGGATTTATAACCGGTAAAAAACCGGTCCAACCTCGAAACCGAAAACCGATCTAGCTGGTTCGGTTAAAAAAACCGGTTTTTTTAAAAACTGGTTCCGGTTTATTGGACCGGTTAAAAGAAACCGGTTCTTATTTGCACCTCTACCTATAGTTATTGGGTACTGTATTTGCATATTTTGTGACCATCTTATGTTTAAGTAATACCACTTGGCTTAGTTAAATGTGTATGTATTTAGATATTTGTGATTAGCTTAAATAATACCATTTTCCTTACTTTATTGTGACTACCTTTGACTGGCAACTCAAATTACCTTTGTATTACTAAATTGGGAATTTCAGTCAAAAGGAAATGGTCAAGGTTTTTCATTGAAGAACAAAAATACAACACCACTTACACATACATTAACCTTACATCTAAAAGTATTACTCTACTTCATTGCCAATCTACTTCGATGCCAATATAAAGGAGGAAAAAAAATTGCAAAAACAATTAAAGTTGACTTTCAAAAAGTCAAAATGGATGAACATTTCTTCAATGCAAGCCTTGTATCATTCGACTCCATCTCCTTTCTTCACGATTCATTTCGGTAGCTAATGACGTTCTTTTGATTAGGGTTTAACATCGCATACATCTCGTACAAATATTACATATACCTATCATTCTCAATTTCTAAATCATACCGCTCCCATGTTCCACACTTCTTCTTAAACGGTTTCTGTAACAAATCATTCAAAAAATATATAGAAACAAACCACTTTTTTGGGGTTGTAATAAAAAATTAATCAAACATACGGATCAATTTTGACAAACAACGAATCTTCTTCCTGGGTTATTGGCAGTCCATGATACTAAAACCTTGGAAGATTACACTTGCATTCGTTTTGTACCGAACGAATTTTGTTTGATAGGAATGAAGAAGAGATGATGATGACATGATGAACTTGTGTTTGAAGGAAATAAGTGTGGGAGATGGGGAAAAAAGAGTTAACTTAGGGTTTTAATATGGATCGTGTTACTTAGGGGGCAAAATTATCAAATGGATGAAATTGGATCGTGTTAAAAAGGGGGCAAAATTATCTACGTGAAAAGTAAAATGCTCAGGTGATATGTTTTTAATAGGTAGATATTCATCTGGTCATATTGATAATAATTATACAAAATAACAAGTTACATTACCTAATTTGTTAATAAAATGACCTCGTTATCTAAATTTGTAGAAATTAGGAAGTTCGTTTCTAATATATGGATTTAACCCTTATAAATAAGACATAAAAACTCTAGGAAAATAAGACCAAACACAATTCAATAATTTATACGCATGTAGGGTGTCATGTAATGCGGGTTAGTTGGGTTTTCGATTATTACGGTCGGGTTAATAGAGTTTCTAAGGAATAAAAGCCACCCGAGGAACAACCAATGAACACTTTCGATTATTGGTTAAGCCGAATAACCAAGCACCAACTGCTAGTTTGGGATAAAAGTCCTCTTTCTAACACCTAAAATGTGTTCACCTTATTAGCCATGTAATTTCAAAGAATGGAAGTTAGTCGATATTGTTTTAACTAGTGAAAAAGAAATGTGTGTCATTGTTGAAGCATAATTTCGCTAAGCAAGGCTGGACGGCTCCCACGTGCCATTCATCCTTGTCCCGAGCTTTGAAGTGTGCTGCAATCATAAAAGAACCCGTTAGAAGGAGTCCCGAGGCCGGAGCTCCGGGATCACCCTCCGACGGTCAAGTCAGTGATCTCCTTTAAGTATGGAGGGATGAACACTCTAGTTGAGAGTAATACTAGAGAGAGAAAGTAGAGAGATGTAGGAGATGAAGTGTGTGTATACAACCACAAGGGGTGGTGTGTATATAGTACCTGAGCTACTATAGATGATGTCATCATAGGGAACATGTCCCCTTAAAACCTGGGTGGCAGGCGCACGCGTGTGGTCACATCAATAGAGAACATATCCCTTAAAACCTGGGTGGCAGGTGCAATGTGTCATTCGTCCATGACGTTCGTCCATGTCGTCCGTCCATGTTGTCCTTCCTGTATCGTCCATCCTGTGTCGTCCATCTTGTGTCGTCCATCCTGTGTCGTCCTTCCTGTGTCGTCCATCCTGTGTCGTCCATCCTGTGTCTTGATGGATTAGGTCTCTCAGACCACATACGTCAACATGTCTCCCCAGTATTGCATTATTAGTAAAAGACTAATGATGTAATACTTAAATAATATTTGCCTTCATGTGTCGTCCATCCTATGTCGTCCATCCTATATCGTCCATCCTATGTCTTGACGGATCAGGTCTCTCAGACCACATACGTCAACATGTCCCCCCCCCCCCCCCCAGTATTGCATTATTAGTAAAAGACTAATGATGTAATACTTAAATAATATTTGCATGGCCTTTCATCGAGTGACCATCTTAGAATGGTTTACTAAGTGGCCCATAAGCCGGTGCTTCATACGGCGAGTTGGGTCTATTGGACCACATACGTCAACATGTCCCCCCAGTATAGTATTGTTGACCTTCAGTCAATGATGCTATACTTAAACATTGTTGGATTCGAAAGCGAGACATGTCTTTTCCGTCATCCCTTTGTTCCCTGCACAAATAAAACATAGCTTTTCCACCGTAGTCATTATTCTTTGTGAAGTGTTTTTATATATCATTTACATCTTAATCACAAACGTATGCCAAACACTTGTTTTTTATTACCCTTGCTATTTACATACCTTCGGAAGTACATGCTAACTTTTTAGATTAGTTTGTGTTAGACTTCTTTTGTGATAGGAGCACCAAGGGCATCCTCATCACTGAGCTTATTAGAGAGGGTGCTCGCCCAAATAGCGTGTGGATCCAAACCGCTTGGTGAATAGCACCTGGGTCTTCCGAGGGGATGGGCACTCGGGCATACTGTCGTTCGGTGAATAGCACCTGGGCCTTCCGAAGTGATTAGCACTCGGGCATACTGCCGTTCGGTGAATAGCACCTGGGCCTTCCGAAGTGATTAGCACTCGGGCATATTGCCGTTCGGTGAATAGCACCTGGGCCTTCCGAAGTGATTAGCACTCGGGTATTTTACCCTTCGCTGGTGAATAGCACCTAGGGGCCTTCTGAAGTGAATAACACTTCCTTTGAACATTGACTACATAAATCCTCGGTGGTGGCCAGCCAACCGGGGGAGTCACACGAGTATTATGTTCAGGCTTGCAATTGTTACGCATGTGAAACCTCATGCAGCTATTCCTGCACAATAAGGCATGAAAGATCTTTTGCCTTTTCCCGTTAGATGTGTCAAACAAAATATTTTCATGTATCAATAGAAAATTTGGGTTAAAACCGAGCCGTAACATAACCGATGGGGGTATCATACCCCTATTATCCCCCGAGTTTAACGGTACTAATGCTTATTAGTATCGTTTAAATTAAATAAAACAAAGTATTAAACGGTTAATAACAATTGTTACCCATGCGTGTTTAAATATCAAGCATGTGATGCTTATCGCCCTCATTGACCATGCTTTTACGAAATCATCACCTTATGTTTGCCAGTCCTGTAGAATAAAAACTTGAAGCTTTTTTGCTTCCTCCCGTTAAATATGACAAACAAAATATTTCACTTGTATCAATACAACATTCGGGCCATGACCGAACCGTAAGAAAGTGCAATACCTTCATGTATTTAGTAAATATTTCCCGGCCAATGCTTTCAAAATAATCTTTGGTTAGAAAGTCACCAACTTTTAAAATCTTATAGCTTTTGTCATCGCTACTTTTCATTCATTGCACTCAACTTATACCCAAAATATGTAACAATCTTGAGAAATCAACAACCTAAATTCATCATATCTTATATCTCGAAAGGAGGGGAGGAATGATGACAACTACGATTTTCGAATGAAATAATAAAACCACAGTGCAAAACTATGATAACTCAACAGAGATGCAATCATAAGGTAGTGATGTGAACAGTCTTAAGCGGTAGAATTTAGAATTGACACACTCTAAGGTGGAATATTGACACGGTTAACATATTCGAATAAAGCACAAGTATTTCTTTTGATATATATAGTATCCTACATCATAATATCTTTTTAGCACAAGCTATATTGAGGTAGGCATAATGGAACTTCATAGAAACTAAAATAAAGTTTGCTTTCTAGAGTTTTGGAATATTAAAATTTTCCTTCTAGACCGGAGGGAACCCAAGTGACTGAGTGACAATGGCCAACCTCCGATCGAACCTTTGGAGCATGTGTACGGTTGATCCCCCACATTGTGCCAAACATAATGATACAAGTTGAATTCAGTTTTGTCCATAATTTTCGGTTGGCTTTTAACCAATAATAATTAGCTGGATGGCAAATTGGCAACCTTTACCTAAAAGGTTTACTTTTATATGAAAGTTAGTGGTAAACTGGTAATGTAAATGTGAACACATGCGAAGACTTTCTTCATATGACAAAAAAGTAGTCTTTTCTCTTTGAGTCTATTTAATTTTTGTCTTTTTCAAAACACACACACAAACAGATTCTTCCCTTCCAATAACCCTTTATCATGGAGTCACCGGAAACTGACTGGATTATGCCACTCGAACAAGCCGAATAAATCATTCTCCGAATGAGATCCCGAGAGACACCTCACCTCCGATCAAGATAACCCTCCCAGCTCCGATCGAGACCACGTCCGAACAACCTTCGGTCGAACGACCCAAAACCCGAAAGAAATCTCCAGTGGAAACCATTATGTTTCAACAGCAAACAAAACCCTCCGGCGGTCAAGACCTTGACATATAAATAAAAACCACTAGGTGGGTTTGTGTGTGGGCTCCGGACGAGGCCTGTTGGTTTGCTATAGCATCTCCAAATTAAAACCAGTGAACCCCACTCCGAACGAAGTCTGTGGTGAAATATGAAAGAAGATTTGATATAAAGGCAAAAGACGGGAGGCCATAGTGCCATACACACGTCCACCAGATGATCACTGAACGAAATAGGGCCGGTCGACGTGACACCGATGCGCTTACCCCATTTGCTCATTTATGACATACTTCAGCCGTGGGATCTCGCGACGGCTGGCCTTGGAAGAAAAAAGAACGATGTCTCTTAGGTATGTTTGATGTTGCCGGACGAATCCCTTCCTACCCGAGGCGCGGAATCCAAAATCCAGCTTAAAAAAGAAGCAACCACCGAACAGTGACTGGTTAAGTTGTTGTAGCTTGAAATCATTGATGTTTGTTGGTTGTTGTTGGATGGGATCGTAGTCTGATTGTTGGCTGTTATTGTCTTGTTTTATTTTTTGGTGACCGGAGCTCAGGAAACAAAATTTAAAAAATGGACCAGAAGTAGAGAATCGAGGGTTAAAGCTCGAACAGTAGTTGTCATGGCCGTTTAATGTAGTTTAGATGACCGAATGGAGTTCAAATAGCCGAAGAGCAGTTCACATAGCCAAAGAGCCAGAAATTGACGATCGGAAACCGGGGCATAAGAAAGTATTAATGCGCATAGAGTCATCCAGACGAACCTTTGGAGAATGTGAAAGTATTAGCCGCAACCCACATATTCACAAATATTCGACAATTAATTTTACCGAACGGCCAGATATTGATGTCCGGAAATTGACATTCGGAAATTGATTAGAGAAGATTATTCAAGCATTATAACACTCCGAGAGGCCGGAGCTCGGAAGCAGTAACACAAGGATGAAAAGAACGGAGTTAGGTAGATGAACCTAAACGTCAATATGATTGTTATCGGAACCATGACGGACAGAAGTCATTTTCCTACATGAAACGGACGACCTGTTTTCATAGGCCATGTTTGCTAGAAACTCAAAACTCAAAAGTTCACCCGTGAAGAAATTCATAGATGAAGATTGTCCAAGTGCAATATGATTCGATTATTTATGTACGGCGGGATTGGCTGAAAGAGTGGTTCGGGATGTTGGCATTTGAAGTATGATATGTAGAGATAATTAAAATTGTTCTTCATTCAAGTACAGACAGATTTATTAACCGGACGATTAGTGGTCCGGAGGTCACAAAAAGTTACATTCCATCAGTTTAATTGCTATTTCCAAAAGTGTCAAAATAGAAAAATTCCTTATTTTATGACTTAGATAGACCCCAATTACTACTACTTGACAGTAAATCATGTGAGGTAGGTCATTGGCCATATTGTTTTACCTAAAAGGTGTTGTGCCAACTGACACACATATAGTTGTTGAGATTATCTACTGTCATAGGCTTTATTATTTGTACATCATCCATGTTTCTTTTCCTTTAAGCATTTAGTTGATGTTAAGACATAATGATGTCATCTCATCAAAGTAGCATGGCAATTAACCTAACATGCCAACACAGGGAGCAAGGAAATACCATTGAAGTACTTACAAAGCTGGGGTGAAAACACTGCATCCGCATGATACACTGTATCCGAACGTCACAACATGTCCAAACGTCCCGACTCAGCGGCTTGTTAGTCATGCCAACAATATGACTACCGAAGGAAATCATACCTGCCATTGATAGCTACCGAAGGACGTCATACCGAACGACCCTTCTACGAACGAATGATGCAATGTTCCTTTCACATATCAAACGACCATAACCGAAACGAGTGATAGAATGCTTCTTTCACCGTCTTTCAGTTAGTAGTGTAAAAGATCATGACCGAATACGAAACCAGTATGGCTACCTGAACAAAACCGGATCGAACGAACCCCTTGTCGAAAGTTCGGATGAGGCACCTATGTACATGCCCCGGTGTAATACCGGACGATACATACCGAATGATCGAGACAATGCCCCCTTCTGATGGACAGTAGATGAATAACGCCGGATAGATGGCAGATGAACCACCTCCGGATGGATAGTAAATGAACAACCTTCGGATGGACAGTAGATGAACAACGCCGGATGGATGGTAGATGAACCAACTCCGGATGGACAGTAGATGAACAACGCCGGATGGATGGTAGATGAACCAACTCCGGATGGACAGTAGATGAACAACGCCGGATGGATGGTAGATGAACCAATGCCGGATGGACACTAGATGAGCCAACTCCAGATGAACAGTAGATGAGCCAACTCCGGATGAACAGTAGATGAGCCAACTCCGGATGGACAGTAGATGAGCCAACTCCGGATGAACAGTAGATGAACCAACTCTGAATGGACAGTAGATGATCCAACTCCGGATGGACAGTAGATGAGCCAACTCCGGATGGTCATACCGAACGGAGGATGGAGGCCCAGGAAGAATCAAATTGAAAACGAGACCCATCATTCCTAGCTGTGGTAGAATGAACAGCGAGTCCCACGGATGACGCCAATTTGTTGAAGCATAATTCCGCTAGGCAAGGCTGGACGGCTCCCACGTGCCATTCATCCTTGTACCAAGCTTTGAAGTGTGCTGCAATCATAAAAGAACCCGTTAGAAGGAGTCCCGAGGCCGGAGCCCCGGGATCACCCTCCGACGGTCAAGTCATTGATCTCCTTTAAGTATGGAGGGATGAACCCTCTAGTTGAGAGTAATACTAGAGAGAAAAAGTAGAGAGATGTAGGAGATGAAGTGTGTATATACAACCACAAGGGGTGGTGTATATATAGTACATGAGCTACTGTAGATAATGTCATCATAGGGAACATGTCCCCTTAAAACCTGGGTGGCAGGTGCACGCGTCTGGTCACATCAATAGAGAACATATCCCTTAAAACCTGGGTGGCAGGTGCAATGTGTCATTCGTCCATGACGTTCGTCCATGTCGTCCGTCCATGTTGTCCTTCCTGTATCGGCCATCCTGTGTCGTCCTTCCTGTGTCGTCCATCCTGTGTCTTGACGGATTAGGTCTCTCAGACCACATACGTCAACAGTCATGATGATAGTAACGTACTCCTACTATTTCAAAGAATGGAAGTTTTTGGATATTATTTTAACTAGTAAAAAAGAAATGTGTGTCATGATGATAGTAACGTACTCATGCTACATCACATGTCTATATATCTTATATAGGTTTTGATTCCAAATTTTTGCCCTAACTTGATGAACAACTTAGTGATCTTAAATACTTCAAGATCATGTAGGAGTTTACTAGGCTAGGAAGGTGTACATTTAACATGATCCTTTTGGACGACGTTTTCCTTTATCACTCGATCATAAATATAGAAATACATATCAGACTTGAGTTTGATTACCGTGAGTGGTCTTGAAGCATCCACAATGGGAGGTATAAGAAAAGCTTTAAAACTCATGAAAACCTTTGTTATTCATTTCATTCATAGTAAGTTTTTGGTTCATGCTTATAAGGAATGAAAAAGTCCTAAATCCTAAACTTCTTCATAATTAAGGGCCTGTTTGGTTTATAGATGGGGTTGGAATTGGATTTTTTGGTTTAGGATTTGTATATGAGTTGGTTATGAAAATTAAAATAGGAGAGAGAAATTATATTTAATTTATAATTTAATTGATTATAAAAATAATTTTTTTAAAGATAATAATATATATAAAATAATATAAAAGGATAAAGGTACACTAAATTAGTGGTTGAGAATTCGGATGAAAGTAAATTGTTAAAGGATTCTACCGATACCCACTAAATTGTTGTGGAATGAAAATTGTTGTTGACTTTTTGATTGAATCTTAAAAGTAGGATACCAATCAACTCATTTTCTCTTCCACTCTATTCAAACAGTGGGACACCCATAAAACAAACACGTACTAAATGATTTTGAGTTATGTGAGATAGTTATAAAGCTTTTGAAAAATCAAAAGGAGGGAGTGGATGCGGGGAGAGGTTCGGCGTCGCTCGGTGCCGATCGGGCACACCGCCGCCGGCGATCGACGCCGAGCAAAACTTGGAAAATTCGGTGAACTTCACCGATGGAATCTAGCCGTTATTCAACGGGCATTTGGGAACTTTTGCAACGGCAATATAGCCGTTTGGTAGCATCGAAAAAAAAAAAAAAAATTCCCCTTATTTCACTATATAATACTAACACAAATCATAACTAAACACAAATCATACATAAAAAAAAAAAAAACTACACCAAATCTCTTATCCAACACTTTTATTAAAAAAATCACCACACAATTTTTATTCTAAAAAAATGTCTACTTCGTCCGAAGAGTGCATGTACCCGTCTTCAACCGACGATTCCATTGGTAGCTCGTTGCAATTTTGGCACGACTCGTATCAATGGGTTGTAGACACGGCAAGCTCTAGCACCGTTCGGCCTCGTACACACGTTGAGCGTCATCGAGAAGTTGGTCTTGAAACTCTACTAAATGATTGGTTCGTTGAAGAACCAAAGTACAATGACGCATACTTTAGAAAGAAGTTTCGTATGAATAAAACCATGTTTTTGAGCATAGTGGCTGATATTGAAGCGCAATTCCCGTATTTTCAAGAAGGTTATGACGCTCGTAGCAAGAAAAGTTTCACGGCGCTACAAAAATGCACCTCCGCCATTAAGCAACTCGCAACTGGTAATCCGCCCGATGAGTACGATGAGTATTTATGCATGGCCGCAAGAACGTCACGCGAAGCTCTTGATAATTTTTGTGACGCCATCGTTCAGTTGTACGGTCGAGAGTACTTACGTAGGCCGACTCAACACGATGTGCTACGCATTTTCGAGGCCCATGAGGCTCGACATCACATACCAGGGATGCTTGGGAGCATCGATTGCACACATGTCGAATGGAAAAATTGTCCTAGAAGCTTGAGGGGGCAATATACGAGAGGTGACCATGGTGTCCCGACTATTATGCTTGAGGTTACAGCGTCACAGGATTTATGGATTTGGCATGCGTATTTTGGTGCTCCGGGGTCAAACAACGACATCAACGTATTGAATCAGTCCGACTTGTATCTTGCGGAGCAAAATGGAACGGCTCCGAACACCTCATTTCACGTGAATGGGCGCTTCTATAAACGCGGTTACTACCTTACCGATGGAATCTACAACAAGTGGTCAACCTTTGTTAAGGCATACCCGTATCCAACCGACCCAAAGGAAATAAAATTCAAGAGGTTGCAAGAGGGGGCAAGAAAGGATGTCGAGCGAGCATTTGGTGTTTTAAAGGGAAAATGGAAAATTCTAGCTCGACCTATCCGGGCTATGACTAAAGCGAAGATTGGAAAGTTTGTGCACGCGGCTATTATTTTGCACAACATGATAATAAAAGGCGACGGGAGGGCAATATCACCGGTTCATATTATGGATGGACCGGTGGAACCGGTGTATGACGAAAACGTTGTGGCGGAGCTAATAGATGAAGACGTCCATCACCGCCTTCGATTTGATCTCACGGAGCACGTAGCGGCTCAAGACTTGCCGTATCTCGATGATTAGTTCTTTTATCTAGTTTCTTTTATGTCGTTTTTATTTTTATTTTTATTTAAGTATTGTAGGATTTTTATTTTTAAGTATTGTAGGATTTTTATTTTTAAGTATTGTTGTTTTTTTAAGTATTGTAGGATTTTTATTTTTATTTTTAATGAAATGATATGTGTTTTATTTTTAAATAGTTTATGTATTAAAAATAAATGGAAAAAAAAAAAGTGATGTGGAAAATGTGGGATTTGGGGTTGTTTGGGGACCATTGCCACCATTTTGGGGAAGTTTGGGGAAGGGTTGGGGTGAAATGAGTTGGAAGGTTTTTATTGGATGATGATGAGGTGGCAATTTGGGGAAGTTTGGGGAAGGAGTGACCACTCCCTCCCCCCAAGCTTTTGAAAAATCAAAAGTGAAGTTCGGTTTTGAAAACAAAAATCATTATGATTTAATGATTTGTCATGACATGACACATGTATAAACCTTTAAAAAAAGGGGCAATTGCATATATACCCACTAAAACTTGCATATTTGCATATATACCCAAAACATGCTTAACTTGCATTGTACATCATGCATTGAAAACTTGTATTTTGAGGAAATATGCAAGTATTTGAGTTTTAGTGGTATATATGCAATTCTCCTTTAAAAAAAGGTTTACCATCGTGTATCATAAAACAACAAAAACCAAGTTAAAACTGCATTGGAAACTAAACTTATTAGGTGGTATCTTTGGTCACTCATCTAAGAGTGCAAGTACATGTAACGAGGTATAGACTATAGACCATGTAAACATGTCAAGCACAAAACGTACACATATACCGTATATAGGTGATTAAAAACTGAATGACAATGCTTTATGGTCTCCGTGACAAAGCTGACAGCCTGGTGAGTATTAAGGTTATTTGTTACTACCTTCGTCCCAAAATAAGTGTACAGTTTGACTTTTTAGAGTCAAACTGGTTCAACTTTGACATTCTCTATTTTTGCGGGTATTATATAATACTTGATGCAAAATATATGAATGTATTGAGTTTTAAGTGTATTTTTCATTGGTATAATTTTTCATCAAGTATTATATAACACAAAAAAAATATTTAAGGTCAAAGTTGAACCAGTTTGACTCTGAAAAGTCAAACTGTACACTTATTTTGGGACGGAGGAAGTACATGACTACGTTCCACACTGGAAGTAGCCGTGTCAAATTATTGGTCGAGAATGACATGGTTGTTTGCCATCATAGTTTACCCCACTACATAAAGTTTTAAGAAAGTCATGTTTCGATAAAATGTTTTAAGGAAGTTGTGGATGTTCAAATTGAGAAGGAAAAAAGAAGTCAGATACCTTAAATTAAAACCGGATATAAGTTTCGTGTCTTTTTGTGCGATTAACCCTACATTCCAAGAAAACATGAAACTAGCACTCAAGAGAGAAAGATGCAATGAACACCAACTCAGGTTCAAAAAAATTATTTCAGAATCACAAATTTCATTTTGCACTAATCGTACCAATGCCGTTTCTACTAAGCATGCAGTGAAAACACGTATAAATTCGTTTCTTGTTGTTCAGTGTCCATTCACTTTCATTTAGCTCATCATGTATATTGTAAAATAAAATGAATGATTAAGCTGGCACAAACGAGGCCGGATTTAATATTCTTTCAGCAAGTAATAGATCATCAGGAGTTGTGACCTGCAAACCATAAAATAGAGAGTTTATACAATGCTTTGGACAAACATCAATCTTTAGATCCGTGCATTATACAAATCCTAAGAAGGAGGCTCGTTCAAAATTTTTATATAGGTTTATTCTTTTTCTAAAAATAAAAAACAACAGTATTTCAGGCATGGGATTTATTATAAATTGTTACACAAGTACCGATTATTTCTCACAAAAAAAAAATTAATCTGTTTTGAAGCAAAAAATCAAATCTGCATCTCATTATTTTTAGAAAATCATGAAAGGGTAGCGTACCTTGATGTTTGTATAGGATCCTTCAGTGATGTATACAGGATGTTTAAGGTGCTCAACAATGGACACATCGTCCGTGACTTCAAGGCCTTCTCTGTTGCGTACAAAGAAGGGAAAGAAAAAAAAGTATATGAGTCCCATACTTCTGTATGAACATGGTAAAGTTTATAAAAGACGCAGTCGTGGTGGTTTGGCCAACGGATCAAATTGGTTAAGGTAGTCATCAGTCGGGGAATGAGACCAGGTTAGCTTGACGCGTAACTATTCTAAATAAACGATTTGGGAGAGCGTATGCACTAAAATACTTTGGTTGACCTTTAACATGTTTGACTTGGTCAGCCCATTTGATAAGTTCCCCTATTAGCTAAATTTATTGATTTGATCCATTTGAGATAAAAATACAGCCCAAAATCGACTCATAAATAAGTAATGAGTCAAAATGTTAATTCTAGTTAATTACTTCTTTTATATGTAACAAAATGAATGTGGTACCTATTTACAAGCTCAAAACCTTTCTTCAACAACTCAGGCTTGATAACCTGAGAAAAACGATGTTGATCAAGAAGAATTCCACATGAGTAACATATTGAATAACAGGCTCTCTTGTAACGGATGCCTGTGTATCACCTGTGGAGTCTGCATTTCCCAAAGTGTTTTCCTGTCCAATGTCTTCACCACAAAAGATTCACTATTTCCCTGTACATCATTTGGAAGCAAATATAAGACCAAGAGTAATGGCCCCGTTGTTGGGCGTTGAAGAGGGCAACGCTGCAGGGCAACGCCCATGGGGGTGGTGGGTTGGGCTTTGAAGAGGGCAACGCTCTCTCTGCCCGTTGTTGTGGCAACGCTCGTTGTTTTTTTGGGGGAAATAGGTTTCCAGGTGGAGGTGGTGGATTGGGCGTTGAAGAGGGCAGCGTTACTCTTGGTCCAAGTATTACACTTGCCTACGGTAAACAATATACAAACTTCTTATATTTCCTAATGATGAGTTCAAGCGTGGAAAATGAACAAAAACGTGTTGTCTGGGTAAGCAACTCCACCGAAAATATAACTGCATAAAAAGCCAGCCAGCTATGGTCCAGCTTCTATTTCAGGTAATCAACTCTGTTTACTCCATAAAAAACCCTCAGATTTCAAAAAAAGTAAATAGAAAGCTTGAACCAACACGTAATATATCTTTACTATTACCGTATATCAAAAGCTTAGAAAGTTTGAAGGGTTTTATTAATCACTTTGAAAGCTTTAAGGATTATTTAGGGGGAAAATAAAGATCGTTACTTAATAAAACTGAACCACACACGGTTTTTCTTATCACTTAAACCCTAAAAAAATTGACTGCATTCAAAAGAGATACCTATAGATTTCTAGAAAATTTAATACAATCCCAGTTAGTTAATAGTCACCTACAAATGAACTATAACTATCATCAAGAAAAGAAATTGGAACTCAAATATCAAAATTAACAATATGTTTTTCTATTTAGTACCTATACCTCTTTTATAGTAGCTTTAGCAGGAACACCAAGAACTGATGCTCCAACTCGCAGTCCATCCTTCAGAACCTGTCACCAAATCACTGAGAATGAAAGAAAGAACTTGTACATGCTTGTGGAAAACCCAAGATTTCATGGAAATTAACGTAACGTTAATTCGTCCACTTCTATATACCTAAGACATAGTAATTTAAAATACACATGACGTACTATACTATACTAAATATAGTAACGCGTGAATTATGCAGGAACAAGTCTTTCTTTTTCATTAGTTACCTCTAAGAATACTAAATGATTTCCATCTGCAAGATCGGGCTTACATTTGTCAATTCCTTCGATTGTGAAACTCTATTTGTAAAACTAAAGAGTCATGAATGTTATACAACTAGATGCCTACCTATTCATCCCTTTGTAAGTTAATAATGCAACTCAAGTTTAATTATGTATGTTTGCAATGATGTATGTACACACATATTTACTCATGTGCATGTGTATATATAGATGCACATCATGTATACATGCAGAGTACTTATCAATGAATAGTCACAAATTCACAATCCAACATTAATGTTTAAAAGGGTAGACAGACCATTGTTTTATATATAGAGTTACATAAAAAAAAATAAAAAATAAAAAATAAAAAATCCTTGTTGTCTATGTGTATTGGATGCTAATTAAATCATCTGCTGCATGTTCAAGATGCAAATGGTGAACTGAGTAACAAACCTTTTCTACATCACTAGACGTTACCAAAGGTCTTGCAGAATCATGGACGCATACAAGTTCAGAGATCAAATCAATTGCCTGTAAATAAAAAAATAAAAAAAGGAACAATGAATCATAACATAAAACAAATTTGTCAAATTGATCACGTGTAATACTTAACCTTAAACAATCAGAAAAATGAGCAAACAAATGTCTACACAAAGGAATACCATTCTTTGCATAGACATATCTTTTACTCACACAATACATATTAAAATACTCATTTCACTTAGGGCTCAGGGTGTGTTGCATGATTAAAAGATTAAGGGCTAAGGACTATCACCTCATATTTTGTGAGCTACACTGAATAGAAGGACAGATACACAAACAGTAACTTACTTCAAGTATTACTCATGAATCAGTCAACATTGATACACACTTCATCAAAGAAGCATATATCCCATTTTCTTGGAGCACATCAGGTTTGCTAATAAGGGTTGCGATCCCTTGAAAAGTGAAAAAATTTAAAAAGTGTAGAAAGCCAATAAGCTAGTGCCATGTGTCCCCCACCCACTTCCTCCCTTTTTCCTTTAATATTTTTGTTTAGAGGGTAATTTGGTCATTAAACCCGTTTTTTATATTCCACCTCAAATTTTAAACGCACATATCTCTTAAACGACAAACTTTTAGAAAAACCGATTTCACCATAATTTTTAAAATTTAATCCTCTTTAATTTGGTATAAATTTTGTTAAAAATTTCAAAACTTTTTTTTTACATATCAAATGGGTCTTGATTTTCTTTATTTTTTTGGCATTTTCGACCTTATTTTTTACCCTCATAAATGCCGAATCGTGAAAACGTTAAAACATGAAAGTTATAGATTTTGGTTCACTCTTTACATAGGTTTTTGAATCACTCAAATCCGATGTCATATTAGTGACATATCACATGTTAAAGATGGCATTTTAGTCATATTTGTTGCGCACAAGGTGTTTGATGAAATGTTTAGCTTAGATTTTTAGTGTTAAAATTGAGCTAAATGCACTAATTTTTGTCCCACAACGCATCATTAATCATTTTATTAATGTAAGACTTAAAAAGTGATGTTTTTTAATAGTTAATGTTTTTTTAAAAAACGTACGTATTTTGTTTTATACGTTTTTTACCATAAATTTGACCAATATTAAATTCGAATTAGAAAAATTGTAAAACATAAAAATTATAGATTTTAGGTCAATCTTTACTAATGTTTTTTATTCACTCAAATTCGATGTCATATGAGTGAGATATAACATGTTAAAGATGACGTTTTATTCATCAGTTACTCTGTTCATCAATTTTTATTCATGAACATTAGTTCATCAGTACATCAGTTAAGGATTTAGGGTTTTGGGTGTTGGGTTTAGGGTTCAGTTCATCAGTTAAGAAATTGAGGGAAACAGTAACACTTATAAAAAGAAAAATTGATGAATAGTTTTTTTTAGTTCATTAGTTTTTTATGAATAACTGGTTTATGAACATTTCTTAAAAACATAACACAGGACAATAACTGATTAACCAAAACAACTAATGTTCATCAACTAAAAAATCATAAAGTAACTGATGAACCTATAACGTATGATAACACAAATAAACACAAAAAAACTAATTGATGAACCTATGATAACATAATAGCTAAAATAAACAAATTGATTAACCTATGATAACATAATAGCTAAAAGTCAATAACTGATGAACTAAAAAAAACTAACTGATGAACCTATGATAACATAATAGCTAAAAGTCGATAAATGATGAACTAGACAAAATTGTTTCATCAATTGATGAACTGATAAACTATAAAAATGATCATCAATTGATAAGTGATTATTGATGAACCGGTGAACTAAACAAAAACTGATGAACTAAACCCTAAACCCAACACCCAAAACCCTAAATCCTAAACTAATGTTCATGAATAAAAATTGATGAACCAAAGTAACTAATGAACAAAATGTCATCTTTAACATGTGATCTCACTCATATGACATCGGATTTGAGTGAATAAAAAACATGGGTAAAGATTGACCTAAAATCTATAACTTTTATGTTTTACAATTTTTCTAATTCGAATTTAAATTGGTCAAATTTATGGTAAAAAAAAACAATAAAACACAATACGTACATTTTTTTTTAAAAAAGTTAACGATTAAAAAATATCACTTTTTGAATCTTACATTAATAAAATGATTAATGATGTGTTCTAGTACAAAAATTAGTGCATTTAACGCAATTTTAACACTAAAAATCTAAGCTAGACATTATCAAACACCTATATCGGATTTGAGTGATTCAAATTTCTGGGTAAAAAGTGAACCAAAATCTACAACTTTTGTGTTTTAAGTATTTTATGATTCGGCAATTTTTAAGTTAAAAATAGGGTTAAAAACATCAAGAAAATCATGACCAAATGAATATATAAAAAAAAGTTTTGAAATAATTAAAGAGAATTAAATTTCAAAAATTGTGGTCAAATCGGTTTTTTCTAAAAGTTTGTCGTTTGTGAGTTATATGCGTTTTAAGTTCGAGGGTGAAAAGAAAAAAGGAGTAAAATGACTTAATTGCCCATTTGATAAAAATATTAAAAAAAAAAAAAAAAAAAAAAAAAAAAAAAAAAAAAAAAAAAAAAAAAGAAAGAGAAGCTGACAATATGGGAAGGGAGTACACGTGGAGGCTTACCAGCGCTTTCTAGACTTTTTAAAATAGCCTCACTTTCTATTGGATCCGCATTCTTGCTAATAAAAGTTATACGGGGTACATGTTAGTATGTTACTACCAAACTCTCCCAACAAAGTCAGCGTAAGTATTACTAAACCTGCATGAGCAAACCTACCAAGACCTTCAAGGACTAGTGAGTAGAGTTGCATTCTTATATTTCATTTCAAATGGTGCTTGTAGTGAACTCTTGATTAAAAAGTATGCAAGAGATGAATATGAACCTGAAGTCCACTGTACACGGAATCTTGTCTTTCCTTTCCTGGCAGTGCATATTTTAGGTCCACGTTGATCTTTTCTCTGGCATCTGACAAGAGGTAAAACCATTGAACTTGATGGTGTCTAAAAAATAAAAAAAATCGGTGGTAAAATGTGTGATTGGATAATGGGTCAAAATGTGTTTTATTGTTTTGGTACAGTTCGTGTTAGGACGGGCTGCCACAAACCACTTTCTATCCAAAATATCGTAGATTTTTATACAATTACTAAATTAAATATACACAATATATATATATATATATATATATATATATATATATATATATATATATATATATATATAAAAATAAATAAAAAAAAAAAAAAAAACAATGATAATCTACTTTTTCAAGTAAAAAGTTGTATCAGATTTTATGAACTAAAAATAAACTAAGAGTGGCTTTCGACGCATTTCCTGCTTACCAGTTTTTTATTTTACTAGTTTGACTCATTTGAAATAAAATATGAACTAAGTCACCTATTCAAAAGTATATGGGTCGAATTGCCAACTCTAGAGAGAACATTAGGCACAACACCATCTCTAAATAAAATAAGCACAGAAATACATTGTGATCTCACACACAAATATATTTACAAAAATGTCATCAGACCTTCAAAAATGTCCTGGTAAGATGGATCGCAAACTACGACAATTTCCTTAACTTCAGGCATTCGTGAAAAAGTGTAGAAACTGCAGCAAATACAAGCAGCACATTATGACCTCAACAATAAGATGTACCACAAGAGAAAAACAGTAAGACAGTCAATGCGGAAGATATTTTCCCCAAGAACATATTGGTCCATGTATCACTAACAATTTACAATCCGACTAACTAGCATCACTAAGGTCAACGGATCCATTTTGGAGAGTTGACTGTAGTGGCCAGCAGATAGTCTACACTGTGTTTTTTATTCTCTTTGGCACTAACAAATTAGGGATGGCATGAAGAGCATGTAGACAAGATTAGGTAACGTGAACCGGGTATGTCTATCTGGGGGTCCAAGGCCAGGTCAGAGTAGGTTGAACAGTAACATTTTTGTTCAACTTTTAAAAACAAAATCACTTATAATTTATGTGTTGATTGTGATTAGAAAAACACTATTAATATAGGAGTATAGGAGGTTGAATACATTCAAGAAAAATATGGTCGTACAAATCAGTAAGACTAGTAAAAATTACATCATGACATTAAAGGAGAAGTTGCTAGTTTAGATACTCCAAATACCATAAACTAACATCTATTAACCCATGCCATAATTATTTGAATGTAAATGGGTCGAATTGCCATCTCTACACCAAATCAGTAAGAGTCGTACAAATTATAGCATGAAATCTAAGGAGAAATTGCTAGTATAGATGCTCCAAATACCATAATGTGTCTATATTTGTATGCCTAATTAAATATTTAAACCTAAATCAATTAGTAGTAAAAAGAAGCCTCATTAGAATACACAAGTGCAACCAAGGTATCAACAAAGCTAAATAGGTCATAAGAAAAGTTGTTTAATTTATAAATTGAAATTGTTTTATACTCACTTAGAAACAATAAACAAATTCATCATATGGTGTAGATTTGGTACATCTTGACATCCATTGTTGACTTCTGGCTAAATAACAATCTATATGTACTTTTCAAAGGTCAAATATGGCATGCAATAGAAGTCATAGAACAAATCCATCTTGTGTAGTCTGTTTGAACCATAAAGTTAGGTAGATAACTGCAAGCTTGTAATAATATAATAAAGCACTACTAAAAGGAGCCAGGTTACATCGTCGATTTTAGTTTAACTATATCAATGATATGCTTTATGGATTAACCAGTAAATTCATATTAAATGATCACAGAAGCCGTCTTCCTTTGTAAATACGATCACGAGGTAATAAGAAAGATTGGTGCTCCTTTAGTATCAATGAATGCTGATGACTGTTAAGTAATAAGATTACCACAAGTTGAGTTTGAGTGGTTACCAAATTACCTATTCAAAGCAATTGGTTGTCCTAAAAGTGGAAGATACTGCTTTGGCATGCTTGCCTACACGCAAAAACAAGTTAAACAGCCATCATGAGTCATGTAAATAAAATAAGGATTATGTAGAAATAACAATAATAATTAATAACATGTGCTATATAAAGACAATAGAGAAGCAGTTATAAACTTATAATGGGTACAAACCAATTAACATATGCTATTAAATAACCAATTTCCGTTCCACACATAATAAATGTGACCAATCCCTTTTGGGTGGTGCTAAGACCCTTTTTCTACTGCACTGGACAGTAAAATCTATTCATTAGGAAGCACTTGCTAGATGCCCGTCTCTCCACCTACTGACCGAATATCTCAAGGATTTGAAACATGACATGGTGCTAATCAGTATGTGTGCACAACCATAAACGGTAGTTTGTCCACTTATAATTATTATCCTGGCGGCTAATAATTACGTGTGCAAACCATAATAAACAAGCTAAAAATAAGGCTATTGATATTTACACATGGTAATTTACTATATACACATAAAATTTGCATTGAGAAGTGTGGGACCATTAGGCTGATACATGCAAATTTTATCTGCATGTAGTAAATTCCTATGTGTAAATATCAATAGCCAAAAATAAACAACTTGAAAACTGGTAATTATGTCATTGACGCTCAAAGTTCCTAGGTTCATAATTTAAATAGATTAAGTTGGTTCTCCCTATCTTCGTATTATAACTCTGTGTATTTGCCCCATACCCCGCTCCGGTGGGATTGGGTATGTTGTTGTTGTAACTTGTAACTCTGTGTATTTGCATTGGTACCAACTTATTTCATCTAGGTTATATGTTGATACATTACTCGAAACAAACTTAAGCAGTATATATGGCATTTTAGAAATCAGATGTTGAACATGGAACAAAATTTAAAATTTTTGGGAATCATGATTGAGGACAAAAAGAGAGAGAAGACGTACACCCATTCTTTTTCCCTTCCCTCCGGCTAGAAGAACCACCGATACACTTTTCTCTTTAACAACATCTTCAGACCTCTGCAATCAATAAACCACTTGAACAGATTATGCTTATGCTTATAACCAGAAGTATTTAATCATCAGCTTATTATAAACAGCTTATTTCACCGTTTTAACCCAAAATAAGCATACAAATATAATGTAATAAGTAAATACTAAAAATAAATAAGGTTTTTGAAAAAGTAATACCAAACATTTTAGTGGGTGACTGGGATTGCATATTTATTACTTGGGGAAATAGTGTTTGAATTTCCCAATTTTGTCGAATTATGCAATTATACTCTAAAAAAAAATACTTTTTTCTAAAATTCAATATAAACAGATACTCAACAGCTTGTGCTTAAAGTTAGGAAAAATAAGAAATCAATCAAAATAATTTACCTCCAACTTGTATTTTCGTAATTTGAATAAAAATTAAGAGAGTATTTTACCTGATTTGTAATGGTGGGATTATTAGCAGAACAAGTGATGTTTTTTTGTCTGAAATTGTTTGTTTTGGGTAAGGAATAAGACTTAACAGATGATGAGAATTGAGGGTGAAAGTAGATGGAATTGGGTGGTATTTGACGGCGGGGGATTATTAGTAAGGATGACGGAGATATAACATGAAGAATCATCATCATCTGCTTTTGGTTTTCCACTCCACAAAGATGACTTCTAGCAAATTTGTAACATGCCTTTGTTGTTAAATGTTGACCAGGAGTAATCCGCCCACAAATTGACAGGTTGGATATAGATTCTTTACCGGTTTGGGTCAACTAAAGAGAACCTCTATTACGACTTTTTATTTTTTATTACATTTACATGCTCAAGATTAACAATCTATTTTCAAGTTTATTTTTAGGTGCCAAAAATGACTAATGAGCTTTTTAATTTGTGTTAATATTACTAATATAACTAACAAATACTTTCAAAAGGCCCACTATAACTAGGGTTGTTCACGAGCGGAACCGAACCGAGCGAGGGTCTGCTCGAACTCGGCCCGATTTAAAACCGAGCGGCTCGGCTCGGATCGAATTTAGATAACCGAGCGGGAAATGCTTGCTCGAACTCGGATCAGTTTCTAAACGAGCACTCGGTTCAGCTCGTTTTCGCTCGAATCATATACAAATAACAGTTTTCAGAAATAGAAAAACAAAATACCACAAAGTCATTTCAATACAAAGTTTTGAAATCCTAATACGTTATATCAAAAGTTATGCAAGTAGATACATTAACAAAAAATCATCTTCAATTCATTGCATCTTTCATTATAACGAAAGTCCATCAATTATTTCAGCTCCAAACACTTGAATGTAGCAAGTCATAAGCTCCAAAAGTAAGGCTGCAAAATAATAAACAAAGCACATCAAGGCTAGGTTTACATACAACTTCTAATGAACATAGGTAAAACTATTTTTTACATACACCTTCTCTAATCAGTTAGTTGTTACTCATTAAAAATGCTATGAGAAAACAAATAATGATAAGAAACAATTATCATTATTAAAGCACATATATTAGTATAATAACTATTACTATATATATATATATATATATATATAAGCTATATATATATATATATATATATATATATATATATATATATATTACTATATATATATATTAAAAATAATAAGCTTAAAAATAATTCGAGCGAGCGATGAGCGAGCGGACCTATGCTCGTTGCTCGGCTCGTTTATAAACCGAACCGAGCCGATCGGCTCGGTTATAGCCGAGCGATAATCGAGCGAGCGAATTTTCGAGTATTTTTCAAGCGAGTTATAAACGAGTTTCGAGTGTCGAGTTTTTTGGACAGCCCTAACTATAACTATTCTACTTTCAATTTTTAATCAATATAACTAACCACTTGATATGGTAATTAACCGTTAGTCCCCAATACATTATACAATTGCACTGTTGGTCCACAATACATAACATTAGTTAGTCACAAATACATAAACAATTGTACCGTTGGTCCTTAATACATAACCCGAGTAAGTCCCAAATACATAACCACCACCACCTACCACCAACACCACCCAACACCACCACCACCGCCACTGCCACCACCACCACCACCACTCACCAACACCCACCACCACCACCCACCACCACCATCACCACCTACCACCATCTACCACCACCACGTGGTGATAAGTGGTGGTGGTGATTGATACAGCGGTTGTAAGACCTCACATTAAGTTTTACAATCCTCATATGCAGTGTACCTAACCGTTGTAGTGTAGTATAGGCAAGACACGAGAGATTGATCGTTCTCTAAGGGAATAGTGTATGTGAAGGCCAAAGTGTATGTCGAGATAGGTCTAAAGTTGAGGGATGATTCTTTTTGTATTTTAATATTTTATGAAAAGTAATTTAAAATCTCGGGGTTTGAAGCGTGGGCGGTTTAACTACTATTTAATTAAACCTAAACTAATAATTAAACTAATAACAAGAAAATAAAAAGTTGTAACTCTTATAATGAGGAAAAAGTGTTTACTTAGATATCCTTACTCCCTAATTATCTCCTATTGTTGGGACCGTCAGTACCCAAGGATCCTGAAAACAAGATTTGAATACAAATTAAGCTAAATGTTAATTAACCGAAAACATTCTAAGTCACTGTGTGAACAGTCACTCAGTGAGTTACCTTCAAGATGCTCAGGACGAGTCTAAGAAGAAAGATTCACCACACAGTGAGGCGGAACTCCCTGAAGTGTTACTTGAGCCAAAGAAGAAGGTATTGGGTTCAGTGAGTATTGGACAAGAACTCACTGAACCCCAATCTCCTCAACAACAATAAATGATTGAAGACTGAAGACTGAAGGCGTAGACTGAAGAACCTGAAGCCTGAAAGAAAGGCGGGATTAGGCGGGAAGGGTTTGAAGAAGATAAGGAGTAGTCTTATCAGGCCTGACACAAACCTTACCTAATACGGCAAAAGTCAAGAAGTGTCAGAACTGACACTCGGAAAGACTTTTGGCCTATTCCTATTGGTTCTTGGAAATGACAATTACTGTTGTAATTGTCAGACACGCTTTCTTATTCTTTTTGTATTTTAATCATCAGTACTCTTTTCCTTTGTGTATAAATAGGAACGGATAGGAGAAAAGTGGGTTAAGTTTTGTGCATTAAAAGCTTAGACTTTCACAAATCATCTTTTCTCCTACAAAGAGTAACCAATCCCTGAGATAGCTCAGTGGGTCGATATTGTTACCACTGAAGCATAGCTTGAGTTTAGATAGGAGACACACCATACCTTGTCTATTCAATCCCAAGTGTTTGTTCCGCAAAACACTTGGGTAATAGATTCTTTGATTGATTTCTAATAAGAATTTAAACGTTGAAAAACTTTGTGTTTTTATATTTACGTTTTACTTATCAGTTATAATTAATCATTACATTAATCTCAGTTATAACACACTTAGATTAACTTTGTAGTTATCTCTAAGCGTGTAAAGGGAACAACACCTATTGATTTATCGAATTGTCATGTCCTTTTTTTAATTGAAGCGTTGTATTCTTTAATATTGGTCGTGGGGAGGTGTCGAAGTCCCCAACTCTATGAACATATAAGTCTCCCCTAAAAACTTAAATTCTATTAAGTTTTCCAGGATCTACAAGCTGCAATTCACGCAATAAATACAATGAGAAAAACCAATAGTGCACTCTATGGTTGCGTTTAGTAAGACGTTCAAGCTAGCACATATAAGAGAGAAGCCAGTTTTCTTACTCCTAACACGAGGCAATCAATTAAACAAGAGACAACAAATCAATATTCAATAACTAGGTTTCATTAGATCTAAGCAAACACTAATAAATCTAGCCTAGCATGTTAAAGCGAAGAAAAGAAAAACAAATAATTAAACAATACATAGATATATTGAATGATTAAACGAATAACTTATCTTCAATTACACATGAATGAAAAAGGCTGAAAAAGTCTTACAAAAGCTGAGAAAATCGTCTAGGGTTTTTGTCCTCCAAGATGTTACAATAAATGAAAAAGACTCGAAAAGTATATATAGAATTACAACTGTGACGGCGTCACTTGCAAGTTGTGACGCCGTCAACTTACCTCAAATTAGGGTTTTGTCTGTGATAATCGCTGTCATGACGCCGTCTCGTTTAGGTTCTGACGCCGTCAGGTAGGTCTTGACGCCGTCATTCTTTAAATCATCTGAGCCTTCTCGTTATAATTTTGCACTGAATTTGGGTCTTCGAATACAAGCGACGGCGTCAAGTTGTAGAATGTGATGCCATCAGGTCTCCATATTGACAGATTCTTGACTTTGTCGTTTTTCTTCGTTTTCTTGTCGATTTTCGTCCAAAACATGACGGTTTTCATAATTCTCGTCCCAAGTACCTAAAATGCAAAAAAAAAAAAAACGATTTAAGGCAATATTTGATCAATTACATACGACTTTTAGGCCTAAATGACCCCTTAAAAATGTATCAAATAAATCCTTATCAAATATCCCTACACTTGGGATTTGCTTATTCTCAAGAAAATGTGCTTTTATCTAATCAATCTACAAGTTAGGGGTCATTTAGCATTGGTATAAGAGTAATTACAACACATATTCGTTCTACCATAGTCACAATAAGCATGGAAATTATATACTAGCACCTCACAATAATTGTTTGGATTATCACATCTCTCGGGTGTATAAGTTATACAACATGAATGGAAACGGGAAAAATAAACACTCTACCTGTCATAGCACACAGATTACTATAGGCTTGAGAACGGATCAAACCTCCACCACTTTGGCGTAAGCACCTAGGAAAAACTATCAAAGAGGGCTTTTAAAGGGTTGCAACGTTAGGTGTAAGGGTATGGAAAACACGATTTTGTTGGATATTGGGAATTTTTACTGGTGGTAGGTCAATTATCTAAGTCAATCACATGTACAAGGTGGCGTTGCTAAGCCAAGACTCGACTCAATAACTAATAACACTTTTTGTATTTTTCTTGACACTTTCTTGACTTAAATAAAAAATAAAAAGACGAGATGGTAGTCCGTATGTTTTTTCTTTCTTTTTCTTCTTTTTTTTTTTCTTTTTTTTCATTTTTTTTTCACATTTTTTTCCGATTTTTTTTTTTTTTTTTTTTTTTTTTTTTTTTTTTTTTTTTTCATACACTCTTTCCCTACCATCCAAAATATACATCCATACAAAAGAGATTTATAGTTGCATCCCTACACTTGAACTTTTACGTAAATAAAAACTAACTAATGACCCGAGTTAAGAGGATCAAAACACGTAGAGTACTTTAAAACTTTTAACGTACATATGGGGGTAATAGCATTTGACTTTCTTCCCCATTACAACATAATAACTAGTACTTTACCCATGAGTCCCAATTGTCCCAAAACTATATTTACAAGATATGACTCGACTTAGCAACCATGTAATCAACTAGACAATTAACAAATGGTTTAACATATACGTTGTAACAATAATGTACTAAAGATGAGTGCATACAAGGTAGGCTAAGGTGATTTGGGTGTACATTTGGGGGTGGATTATAAACAATGATCTTCATTAATATTTCGGAATCCACTGAAATATCACGAGAACCGCGAAAAGGATAGGCTTTTAGGGGTGTACTAGGGGTATGTTGTACTAAAAATGAATACATAGCAAGAGTGTGGGAGAATTACTTGACCAATGTAGCCAACGTAACTATAAAAATAGGTTTAAAACAAAGGTTATCTTAATGCCTCTTATCATTTAGTAAATCCTAACTACATGAATGTAGTCTCACTAGCGATCTCGGGATGCATCACAAACGCAAGTTCTATAATCTATATACTACCGGTACACTCATAAGCATTAAAGGTGAATTATTTCTCCTAAATATCTAAAGGCGAACTTCACATTTTTTGGGTGGAAATTTTTGAGTGGTAGGGTTTTTGTGCTAGCTATATAATTCCTATCAATGAGAAGCTTATTAAAACTAAATTTTCACTTCTATATGTCATAAAAATTTTAAATTTGGTGCTAAAGTCACCTTTACAAGTATCTCTTTTGGTTTATTACACAATTACTCTAAGACAAAACAAATATCAAGCGACCAATAGTTTCTAAGGTATCCCATTTTACCCTCCCTACACTTAAATTAAACATTGTCCCCAATGTTCTTGAAAAGTATCAAAGTTATGATTACGGGAAAAATAAAATAGATGAGAGAAACTAATACTCCCCAGATTTGCTCGGCATGGACGATGTGAAAATATGGTTAAATCCTCCTCCAAGAAGAATAAAGAATGATATGCTTCACTTCCAATGTATACTTGCATGTTCTTGTCCAATATAACCTGTAAATCACTAAGAAACCGAACACGAAACCTCGCATAAAATCGATGGTAAACACTATATATAATAAAAACAAATCCTAGAAAGCAAATAAGATATAATCCTTGCAAATTAAATGTTTACAGAATCCTGGAAATTTAAAAATTCTAGATATTTTCAAAAATTAAGTTTCGACAGAAAAACAAAAATCTAGAAAAACTATTGCTACAGTGCCTGACACCGTCGAGTGTAAACCCTGACGCCGTCAGGTTTGACCTGACAGAATTTTTACGTTTTGTTTCTGGAAAATTTCTGAAAAAATCTAATAATTAAAACCTCGAAATTCTGTAAAACATTCATTATGACTCGATACAAGCATTTGACTCAAACAAACACACAAATACATGCTAATTATTAATTGTTAACTTCCATGTTCGAATTCGTTCTTTTAAGAAGTATGATCTTCCCTACACTTATCTTTTTGTAAAATACATTTATATGTAATTAAGACGAGGTTAAAAACAAAATAAAGTATTTTCACAAATTTAATCGAAACATGAAGGATAAAAAATAATTATGAAACATATATATAACACAAACAAAAATAAAAGCAAACAAACAAATAATTAAAAACATGGGTTGCCTCCCACGAATCGCTTGTTTTTGTTTGAGTCACGAGCCTGACTCTACCCTTATTTAACGGATAAAAGGGAGTTTTTCCGTACACTTAAGATTAAGTGTGGGTGATAGTAGCGATACACACCATTAGGATGGAAATATACCACTTGAGGAAATAGTGATGGATGAATCATATGCTCAAAAGGGTGTGCTTCTTTCATCTTATCCTGACCTAATTCATTTGGGCCAATGGGTAAATCAAAGTTTTCTCCTAAAAAGGGATCATATTCTAGCAACTTCGGAAGACTCCTAGTTAAGAATCCCTCTTGACCTAATAAACCCGGTTTAAACCCATAATTTTTCTTGTGATCAATCACAAATGGGTGATGTAAGTATGTAAGGTCATGTTTCACTCCTATATTCGCTTTCTCTCTACAAGGCTTAGATTCTACTACCTTTATCATAAAACTACCCGGACTATATGGTTTGATGGGTGGATCGGGGCCTTTTTCAATTCCTAAATTCACGTCTAGGTATGGAAAATTGGGTAATGGCTTTGGTTGAGGCTCCGGTTCATCAAAACTAGGAACTTCCATAGAACTAAGAGAAAGGTTATGACTACAAGTATTCCAACCTATATCCTCTAGTTGTGTTTGGTCCACGGGTTCTACCTCCATTAGGGTTCCTATAGTCTCTTCTACTTCTTCTGGGTAAGTTACGGGCGGTGTTTTAACCTCAAATGATGGTAGGATTTGTGGAGTATTTAGTGGGCTTGGATTTCTAACGTCATTCTCCATAGTATCTAAATCACCTATATGTTCATCATGTGTTTTGGGTGTTGGGTGCGCGAGGCTTCTTTTGTGTCTCTGGTTGATGCTATTGGCGGTAGTTGGTTTTCGTTGGAGTTTCGGGTGAGTGCTGTACTCTTTTTCCCTACTCCAAGGTTTTCCCATTGGGTTTTTACTTGGAAAGGGTTTTTAAGGAGGCAGGCTCATCTGGTTCATCAATCTCCTTCGAAGAGATGGGCGGATATGTGTGGTCTTTCTTGTGTTGTGAAGTGGTTATTTCCGATTGGGGTTTTGGTTATTGTATGTTTTTCTATTTGTAACGCTTAGTGGTCTGTCACTAGCGTGTTTAGTTGGAAGTTCAAGCGTTGCTTGAGGTTAATGTGGTACTTCAGCCACATTCCATTGTACTTAAACGATTTTTTGGTGTAATATATTTTACCGGGTGGAATGCCCTTTACCCAAAAAATTCTCTAGCCATTTCAAATTCTAAGTCTGATGATCCCAGCTTCCCTCTAATAACCTGCCGCAGAGAAGTCCTCACTTAGGGACCATAAGCTCTAATGATATCAACCAGCTGCCTTAGAAGCCTGGGCCCAGCCATGTGATGTCTTGACCAAACAAAAGGACGCGAGTTTGAATCCGATCCGCAGCATGGTTGGGTATTGGGTGGAGGTATTTCACAGGCATCAAACCTTTGCTGGGTAGGGTTGATGGGTACCATTATGGTACACAGGGTTGAGGTGTCCCTGCCAATCTACACTTTTTGACCAAACCTGCCGCAGAGAAGGTGACCACTAAACCCTAAATCATTCTTTTCTCATTCAATCATGATCGATCGCTAATCTCTCCCACTACAAGTCTGAATTAACATTGGATTACATCTTGTGTATTATCTCGTTTTAATTCCTATCTTGTTCTAAGTCTGATTAACGATTGATTGGTTATTTGTTTTAGGGTTTTTTACTTCATCGCTGGTTAGGGTTTCATAAAGTCGGTTTGATTTTACTTAAAATTCAATCATTAAAGCAATCATCAAACTGATTTGAGACATCACTATATAATTATGGGTTAATTATTACGCTCTTATGGCTTAAAAACCCTAGTTGTAAACTAGGGTTTTAATCTTTTTACCTTGCGACTTGGTGAGTTTTCTTGGTTCTGATTTGTACGATCTATTTTTTAAGGTTTTTTATTTATTTTAATGTTGAATTTGTGAGAGGGGATTAATTGCAAGCCGAGTAATGTAGTTAAGGATAACGTGGGTTTTGATTTGGGTGATCTTAATGCACGCATGCAACGTTTAAAGGAGCAATCTGCTGGGAACGCCGGTGTATCTCAGCCTATTGCCTCTCATTTGAAGAATTTGGATGGTAGTTCTGTTGGATATGTAGAAAACTATAAGGGGGTTGAATAGTTTTTACCAATTTAAATTTAGTTTATAAAAACTTTTAGATTGATAGTATGTGAAACCTTTGGATGTTGATATATGGATAATGCAAGATACTAGTAAAGAGATAAATACATGAAAGTAAAGAGATAAAGGATAGAAGTGTGACACAATCGTTTATAGTGGTTCGGCTACAAGGACACCTTCCTTGCCATACTCTACTCCCCAAGTCTCCTACTCGAGAGTTCGTAAACACTATGTCAACAAGCTCCTTCAACCGGTGGAGAAACCTTCACAACGTCGCTTACATTTTTTTCGGTACAAAGCTAAATACCAAGTCCTTAGCACGGCGGACCAAACCAACACAACAATACAACTAACACAACAACTTTGAGAATACAAGAAGTATCAACAACAAGAAACAACTCAGTGGTCTTGAGGTGATGAGAAGTCCGATCAACTTGAGAAGAAGAATGGCTCGTTTGCTAGAAAGTGTAATCTCGTCTTGTAATAAGAACCTAGAGAACACAAGAGAAAGAGAGCTACAAGAATGATCTTTAGATATGAGATTAGGGAACTTAGAATATAGAGAGAAGAAATATCTAATTGGGGTAAGAAACAAGAGAGAAATGGCTCACTATTTATAGGCAATTCTGAGCACTGTTCACGGGGATCCGGTGGATCCCTTCCTAAAGGGATCCGGCCAGTGTAAAGTAAGGGATCCGGCTATCTGGTAGTACCAGTTCGGATTTTGGGTTACAATTTCGGGTTTTGGGTTATGGGTCAAGGTCCATGGGTCAAGTGATGTCAAAGACATCTTGGGTCATGGGTTTTACCCATTATTTAAGTCATGCAATGGGTCATGGGTTATGGGTCAAGCTCCATGGGTTATGGGTTATGGATTATCTAACTCATTTCATGCATTTCATTTATTAAAAGAAGAGTAAAATGCAGAAAAATGGTCCCTATGGTTTGCTCAGATTGCATGTTTAGTCCCTGGTCTTTCGAAATTGTAGGCGGCCTCCCTATGGGGAGTTTTTGGTTCCATTTTGGTCCCTGGCCATTTCAGAAATGGTCCTTGTGGTTTGCTCATAATTGCACGTTTAGTCCCTGGCCAGGGACCAAAACGGAACCAAAAACTCCCCACAGGGAGGCCGCCTGCAATTTCGAAAGACCAGGGACTAAATATGCAATCTGAGCAAACCACAGGGACCATTTCTGCAATTTACTCTTAAAAGAAGTATTGTTGATCCCGTTACACAAGTAGAAATAACTACCAAGTTAATCTAATTGTGTTCCATGACTGATTTAATGTATTGATTAATTATACAAATAAGCAAAACGTAAAAGATAAAAACACAAGTTTTTCAACGTTTAAATTCTTATCAGAAATTAACCAAAAGAATCTATACCAAGTGTTAGCGGAAATAACACTTGGGATTGAAACGACAATGTATGGTATGTTCTCCTCACTAAACTCAAGCTATGCTTGAGTGGCAACAATGAATGAACCACTGAGCTATCTCAGGGACTAGGTTGCTCTTTGGGGAAGAAAAGTGGTTTTGTGAAAGTCTAAGCTTTTAATGCACAAAACTTTTCCACTTTTCTCCCTTATGATCCTATTTATACACATGTATAAAAGAGCACCCGTGACTAAAAATACAAAAAGAATACCAAGCTAGTCCTGACAATATACAACAGAATTTTGTCACAGTTCCAAGAATCTATTTTGGGAATCGGTTAATACTGCTTTCTGAATATCAGTGATAACACTGTTCTTGTTCTTAAGCCTTTTAGGGAAAGTTTGACTTTGGCCCAATAAGGACTTCTCCTTATCCTTTCAAACTCTTCCCGCATTGTCCCGCCTTTCTTTCAGACTTCAGATTCTTCAGGCTTGGTCTTCAGTCTTCAGTCCTCAATCATTATAGTTGTTGTGGAGACTGGGGTTCAGTGAGTTATTGTCATCACTCACTGAACCCATTATCTTCTTCTTCGGTTTAAGTAACACTCAGGGAGTTCCGCCTTCCTAAATGGTGAATATTTCTTCTTAGACTCGTCCTAAGCATCCTGAAGATAACTCACTGAGTGACTGTTCACTCAGTGACCTGAGAGTGTTCATGGTTGTTTAACACTTGGGCTAATGTATATTCGAATCCTTGTTGTCAGGTCGCTTGGGTACTGAATGGACCCAACAATCTCCCCCTATTTGGATATAAATTATACCTAAGTGTTTGATCAGTGTAAGTGAGCAAATTGGATTCTTCTTACATTGAATATATTAGAAAGCTAACAAAGGACACTGATATAACAAAACGTGGGCCATCATTTTATTCATATCATTACAACGTCCTATAATCTAAACATAATGCTCAAGGATCTGTACTCATCCTTCCATGATTCCCATGAGCTCCAACTTAGCCTTCTTAGAAACCAACTTCTCCTTGTCGGGTCTTTCATTCATCATCCAATCCATCAACCTGATAAACTCTTCATTTTCTGGGCTCTTCACGTGAAGTGCCATTAGCTTGTATGCCAGAAGAGTTGTCATTTCCACAAGGTGTATATCACTGACTCTTTGAAAGGCCTGTTGGCCAAACTCATCGACAAAGAAAATACCATACTCAGGAAGCTTGATTACATGGTTGGGAACAAACTTGACCACTTAAGGAGGAGTTCTGTTGTAATGAAGAGCTGCTATGAATTGTTCAGGTTCCTGTGGGACAGCTTTCCTCTTCTTCCCAGTCTTCTGAGTAGGTTCAGGGATTGAAAGTCGCTGAAAAGCAAGTGCCTTCTCATGATCTATTCACAAACTCTTAGCAACCCTTTCTAGTTCCTCGTATTTGTTGTTCAGGGTAGCTAGAAGGTCAGGAATGATCTTGCTTTGCTTCTTCCTCAGGATGGGCCCCATCATGTCCCATTCCCTGAGCCCATAATCTGAGAATTTGAATGGTGTGTTCTTCTCAGTCTTCCTCAGCCCTCTATGAACCGTAATGCTTATGGGCTTAGTGTTGTAAATGGTCAGATCAGTTATGGTGCCTTCACCCTTTGTCTTCGTCATGTACCACATATACTTCTCATATGTCTTCCTCTTCCTTTCATTGTTGAGCTTGACCTTAAGATTGTGTTCTTTTATTAGGTCAGCCTGAAGTTTGAGGAATTCTTCCCCCCTGATAACCTGATCAGTTTCCTTAATGACCTCCTTGGCCACTTCAGCAATCATTGGCCTACTGAGTCTTTCGGCCCTGGCTTTATCCTGTTCATCCAGGATTGCGGCCACTTCTTCCCTAGTTCCCTTGAAACTTCTCCCATCATCTAAGACGACTTTAAAAGGTTCATCTGGGTCAGGACGCCTTTCTCTTGGTGCCTTTACCAATTTAGGAGGAGAATCTTCAGATTCCATTATTCCCTTCCCTTTGTCAGTGGGAGTGGGTGTACTGAATGAGACTTATGGGAACTCAGTTGTTGTTGTTGCTTTAGTTGGGATGGGAGATGTAGTCACAACAACAAGAGCTGAGGAGGTTGAGGGTTCTGGAATGAAGCTTTGTAAAGGAACAGCTTCAGTAATGTTTGGATCCTCAGTTTCAGGAACTTGGTTATCAGGTTTCTCCTCCTCAACAGATGCTGGAGCTTTAGGGTAAGCATCTGTTGACTGAGGAGTTGGTGGAACTTGAGAAGTCTGAAGAATAGTGAGTATGGTGGAGACCATGTTCTTTACGTCAGTGGTCTCATTCTTCAGTACGGAGATGTCTTCTGCTGATGCGTGGTTTTGCGACCTTACAACAGGTTTTACCTCTTGTGGGATCTCAAGAGGCTTGCAATCCCCACCAGGCAGTGTACCTGACCAATGTAGTATAGTGTAGTGGCAAGTACCGGGGGATTGATCGTTCTCTAGGGGAATAGTGTCGTTAGGATTGAAAAACTACTCTAATAGGTCTAAGGGTGAGGGAAGATTCTTTTTGTATTTTTATATTTTTATGAAAGCAAGTAAAATCTCGGGTTTGAAGGAGTGGGCGGAATTAGTTGCCAGTCAACTAACCCAAATAACTAAAAATGCAAATAAAATAAAATACTGAAAATGAAAAGGTTGTGTAACTTATATGGGGAGAAATGTGTTTACTTAGATTTCCTTACTCCCTAACTATCTTTTATCGGTTGATTAGTGTGCATTAATTGCGTGGATGACGGGTGTATTCCTTAATACCAATCGTGGGGTGGCGTACGTACTTCCCCAACTCTACAAGCTCCTACTTCACTCCTATGTCGAGCCGGCTAAGAAGCTCCTAACATGGGATCACTAGAATTCGCTCATGCATTAAATACAACCAAATAAACCTAGTACGCATTGGTTCATGTTTCTTAAGACGTTCAAGCAAATTACCGTATAGGAGGTTAGCCAGTTTTCTTAAGCCTAACATCGATAAACAATCATCCAATACAATTAATAACACATTAATAACCGATAATCAATAGTTAGGTTTCATTATATCTAAGCAAACACAAGATAAATCTAGCCTAGCATGTTAATCAAAAGACAAGAACAAGATATAATCAAACAACACATAGACATATTGATTGATTAAGTGATTACTTATCTTCAATTAAACATGGGAGATCCAAGGGTATAAAAACACTTAAAAATGGCAGAAATTCGTCTTAGGGTTTCTCCTCACAAAGTTGCACACTAATGACTAAAAATTGCAAAACTATATATAGAGTTTAGTGGCTGACGGCGTCACGTTGTAGGAGGTGACGCCGTCACCTCGCCGCGGCTAGGGTTCCCGGATGGTCTTCCTGACGCCGTCCCTCTTTAATCCTCCAAAATCCGCTCTGGCCTATCAAGGGTTGACGCCGTCAGAATAGGGCTTGACGCCGTCTCTCTTTAGCTTAAACCGTGATGGCCTTGATCACCTTAAAGGGTGACGCCGTCAGACTTTCCATTGCAAAACTCTCTGGCGCGTCACGTGTATTTGTCATATCCACCTCTTTTGCCAAGCCATGACGCCGTCAGGAGCAATACTTGACGCCGTCATGTGTACTTTTCCAGCAGCTTTGGAGACTTTGTCGTTTTCTTCACTTTTATGCTCCAAAAACGTCCAAAATGCTTCCTTTTCCAGATTTCTTCTCCAAAGTACCTAAAATGACAAAAGGAACGATTTAGGGCAATATTTGATCAAATAAATACGATTTAGGGCTTAAATGACCCCCTAAAAGCGGTACACTTTTCGCTTCATCAAATACCCTTACACTTGAGATTTGCTTGTCCTCAAGCAAATGCGCTTTTATTCTAATCAAAATACAAGTTAGGGGTCATTTAATGCTAATATAAAAGTAATTACAATAAATAGTCGTTCCACTTTAATCATAATAAGCACGGAGATTACAAACTAGCACCTCACAAGTAGTGTTTAGATACTCACATCACTCAGGTGTCATAAAAGTATATCTCATAAATGAAAACGGATAATATCTCTCACTACCTGTCATAGCAAATAGATTACCATAGGCTTGGGAAAGGATCAAAAACCTTCTCCACTAGGCGTAAGCACCTAAGATAAACTATCAAAGAGGGCTTTTACATGGGTTATAACATGAGGTGTAGGGATATGATAAACACGGTTTTGTTGGATAAAGGATATTTTACTGGTGGCGAGTTAAAGATCTTGATTAATTACATGTACAATATGGCGTTGCTAAGCCAAGACTAGACTCGACTTAAGCTAAAAACAAAATAACAAAAACATAAAATAAACATAAAATGAAACGGGATGGTAGTCCGTATGTTTTTTCTACTTTTCTTTTTCTCATTTTTTTGTATTTTTCTTGATTTTTTCGATTTTTTTTTTTCATACACTCTTGCCCTACCATCCAAAATAATACATCATAGGGGCGTTGCATTCCCCTGGTTTGGTGAATATATCAGCTAGCTGATATTCAGTGAGAATGAAGTGTAATTCAATGTCACCATTCATGACATGGTCCCTGATGAAATGATATCTTATATCAATGTGTTTTGTTCTCTGATGAAGAACAGGGTTGTTTGAGATAGCAATTGCACTTGTGTTATCACAAAAGATGGGAACCATCTTATAATGGATGTCATAGTCACTGAGTTGACTTTTCATCCATAGTACATTTGCACAGCAACTGGCTGCTGCAACATATTCAGCTTTTGCTGAGGTCATGACAGCTGATTGTTGCTTCTTAGCACTCCAACAGACTAATTTTCCACCAAGGAATTGGTAGGAGCCTGAGGTACTTTTTCTGTCCATGTTGCATCCAGCATAGTCAGAGTCTGAGTACCCTTTGAGATCAAATCCTGTACATTTTGGATAGTACAATCCAAGACTTGGAGTACCTTTCAGGTACTTGAGGATCATTTTCACAACTGTGAGATGTGATTCTCTTGGGTCAGATTGATATCTGGCACATAAACAGACTAAGAATTGGATGTCAGGCCTTGATTGACTGGTTTACCAGCAAGGTCAGGACCTAGGTTGTTTGGAGGAACCATGAGAGTTTTGACTGAGGCACAGTCACTGAGCTCATACTTTTTCAGTAGGCTTCTGGTGTACTTCTCTTGACTAATAGAGGTTTCCTTATCACTCTGCTTGATTTGCAGTCCAAGGAAGTAAGTGAGTTCTCCCATCATGCTTATTTCAATTTTCGTTGCCATCAGTTTTTCAAACTGTTTGCAAAGTTTATAACTTTTTGAGCCAAATATGATGTCATCCACATATACTTGAACAAGAATGACATCTCCATTTATCCTATAGATAAATAATGTGTTGTCTATCTTGCCTCTGACAAATTTTTTTTGGATGAGGAAGGCTGAAAGAGTTTCATACCATGCCCTAGGAGCTTGTTTTAGTCCATAAAGGGCTTTGTCAAGCTTGCAGACATAGTCTAGAAACTCACTGCTTTCAAATCCAGGATGTTGTTGAACATAAACTTCTTCTTTCAGTGAACCATTTAAGAATGAACTTTTAACATCCATTTGGTACACTTTGAAGTTCATGTAAGTTTCAAATGCAAGGAAGATCCTGATGGCTTCCATCCTTGCCACTGGTGCAAATGTCTCTTCATAGTCAATGCCTTCTTGTTGATTGTAGCCTTTGGCAACAAGTCTGGCCTTGTTTTTAATGACTATGCCATTTTCATCAGTTTTGTTTTTGAACACCCATTTCATGCCAATGACTGAAACATCCTGAGGACATTTGACCAAGGTCATTACCTTATTTCTGTCAAACTGTTCCAGTTCATCATGCATAGCCTGAACCCAACTAGGATGTTTAAGTGCTTCTTTGACACTTTTAGGTTCAATGGTGGAAATGAAATCCACAAATAGGTATTCACTGGCTGAGGATGCCTTTAGTTTTGTAGCCATGCTTCTAGTAAGCATGCCTTCAGTAGGCTTTCCAATTATATTGACTAGTTCTATATGACCTAGTACAACTGTCCTGAGGTCTTGGATACTGATTGGAACTTGTGGAGGCCTGATTGGGTGGAGGTGTGGGTTCTGGTGCAGACACTTGATGATCTTCAGGATCTTGAGTGTCTGACTGACTTGGTTGATCACTGAGATTGATTGGTTCCTGAGCACTTTGTTTAGACTAATTGATTGTATCAGTACTTGTCTGTGCTTCAACAAACTCTGTGATGGTTGGGTAAGGAAGGTTGTGAGGGGCAATGTAGTAGGAGATATCAGCATTTGCTTGGTACTGAGTAGAAGGATTACTATCAGGATGATATTCATCAGGAGGATATCTTGATGAATCATCAATACCTATCTCTTCCACTGAGGTGTTTGAGAATCTGATTGCTTCAGTACTCTCATCAAAGGTAACATGGAATGTTTCCTCAGTTTGCTGTCTCCTTGTATTGAACACCCTGAAGGCTTTAGAGACAAGAGAGTATCCTAGGAAGTATCCATCATCAGTCTTAGCATCAAATTTCCCTAAGTGATCCTTGTGATTATGAATAAACACAGGACACCCAAAGACATGAAAATAGCTGATGTCAGGGATTCTTCCCTTGAATAACTCATAAGGAGTTTTGCTATGTCTCTTGAAAATGATGGATTTGTTTTGTGTGTAACAGGCAGTTTTGACTACTTTTGTCCAAAAGTGTTGGGATAGGACTGATCCATTTAGCATTGTCCTAGCAGCTTCAATGAGTGTTCTGTTCATCCTTTCAGCAACACCATTTTGTTCAAGTGTGTAAGGAGAGGAAAATTTTTGGGAAATTCCTTTCTCATCATAGAAACATTCAAGTTCATGGTTTCTAAACTCAGTCCCATTGTCAGTCCTAATCTGTTTGACTTTTATGTCATTCTGATTTTCAATGTTCCTGACAAAGGACATAATTGTTTCAGCTGCCTGACTCTTTTTGGTCAGGAAGTAAACCCAAGTGTATCTTAAGTATTCATCCACAATGACCAGAGTATACTTCTCATGGTTGATGGACCTAGGACTGATGGGCCCAAAGAGATCCATATGGAGAAGACGTAGGCAGCGTTTGATGGAAAAGTTTTGCTTGGTTTTAAAGGATGCTCTATGATTTTTACCTTTTTCATAGGCAGAGCATGGTTTATCCTTTGAAAACACAAGTGATGGTAAGCCAAGGACCTTTTTTTGTTTGGCAAGATAGTTTATGTTTTTGAAGTTCAGATGGGTGATGCGTGGTTTTGCGACCTTACAACAGGTTTTACCTCTCGAGGGATCTCGAGAAGCTTGCAATCCCCACCAGGCAGTGTACCTGACCGATGTAGTATAGTGAAGTGGCAAGTACCGGGGGATTGATCGTTCTCTAGGGGAATAGTGTCGTTAGGATTGAAAAACTACTCTAATAGGTCTAAGGGTGAGGGAAGATTCTTTTTGTATTTTTATATTTTATGTAAAGCAAGTAAAATCTCGGGTTTGAAGGAGTGGGCGGAATTAGTTGCTAGTCAACTAACCCAAATAGCTACAAATGCAAATAAAATAAAATAACTGAAAATGAAAAGGTTGTGGAACTTATATGGGGAGAAATGTGTTTACTTAGATTTCCTTACTCCCTAACTATCTTTTACCGGTTGATTAGTGTGTATTAATTGCGTGGATGACGGGTGTATTCCTTAATACCAATCGTGGGGTGGCGTATGTACTTCCCCAACTCTACAAGCTCCTACTTCACTCCTATGTCGAGCCGGCTAAGAAGCTCCTAACATGGGATCACTAGAATTCGCTCATGCATTAAATACAACCATATAAACCTAGTACGCATTGGTTCATGTTTCTTAAGACGTTCAAGCAAGTTACCGTATAAGAGGTTAGCCAGTTTTCTTAAGCCTAACATCGATAAACAATCATCCAATACAATTAATAACACACCAACAACTAATAATCAATAGCTAGGTTTCATTAGATCTAAGCAAACACAAGATAAATCTAGCCTAGCATGTTAATTAAAAGACAAGAACAAGATATAATCAAACAACACATAGACATATTGATTGATTAAGTGATTACTTATCTTCAATTAAACATGGGAGATCCAAGGGTATAAAACCCTTAAAAATGGCAGAAATTCGTCTTAGGGTTTCTCCTCACAAAGTTGCACACTAATGACTAAAAATTACAAAACTATATATAGAGTTTAGGGGCTGACGGCGTCACGTTATAGGAGGTGACGCCGTCACCTCGCCGCGGCTAGGGTTCCCGGATGGTCTTCCTGACGCTGTCCCTCTTTAATCCTCTAAAATCCGCTCTGGCCTATCAAGGGTTGACGCCGTCAGAATAGTGCTTGACGCCGTCTCTCTTTAACTTAAACCGTGATGGCCTTGATCACCTTAAAGGGTGACGCCGTCAGACTTTCCATTGTAAAACTCTCTGGCGCGTCACGTGTATTTTGTCATATCCACCTCTTTTGCCAAGCCATGACGCCGTCAGGAGCAATCCTTGACGCCGTCAGGTGTACTTTTCCAGCAGCCTTGGAGACTTTGTCGTTTTCTTCACTTTTATGCTCCAAAAACGTCCAAAATGCTTCCTTTTTCAGATTTCTTCTCCAAAGTACCTAAAATGACAAAAGGAACGATTTAGGGCAATATTTGATCAAATAAATACGATTTAGGGCTTAAATGACCCCCTAAAAGCGGTACACTTTTCGCTTCATCAAATACCCTTACACTTGAGATTTGCTTGTCCTCAAGCAAATGCGCTTTTATTCTAATCAAAATACAAGTTAGGGGTCATTAAATGCTAATATAAAAGTAATTACAATAAATAGTCGTTCCACTTTAATCATAATATGCACGGAGATTACAAACTAGCACCTCACAAGTAGTGTTTAGATACTCACATCTCTCAGGTGTCATAAAAGTATATCTTATAAATGAAAACGGATAATATCTCTCACTACCTGTCATAGCAAATAGATTACCATAGGCTTGGGAAAGGATCAAAAACCTTCTCCACTAGGCGTAAGCACCTAAGATAAACTATCAAAGAGGGCTTTTAAACGGGTTATAACGTGAGGTGTAGGGATATGATAAACACGGATTTGTTGGATAAGGGATATTTTACTGGTGGCGAGTTAAAGATCTTGATTAATTACATGTACAATATGGCGTTGCTAAGCCAAGACTAGACTCGACTTAAGCTAAAAACAAAATAACAAAAACATAAAATAAACATAAAATGAAACGGGATGGTAGTCCGTATGTTTTTTCAACTTTTCTTTTTCTCATTTTTTTGTATTTTTCTTGATTTTTTCGATTTTTTTTTTCATACACTCTTGCCCTACCATCCAAAATAATACATCATAGGGGCGTTGCATTCCCCTTACACTTGAACTTTTACATAACTTTACAAATAACTATTCTAATGACTCGAATTAAGATAATCGAAACACTTGGAGTACTTTTAAAATATTTAGCACATATGGGGGTAATAATGTTGTTCTTCCCCATTACTCCATTACAATAGTACTTTACCCATGAGTCCCAATCGTCCCAAAACAATATGTACAAGGATATGACTCGACTTAGCAACCATGTAATCAATTAGATAATTAACTAAGGGTTTAAACAAATGTTGTCACAATAATGCACTAAAAATGAGTGCATACAAGGTAGGCTAAGGCGATTTGGGTGTACATTTAAGTGGGGTGTAAACAAATTCTTCCTTTAAGTAAAATGCTTAAAGTTAGAAACGAAAAGATAGGCTCTGAGGGGTGTACTAGGGGTATCGTGTACTAAAAATGAGTACAACGCAAAGGGTGTGGGAGAATTACTTGACCAATGTAGCCAACGTAATTATAACAAAAACACAGGTGTAAAACAATGGGTTAATCCTAATGCCTCTTATCATGTAGTAAATCTAACTACACGAATGTAGTCTCACTTGTGGCCTCGGAATGGTCCAAACGCAAGTTCTAGAATCTAAGTGCTACCGGTACACACATCGTAGCATACATGCTTTTCCTACCAATTCTTGGGGCGAACCTCACATATTTGGAGGTGGAAAATTTTTTTAGTGGTACGGTTTTGTGCTAGTCATATAACTTCCTATCCGTGAGACGCTCATTAAGATCAAAGTTTCACTCCTATATGTTGTAAAAAATTTTAAATTTGGCACTAAAATTACCTTAACAGGTATTTCTCTCAGTTTTATTACACATCTACTATCAAACAAACAAAAATCAAGTGCAATAGCATTCTCTAAAGTATCGTACTTTACCCCCCTTACACTTAAGATGAACATTGTCCCCAATGTTCAAATAACAAGATGTAAAAGTAAATAAGGTAAAAGAATGAAATCAAATACTCCCCTGATTCGTTTGGTGGATAAAGAGGTAACATGGTTAGATCTTCTTCCAAGAGAATGTAGAAGCTCCAAGACTAAAGCATCGCCAAAAGCTTGATTCCACATACATCTCCTTGTCCAAAATAACCTGTTAAACCTGAGAAAACAAACACGAAAACCTGCATAACATCGGCGGGATAAATCTATATAAGGATATAATGCTTGTGGAATGATAATTTTGCAGATTCCTGGAGTTTATAAGTTAGAGATTTAATAAAAACTTTTTATGAAAACAAAACTTTCAAAAATTTCAGAAAATTAAAACCTGACGCCGTCAGAAATGATCTGACAGAATTCTCATGTTAAGTTTCCGGAAAATTTCTGGAAAAACCTATACCTTACTTCCTGGAATTCCTGCAAAATATCATTATGACTCGATACAAGCATTTGACTCAAACAAATACTAATATGTATGTTAATTTAATATTGTTATGATTCATGTTCATTTTTGTTCTTGTAAACCGATTTGGATTTCCCTTACACTTATCTTTTGCAAAATACCTTTATATGTAGTTAAGACGAAGTTAAAAACAAGATAAAGCATTTTCACAATTTACTTTTGAACATGAATCAATAATAATAAAAATTAAACATACATACGGAAACAAATAAAATCAAACAAACAAATAAATAAACACACAAAGCAAATAAAGCTTGGGTTGCCTCCCAAGAAGCGCTTTTCTTTATTAACGAGTCTTGTAGCTAGACTCAAAGTCACGTACATTATGTGATTTCTTCATCAAAAGTTATGTCTTCCTCATTGATAATTTCATTACCATTCTCTTGATAATGCTTGACTCGTTGTATATTCACAGTGAATTCTCTATCCTCGTCGTCAATCAATACAACGGCTCCGGTTTTAGAGGAGCTCCTTACGGTAAAAGGTCCATACCATCTAGATTTAAGTTTCCCAGGAAATAGCCGTAAGCGAAAATTATATAATAAGACCTTGTCTCCTTCTGAAAACTCCTTGGGTCTCTTAATCCGTTGGTCATGCCATCTTTTTGCCCTTTCTTTGTATGTAATGGAAGATTCATAAGCTTCTAATCTCAATTCATCAAGCTCTTGGAGCTGTAAGAATCTATTTGTTCCCGCAACCGTATAATCCAAATTACAAGCCTTAAGTGCCCAATATGCCTTGTGTTCCAGTTCTACTGGAAGGTGGCATGCCTTGCCATATACCATACGGAACGGGGTTGTCCCGATTGGTGTCTTATAAGCGGTTCGAAATGCCCACAAAGCTTCATCGAGCTTAAAAGACCAATCTTTTCTGTTTTGATTGACCGTTTTCTCTAATATTCTCTTTATGGCTCTATTAGTGTTTTCGACTTGACCGTTGGTTTGAGGATGGTAAGCGGTGGAGAATCGGTGAGAGACTCCATATCTTTTCATAACTTTCTTCATTTGTGAATTGCAAAAATGGGTTCCCCTGTCACTAATAAGAGCTTTCGGAATTCCGAACCTAGCGAACAATTTTTTTAAGAAATGAATTACCACCCTAGCGTCGTTAGTCCTAAGGGCTTGTGCTTCCACCCATTTCGAAACATAATCAATGGCCACTAAGATGTATTCATTCCCTCCTGAAGATGGGAAGGGTCCCATGAAATCAATTCCCCAAACATCGAAAACCTCGCAAACTTGTATATAATTCTGCGGGGCTTCATCCCTCCTAGAGATATTCCCCGCTCTTTGACACGCGTCACAAGTCTGTATCATTCCCTTCACATCACGAAATATTGTAGGCCAATAGAATCCTGCGTCGAAGATCTTTCGTGCAGTAGTGTTCATTCCGTGATGCCCTCCAGATGGACCTGCATGACACTCTTTCATAATTCTGATAGCCTCCTTTTCCGAAACACAACGTCTGATTACTTGATCCGGACATCTTCGGAATAAGAAAGGTTCATCCCAAAAGTAGTACTTTAATTGATTGAAGAACCTCTTTTTTTCATGCCTGCTCATATGCTCAGGAATGACTCTACTTGCCAGGTAGTTAGCATAATCCGCATACCATGGTTCAGAATCATTTATTGACATGAGATGCTCTTCAGGAAATGACTCCCGAATCTCACTCTTGTCAGATTCAGCGAGGCTGGGGTTTTCGAGACGAGAGAGATGATCAGCCGCAAGATTCTCTGCTCCTTTCTTATCACGAATCTCTACATCGAACTCTTGCAATAGTAAGATCCAACGAAGTAACCGCGGTTTAGCATCCTGTTTAGTGAAAAGATATCGAATAGCTGAATGGTCCGTAAAAACAACCATTTTAGAAAGGACAAGATACTGGCGAAACTTATCAAAAGCAAATACCACGGCTAGTAATTCCTTTTCAGTGGTAGTGTAGTTTTCTTGAGCAGGATTCATGGTTTTGCTAGCGTAGTATATTGGCTGAAAGTGTTTGTTAAACCTTTGGCCTAATACTGCTCCAATAGCATAATCGCTAGCATCGCACATGATTTCAAAGGGTAACTCCCAGTTAGGGGTGACCATAATTGGAGCTTGGGTGAGTTCCTGCTTCAAGCGATCGAATGCATCCTTGCAGTCTTGAGAGAAGTCGAACGGGGCATCCTTCACGAGCAACTGAGTCATTGGTCTAGCCATCTTTGAGAAATCTTTAATGAATCTCCTATAGAAGCCAGCATGACCCAAGAAGCTACGGATTGCCTTGACAGTTGTTGGATAGGGGAGTTTGGATATAGCCTCAATTTTTGCCCGGTCTACTTCAATTCCACTTCCTGAAATTTTGTGTCCTAGCACAATCTCTTCTTTTACCATAAAGTGGCACTTTTCCCAGTTTAGTACCAAGTTAGTCTCCTCACAACGTTTGAGCATTTTCTCAAGGTTAGCAAGACAGCGATCAAAAGAGTTTCCAAAGACCGAAAAATCATCCATGAAGACCTCCATGCTGTCTTCCATTAACTCATGGAAGATTGCTGTCATGCAGCGCTGGAAAGTGGCGGGGGCGTTACATAGTCCAAAGGGCATTCGCTTGTAGGCGAAGGTGCCATAAGGGCATGTAAACGTAGTCTTTTCTTGGTCCTCAGGAGCGATAGGGATTTGGAAATACCCTGAGAACCCATCTAGGAAGCAGTAGTACTCATGCTCCGCTAACCTTTCCAACATTTGGTCGATAAATGGGAGAGGGAAATGATCCTTTCGGGTTGCATCATTCAACTTCCTATAATCGATGCACACACGCCATCCAGTTACTGTACGTTGAGGCACTAACTCATCCTTATCGTTCTTAACCACTGTCATTCCTCCCTTTTTTGGTACAACCTGTACAGGACTTACCCATGGACTGTCTGAGATTGGGTAGATTAGTCCCGCATCTAAGAGCTTAACGACTTCCTTTTTTACGACTTCCTTTATGTTGGGGTTTACTCGCCTTTGAGGTTGCACGGTGGGTTTATAATCCTCCTCCATGAGGATTTTATGCGTACAAAAGGTTGAGTCAATCCCTTTGATGTCGGCTACACTCCATGCTATAACTCCTTTATATTTTTTTAAAACTCCTAAGAGTTTATCCTTTTGTTCACTTTTCAAAGAAGAGTTTATGATTACCGGAAGTTGATCTTTTCCTTGGAGGAAAGCATATTCCAGGTTGTTTGGGAGTTCCTTGAGTTCTAACGTGGGTGGCTCGATGATGGAAGGTTTAAGTTTGTTCTCGGGTTTACGAAGCTCAAGCTGTTCGATTTCTTGTCTGGGATAGAAGGAGACTGCGTTCACATCCATAGTCTTCTCCTCCTCTAAGATGGGTAAGAAAACTTCATCTCGCAACCAACCAGCTTCCACCTGCTCATCTATACAATTGTCAATCTCGTCGGATAGTTCATTGATTTCTCCGATGAAATACAGCCGATTAGCTGCTTCGAGAGAAATATTCATTGTGTCCTTGATGTCAAAGGTTAAGCTATCGGTCCCCACTCGTAAGGTTAGTTTGTCATCATGAACATCAATAACAGCGCGAGCGGTTGCAAGGAATGGCCTCCCCAGAATGATGGGCACTAGGTCATCTTCTTCCATCTCTAAGATGACGAAGTCAACTGGAAATTTGAACTTCCCTACCTTAACCAGCACATTCTCACATATTCCTAAGGGGTATTTGACTGATCTATCGGCTAGTTGGATGTTCATACGGGTTGGTTTCAATCCAGAATACCCTAACTTGAGGAACATGGAATGCGGCATAAGATTGATACTTGCTCCTAAGTCGGCTAAAGCATTCTTGACTGAAAGAGATCCTATTGAACAGGGCAAGGTGAAACTACCTGGATCGTCCACCTTCTTTGGCAGCCCTCGTTGAGTCACCACAGAACATTCTTCTCCTAAGGTTACAAGACCCTCGAGCCCTTTTCTGTTGGTTAGCAGCTTCTTGAAGTATGTATTATATTTGGGCATATGGTAACATGCATCAAGAAGGGGTATGGTGACGACCGAATTCTTCAAATATGACAAGAATCTTTTATTATCATTTTTGACCTTTTGATTCTTGAGGCGGGACGGGTATGGGACTTTAATGGGCTATTTGGTTGGAGTAGGTGGAGAGGGAGTTACCGGAGGGGTTTGCTCGGGATTTCCATCGTTCACATTACCTTCCTCCTCATGAGGGGTGTCGGGTTCCATGACGTTAGATTGTTGAGCTGGGTAAGGTGGATCCTTAGTAGTTGTTCCAGCACGAGTGGTGATGGCGAGTAAGGGATCTCTTTGATTTGTTTGAGGTTCGCCGAGGCCGTCGAGAGTGGCGTTGAGTTCTGCGAATTTGGCCTTTAGGTCGTTTTGTTGGCTATTGATGAGGTTGTCAAGACCTTTTAGTTGCGGATTCTTTTCAAGCGTGAAATGCCCAAGATCATCCTCAAAAGTACTCCTAACCTTGTAGTCAGTATATTCCCCTCCTCCCTCTTCTCTCACAAGATTTCCCCAAGGGGTAAAATCATTGTTTTGGTAGAAAGTTAAGAGCGAAGGATCATCGAAGATGTCGTGGCTTGACAAGCATACTTGTTCGGTGTTGGTATCATCCCCGCATTCCTCCACTTCATGCGGGCCACCACATTGGTCACAGATCAAGTATGGGTTTGATAACCGTTTAGTTGGTTGTGACTTGTCTAGATAAGAGACTTGATCCTTCAATCTACTCAACCGGGAGCAAAGGGAGGCTCTTTCATGATCTTGGAAACGCTCATGATCGAATCGGGTTCATTCCAGGTATCGTCTTGATCATTTGCGTATTCCTCAATTCTATTCCATCCTTCCTCAGCGCTTAGGTTGGCTATTTTTCCTTTCACCGAATTATTAATGCCAAATTGGTCGCTTTTAGGGACACTGTCATAAAAGATCTGGACAAGAAGCCAGAGTTTAATGCCATGATGAGGGACTTGTCGAATTAGATCTTTGAATCTGATCCAGGATTCGTGAATGGGTTCAGCTGGTCCAACATGGAAGCGGAAGATTTTGTCTCTTAACATTGAAGTTCTTCCTATAGGAAAGAATTTCTCATAGAATTTTGAGATAAGCTGTTCCCATGTGAAGATGGACTCGGCGGGGAGTTTGTTATACCATCTTTGGCTTTCTCATAAAGGGTGAAGGGAAAGAATCGTAGCCGGGAGGTATCTCTAGTGGCTCCGTCCGTATGGAGGGTATCCACTATTTTCAGGAAGTCTTTGATGTGTTGGATTGGATCTTCACTTTTCAATCCGTGAAACTTGCATACACTTTGGGCAAGCCAAATGTCGGTTGCACGCAAGACCCCATTCGTGTGTTCATTAGGAAAAACAATAGCATTGGAAAAACCGCGAGGGGTGGGAGAAGAGTAGTCCTTGAGGGGTTTAGGGATTGGGTTTTCGGGAACCTCCATATCATGATTGGTTTGAGGGCTAGGAGGTGTAGAGTGAGGATTGGATTCTTCCTCGGAGAGGGCATCATCAAAATTGATCGTGGATGGTTTGGCCGCTTGGTGGTGTTGCCTTAATTTATGCATTTCCCTTTCGGGTTCAGCATAGGGTGTGGCAAGAGTTTTGATAGAGCTACGGCTCCTAGTGATTCTAGGATTAGGGGGGTTATCATCCAAAATTAGGGAATATCCTCCTAAAGTATGTGCTCTACGAGTTTGGTTTTGTCGTGGTGGTGGGTTGTTGGGATCAAGGATATTACCACCTTCCATGATGTCGGATGGTAATGGTTACGAACAAAGAAACGAAGAAAAAAAATAGACTAAAGAAAATCTAGAAAAATAAAATAAGAATCTCACTAGAAAGGAATCTAGTGAGTAGACCTAATAAAATAAAAATTCAACCTAAACAATAACTATTCCCCGGCAGCGGCGCCAAAAACTTGATGCGTGGTTTTGCGACCTTACAACAGGTTTTACCTCTCGAGGGATCTCGAGAAGCTTGCAATCCCCACCAGGCAGTTTACCTGACCGATGTAGTATAGTGAAGTGGCAAGTACCGGGGGATTGATCGTTCTCTAGGGGAATAGTGTCGTTAGGATTGAAAAACTACTCTAATAGGTCTAAGGGTGAGGGAAGATTCTTTTTGTATTTTTATATTTTATGTAAAGCAAGTAAAATCTCGGGTCTGAAGGAGTGGGCGGAATGAGTTGCTAGTCAACTAACCCAAATAGCTACAAATGCAAATAAAATAAAATAACTGAAAATGAAAAGGTTGTGGAACTTATATGGGGAGAAATGTGTTTACTTAGATTTCCTTACTCCCTAACTATCTTTTACCGGTTGATTAGTGTGTATTAATTGCGTGGATGACGGGTGTATTCCTTAATACCAATCGTGGGGTGGCGTACGTACTTCCCCAACTCTACAAGCTCCTACTTCACTCCTATGTCGAGCCGGCTAAGAAGCTCCTAACATGGGATCACTAGAATTCGCTCATGCATTAAATACAACCATATAAACCTAGTACGCATTGGTTCATGTTTCTTAAGACGTTCAAGCAAGTTACCGTATAGGAGGTTAGCCAGTTTTCTTAAGCCTAACATCGGTAAACAATCATCCAATACAATTAATAACACACCAACAACTAATAATCAATAGTTAGGTTTCATTAGATCTAAGCAAACACAAGATAAATCTAGCCTAGCATGTTAATTAAAAGACAAGAACAAGATATAATCAAACAACACATAGACATATTGATTGATTAAGTGATTACTTATCTTCAATTAAACATGGGAGATCCAAGGGTATAAAACCCTTAAAATGGCAGAAATTCGTCTTAGGGTTTCTCCTCACAAAGTTGCACACTAATGACTAAAAATTGCAAAACTATATATAGAGTTTAGGGGCTGACGGCATCACGTTATAGGAGGTGACGCCGTCACCTCGCCGCGGCTAGGGTTCCCGGATGGTCTTCCTGACGCCGTCCCTCTTTAATCCTCCAAAATCCGCTCTGGCCTATCAAGGGTTGACGCCGTCAGAATAGTGCTTGACGACGTCTCTCTTTAACTTAAACCGTGATGGCCTTGATCACCTTAAAGGGTGACGCCGTCAGACTTTCCATTGTAAAACTCTCTGGCGCGTCACGTGTATTTTGTCATATCCACCTCTTTTGCCAAGCCATGACGCCGTCAGGAGCAATCCTTGACGCCGTCAGGTGTACTTTTCCAGCAGCCTTGGAGACTTTGTCGTTTTCTTCACTTTTATGCTCCAAAAACGTCCAAAATGCTTCCTTTTCCAGATTTCTTCTCCAAAGTACCTAAAATGACAAAAGGAACGATTTAGGGCAATATTTGATCAAATAAATACGATTTAGGGCTTAAATGACCCCCTAAAAGCGGTACACTTTCGCTTCATCAATGGGAGAGTCTCTTATGCCAAAGCCAGTTGAGAGTTTTAGTGGCTTTAGCAAAGAGACAAGTTTCATTCTGAGTTAGAGTATTCATGTCTAACACATAAACATCTTGTCTTCTTGGTGCAATAAGGACAACTTCCTTATCTGCATTGAAGATGGTACCTTGCTTATCATTAAACTGAACTATGTATTTTGCATCACATAGTTGACTGACACTGATTAAATTGTACTTAAGACCATTGATATAAGCTATCCTAGTAAAGAATATACCACTACAGTTTACTGAACCATAACCTTCAGTGAGACATGATGAGTTGTCAGCAAATACCAACTTGGGTCCTGGTTCCTCTACATACTTGTGCATATATTCTTTCACACCAGTCATGCTCCTTGAACATCCACTATCTAGATGCCAAACTGGTTCCCTGGCATGTCTCTGCACAAATATTAAACTGCGTCAGTTCTTTCTAGGACCCCTCTTCTTGGAGGGCTTGGCTTTAATGGCCTTTTTAAAAGTAAAAATTGATGCATGATCAGTGGTTGAATGGACTGAGCTTCCACAAATATTGCATTTGATTGCAGATGTAGAATCAGTAGACTGAAAGGATGGCTTGGTCATACCTCTTCTAGTCTGAATGACCTTCTCATGTCCTGAGGTGTCATGAGTGGGATCTCCACATATGTCACAACTAGTGTCCATTAGGCAATCCTCAGGAAGGTGGTCATTGAAGCCACAGTGTGGGCAAGGTGAAAAAGGCTTGGTCTTTTGTTTCTGCTTCTGGTTTGAATCAGAGGGATACTTAAAAGCTTGTGCTTTAAAGTTTGCAACTTTGGATGTGGTTGTGTATGACAAGTGATCAGAGGTTCTGTGATCTTCCTTTTTGCATACCATGCAAAAGAGGATTCTATAGCAATCATCAGTGAAATGATTGGAAAAAAAACCCAAGTTTCTCTCTCTTGTGTGGGCGATTTTTCTGCCTCCCCTCCCCCACAGATTCCAGCAATAATTCTTCCCATCTCATACGTTTTTCCTTTAATCCTTCTCTAGGATTAACTGATTTTACGTGTAGATCGGATTTGTGAGGGTTGGGGAGTCGGTTTTTCTTTGATCTATCCTTTAATCGCTCACATACTATCAAACCCTAAATCCCTAAATCATTTTTATCTACTAGCTCTTGCAAATCGTTACTGTTTTGTTAGTTGTTAGTGGATAATCGTTGAGGGTTATGCTTATTAAACCTAAACCGACTTTGGTTCTCTTTTCGGTTTTATTCATATTTAGGGTTTCGATTTACTCCTTATTGGTTTGTTTCCTTTATACCGACCTATTAATTGCCTATATATAGTCGGTTAGTGGCCTGAATTCATTGATATATCTTTTGATCGCTGTTTTGGGGTGCATGAAGCTTTAACGATTATACTTAACCTTTTTTAGTGTTCGGTTTTTTTGAATCTGGTTGGAATTGAATGGGACGAAACCCTTATTTTTAAGGGATTGTTTGATGTGTGGATCTTCTTGGGTACTGTTTGGTTGAGGGTTTACAAGAGAGATGGTGTCGTGTTTAAAACCTTTGGTTCCAATCCAAGACGTGCTGCTCTTTCATGTTACACTTGTAGGTCTTGGTATGGTTGCTGCTGGTTGTCATGCGTTTGGGATATTTGTTTATCGTCCAAGGCATGTTGCTATCTTGTTTAATCTATATTTGGTTCGATGCTACTGGTTCCCATGGATGTTAGGGTTGGTTGATTTTTCTACTCACCCTTGTGTTAGTCTATGGATTATGATACTATTGGTCTTCATTCTGCTCTTGGATGCATTTGCAACTTGTTAGTACTCATAATCAAGCCATAGTGATGGAAGTAAAGTTGAAGGGTCTAGTTCAAAACCCTTAGCATCATCATGTTGCTGCTCATGCATATGGAGTCATGTTGATGTTCGTTATATGTGTTCTCCTTTAGTGATCACATGTTTCTCAAGGGCTGGTGTGCGTTTAATGTTAATAATTTCAGTCTTTGTGTGATCATGGGAGGTGTCGTTGCATTGTGCTGGAAGGTTGGGTCGCTTAGACCGTGTTTATGCTTCAATTTCGATTTGCAATGGAAGTCACTCTTATTAGGTTATTAGATTATGATTTTTGCGTAATACTAATAGAAGACGCAATTGGTTGAAGCTGGAAGTTTGAACTACTATGACGCTTTGAAGATTCAAGGATTTTGAAGTGCATTTAATTTGTGTTATTTTTATAGTCGTTGTAGTTTGTGTTCAATGTTAGTTTATGTTTAATGTAAGTTATAAGAATGGCGTGTCATTCTTATATGAGAGTCTGTAAGTGTCCTAAGGGACTGAGGTGAGGGATATCACCCTCATCCTATGTACTTCAACATTTTTTGGATAATATATTTACCGGGGTGAATTAACCCTTTTACCCAAAAAAAAAATCAGTGGAATGATTGGTATAGTTACATAGCTCACATCTCTGCTGAGGTTTTGAGGGTTTTGGTTTGGTGGTGCTTGAGGAAGCTGATTTGGGTTCTTTCATCTTAGATTGAGAAGGTTTCTCAGAAGATTCAATCTTCTCACTTAGCTTCCTGACAAGCTTTGTAAAACCCAAAAAAAATTTCATTCATCTGAAGTTCCCATTTTACCCTTCGAAAAGAAAATTTAAATTATAAGAACACACAATAAATTAAGCAAGATTATTATATGCTTTAACCTAAGTTTAAATAATAAGCTATGACATTAAGACTATATGTTATATAATATTTACGCATCAATAATATCTGACCTAAATAAATTTGACTAAATCATTGTTCACATTCCCAATCCATACTAGACCTTATAAAACGCCACACTCTTAATTCCTATACACCCTACACGTTTATTTGATAGGAACAAATAAAACAACTAAATATCCTAATAAAATAAAAGGTTTTGATTTCCCTTTTAACCAGCCTAACATCACGCCAAACATATCAATCAAATTATTAACTTCTTAAAATATTCACACGCTCCATTATTATGATTACCTTTCAATTTTTATATTGCCCTACATGTTACCCTCTCCAGCCCATTTTTTTTATAAGAATACATCACTCTCTGTTATTTGTTTCACTAATTCATGACTCTCTTCACAATACCGCTAAACAATTAAACGCTACTATATATATATTACAGCCTAGTATTTGAGTGTCGTTTATCGACGGGTTTGGTTTGCGTTTGAGTTTGATGTTCATCGTGTATCGCGATAACTTTGCTCTTGTTTCGGTTCGTGCGAAGAGTGGAGAGTAGCGGGTATTGGCCTGGGGTACACATGTCGTGAATTTAGTTCGTAGCAGATCGATAGTTGTTTTGATCTCATTCGTGGGAGGTTCTTGTTTGGGTTCGTGTACATATCAGTTGGCGGGTGAGGCGATCGAGGGTTGTTTGTCATTCCATTCGATCCATTCTAAGGTACCAATCTATAAACATTCTTTGTCGTACAATACGCAAGATAAATATGAAACCTATATACATGTTTATAACATGCGAATCTAATCATTTATTTTCGTTAAAACCATGAATGAACAACATATATATATATACAGAAGCCACATAAAATCATGAAACTATGGATCACATAAAATAGTGGAAAAGGAGTCGCATAAGATAATGATGATATGGGTCGAATGAATGGTGTCTACATGGGTGTTCAAGCGAGTTAATAGTGTCAGAGGAACTGGTGTATGTAGGTGTGGTATTGTCCTCCAACCTCGTAGTCAACTAAAATAGAAATCAAGTCTAATATATACAATCTATACGCATTGCATGAGAAGTCTGGGATTGTTAAATGTGTGTGCATGTATCCTACGTTTTTGGAAACTAAATGTCTGGTAAAGGTTTGAAAATGAGCGAGTGAGTACAGTTTTAATCTTGGAAAGTAACACGTGAAACGAATATGCCATTTAGCTCAAAATTCGATTTGGTCATTGATATCATTTTTATAAGGTGGTAAAAAGATGTGATTTTATGTTTGAGTTGGGTGCGTATCGTATGGGCTAAAACAAGAACTCGATATGAGCTATGTTGGTCGTGTGGGTACTGTTCGAAGGAAGGTTTATAAGTGAGTCCGTTGCGTTAAAATGGAGTCTATAAATACGAGAATGGCTTATAAATGAGTAACAATATGTCTTTATAATACAACAGTGATGAAGCAGTTTGCATGAATTGCTTAACATAATACGTGGCCTATAATTATATTCCATAATAACAGTTCATAATAAAGTTTAGGAGTGATGTCAACTACTAAGGATTATAAATATAAATGAATTGAATCATAAGATAAGAACTTTTGATATTTTAATGTTCATTTAACAAATGAGTTATAAAATTATATGATACTGAATTGTCATTTCCTAAGTATATATATTTAATCAGTAAGCTTTTATGTGGTCATATGCATGGAAAAATTACTCAAAAACACTTATCATATTTTGTATACAAAAGTACTACGTCATGGCGCAAGTAAATAAGTACTAGATGTACACAATAAGTAACTATAAAGTGCGAAACATAATAATCACTCCCGTCACTAAACGATTATGAATTCGTGTAGATTCGCTGAAGATGGAGTTTGCTTCCGGTCTTTATGTATCTAGATGTGTTTTCATTTGCGATCTAAGGTACAGATATTCTGCCCTTTTAATAAGGTGCCTTCGGCCTCTATTTCTCTGATTTGAACCTATGATATGAACCTTTGGACATTTGAACCTTTGGCATATGAACCTTTTGATATGAACCCTGTGATTTGGACTTTGATATTTGGACTATGACTACATGGACCTTTGCTTTGATTTGGACTTTGACATTTGACCCCAGTTTGATACCCGAGCCAAGTTCGTTTCCTAGCCATGAAGGTAACATGGCCGTGTCTGTGATGCACCACTGGCATGACTAGCGTGTAGCCCTAGTGATTTGGTTACACCGTCCCCATTTTGATTATGATATGCATGCACACTATATGATTTATTATGGCCAATATGATTTGTTCGGGGGGTGAATGGATGCATCCTAGGTTCGTGTCCGTGTTCGTGGACAGTTCGTTTTGATATGATATGGTGACTGGGGATGGGTGCAATCCACTCCTTTCACAAAGTTCGGGAGCTAGCTACTCCATTTGAAGAATGAGGACACCCCTCATATTATCTGATTATCTGAGAGGTCTCCCCTCTATATGATTATGAAGATATGATATGATATGATATGTGATATGTTATGATATGGGCTCGTGGTGGATTACTGTCCTAAACCTTACTCTTTATATTTTTCCCTATATCTCACTCATTATGATATGCCAGTTCATTCCCATTTGCTTTTGTTTCCGTTTATTATATATCTGTTCACTGGGCTTTTTAAGCTCAGCCGCACGTTTCTTTTCGTGTGCGGCAGGTTTTAGTTGGAAGCTGGGTATGAGTGAAGAACTGTTGGACTTAGAAGACCTTGATAGTTATTCTGAAGTCGAAGTCATTAGAAGGATTGCATTGCAGACTTAGTATTTAGCTTTTGTTTCCTTTGTAACCTTGTGTTTTCAGTATTTCATTTGTAACCTTTGAGAATCCTTGTATTACTATTGAATGTATGCTTTGTTTGATCTGATATGAAGCCATTAATGTGATACTTCTACCCTTGCTGGGTTGGGGTGTTACAATTATGGTATCAGAGCGACAGGCTGCGATTCGTAATACATTTACCCTTGACCTGTGTAAGTTAGGACCACTAAGTTTTCCCTGTAGGCGCTCGTAAGATAACCTTTGAAGATTTGCTTTAAGATTTCCCTATAAGAACGTAAGTTTTGACCAGTGAGGAATGGGTAGACTATAAGGTATTTCTTTAGGTATCATTGCTTCCGCATCACTCTGATTCGTGCCTTGCTTTTGTTAGATCCTGTTGGTACCACTTTGGAAAGTGAAAGCTTATACCTTGCACCACCTAAGATTTGAACCTAATTAAATCTTGAAGGCTTTGAGAATTTCATAGTAATTTCCTGACACAAATTGATCCTTATCCTCAGATTCTGACTCTGACCTCTGATCCTTTCGTTAATCATTTCGACGTCTCTTCGGGCACTCTGAGAACCTCCATGGCGATGACGTACTGGATATGTTTTGTTGCTTTTGATAAGTATCTATGAACCTTACGACACTATTTGATTTCGTTTCACCTATCTCTGTCCCTATGAGAAGTCCTGTGGTGTGTAACCACGAGTATAAGAATGTTTCCCCCCACTTTTGAATGACAAAGATTTGATTTGTGATCTGTCCTTCTTTGGATAATTAACTTCGATTTTATTCTGACAAGGAATTTGTTGATTGAGCATTCAAATATTGACAATTTCCCCTCTATGTCTCACCTTTAACGTTTGCAACAATTTTGAAATCCCTACCATGATTACCGATTGTTAGACCCTCTGCTATCACTATTACTCTGGAGACTCGTGTGTTAATTTCGCGGTTATGAAGTTTTCCCTAGAACTCATTTCGTACACCAATGAATAAACCTCATCTTGAGAACTCTTTGGCACCTTGAGTCTTTTGAACATGAACCTTATCTTGGACGTTATTTGGCACCCTGAATCTCGAATATGATTCCTGGTCGAACCACCAAAATTTTCCATCGGAGCGTGAAGTAGGATTTGACTTGATACCGGGAGATTGTCTAGTCACCAAGCGAAGGTGTCTTTCAGATGTGTCCGGAATCATACCTGTTGGATTGAGCAACCGGGAAGAGCAGCAACCGAAGACCAGGAAGTGAGTTTACTTAAGTGTATTCTGGGCGTGTTTTAGTTTCGTTCGCGATGAAGAAGGATGATGACTGGAGATATGTATTGATTACAGGAAGCTGAACCGTAATACCGTTAGGAGCCATTATTTGCCCTGAACAACTATGTGTTTGTTTAATTTCAGAGCGCGAAGTTTCCTTCTGATAAATTAATTTTGTTCTTGGAATCGCCTTTCATATTCGTAACGACTACTATGACGATTAGTGACGCTAATAGTATTAGCTAAAACTCTGATTGTTTTTTCGAATTTGATGAATGATGTTTTCTCGTGAGTACTTGGACAAATGGTCATTGTATGACTAAATAGTACGTTTGGAGACGAGAAAGAGCATGAAAATCATCTTTTCACTTCGTTAGAAAATTCGTCGGTCATTGGTGCTTTCTAAGAGATTGATATTTGTAGAGGCAACGATGTTCTTAATCGAGGATATCCCTTCAAATCCCGCAAGTTTTGAAAACTACCGCCATGTGGTCAAGACTAATAACAGAATGGAGAACTGAAACCTTTTGAACCTTGCAGGAGAATGCTGGAAGATGGTTGCAACTTATGATACCATTGAGAAATTTCGTGAACAGAGAGAAACAACTTAGTTTGATTTAGAATGGAGTTTTAGAAAAGTTTAAGAAGGATTAGCTTCTACGCCCTCGGGCGGAGCAAATTTTTGGGATAAATCGGAAAGAATATCAGTTATACTCCCTTACAGCACAGAAGGCTTTTCGTATGCAGCAGGACAACTAGAAGCACGTCAGAAGAGTTACTTCACTGCCTGACCTGGAGTTGACAACAACGGTGGCTACCTGGAGAGTGAAGACATTACTTACAAGGTAGAAGTGTTGGCGATGCTGAAGATCTAGTCAAGACGGCGAACTCGGAGCTGATGAAGACGCGCAGTCTCACTTCCCTATTCATCTTGGTTATACTAAGATGAATTGAGAGCGGAAGCAGACTGAATGATGAAGAGCATGCCAGGAATTCACATTACTCCATCACATTCCAAGAAGAACTGCAGGAGGCTTGACGGACCAGACACAAGTTCCTGATTTTGGTTTCACTTCCCGATTGATGGACAGACGAAGACGGATTAACCGGATTTGAAGAGACTGGATGTGTTGGATGAACGGATTTTTGGAACATACCCTTTATGTTTGGAAGAATTGATTCTATGAAGGCCGAAGTTCTTGGCAACTAACTTCCAGTTCCGTTGACCCTCCTAAGTTTCGTTATATGGTGATAAGATCCTCTTACGATTTAAGTTTCCTAGAAGCATTTCAGTTTCGTGTCTATTTTTCGTATGTTCGGTGATGGCTTTGTTTTGAGACATTTTGGTGAATTGTGGAAGATATGATGCTTGTGACGGCGTGCCTCACTTTTGCTAGGCAATCTGGGATTTTGATACTCTTGCGAATAGTTTTGTTTTTCCCTCTTGACTATGGCATTCGATTTTGTTGACCTCGAACTGTAGAAGTACTAGGTGGATTAAGATAGGTGGTTTTGATTACGACTTGAGATAAAGTATGACCATCATGAGGGCATATTTATATGATACCAGTATTATGACGTCTGGCCAACGTGATAATACTTACATCATATAACGTGCACTTGTTGGGGGCATAGGATATCTTGGGGAGTACCTAAGAAGTTTAGAATTTGATCTCCGTTGGATTATTCTTGATTAGTGAGACTTAGGTTCATTCTAACTATGCGTATACCTTGCCTTCGTTCACTAGATATCTGAATAAGTTTGAACTCTCATTTTTGCATTCTGTTGACCTCAGTTATGAATCTTAAACTCTTTGAAGAGCTCTTTACTGTTGATACAGTTAAATTGATTCGAAATTTAGTTCGTATTTCCGTATGAGCTTTCCTGAAGATTCTCCTATCATCCATTTTGTTGCATGGTCTTTTGATCGGAAATAACTTAATCTGTCTCCTTCTGAGGAAATTTGAACTCTCATCGTTTTGATTCGAGTCATGAGAAACCATTTGGTCTGAAGATCTTATTGAACGAACCTCCTCGGGCGTGATAATGTTGTGACGATCTTTTGCGATTTGCTATGACTTCGTTTAACCTTGTGGCTTCAATTTTCGAGGACGAAAATTTTTTTTAGAGGGGAAGAGTTGTAAAACCCAAAAAAAATTTCATTCATCTGAAGTTCCCATTTTACCCTTCGAAAAGAAAATTTAAATTATAAGAACACACAATAAATTAAGCAAGAGTATTATATGCTTTAACCTAAGTTTAAATAATAAGCTATGACATTAAGACTATATGTTATATAATATTTACGCATCAATAATATCTAACCTAAATAAATTTGACTAAATCATTGTTCACATTCCCAATCCATACTAGACCTTATAAAACGCCACACTCTTAATTCCTATACACCCTACACGTTTATTTGATAGGAACAAATAAAACAACTAAATATCCTAATAAAATAAAAGGTTTTGATTTCCCTTTTAACCAGCCTAACACCACGCCAAACATATCAATCAAATTATTAACTTCTTAAAATATTCACACGCTCCATTATTATGATTACCTTTCAATTTTTATATTGCCCTACATGTTACCCTCTCCAGCCCATTTTTTTTATAAGAATACATCACTCTCTGTTATTTGTTTCACTAATTCATGACTCTCTTCACAATACCGCTAAACAATTAAACGCTACTATATATATATTACAGCCTAGTATTTGAGTGTCGTTTATCGACGGGTTTGGTTTGCGTTTGAGTTTGATGTTCATCGTGTATCGCGATAACTTTGCTCTTGTTTCGGTTCGTGCGAAGAGTGGAGAGTAGCGGGTATTGGCCTGGGGTACACATGTCGTGAATTTAGTTCGTAGCAGATCGATAGTTGTTTTGATCTCATTCGTGGGAGGTTCTTGTTTGGGTTCGTGTACATATCAGTTGGCGGGTGAGGCGATCGAGGGTTGTTTGTCATTCCATTCGATCCATTCTAAGGTACCAATCTATAAACATTCTTTGTCGTACAATACGCAAGATAAATATGAAACCTATATACATGTTTATAACATGCGAATCTAATCATTTATTTTCGTTAAAACCATGAATGAACAACATATATATATACAGAAGCCACATAAAATCATGAAACTATGGATCACATAAAATAGTGGAAAAGGAGTCGCATAAGATAATGATGATATGGGTCGAATGAATGGTGTCTACATGGGTGTTCAAGCGAGTTAATAGTGTCAGAGGAACTGGTGTATGTAGGTGTGGTATTGTCCTCCAACCTCGTAGTCAACTAAAACAGAAATCAAGTCTAATATATACAATCTATACGCATTGCATGAGAAGTCTGGGATTGTTAAATGTGTGTGCATGTATCCTACGTTTTTGGAAACTAAATGTCTGGTAAAGGTTTGAAAATGAGCGAGTGAGTACAGTTTTAATCTTGGAAAGTAACACGTGAAACGAATATGCCATTTAGCTCAAAATTCGATTTGGTCATTGATATCATTTTTATAAGGTGGTAAAAAGATGTGATTTTATGTTTGAGTTGGGTGCGTATCGTATGGGCTAAAACAAGAACTCGATATGAGCTATGTTGGTCGTGTGGGTACTGTTCGAAGGAAGGTTTATAAGTGAGTCCGTTGCGTTAAAATGGAGTCTATAAATACGAGAATGGCTTATAAATGAGTAACAATATGTCTTTATAATACAACGGTGATGAAGCCAGTTTGCATGAATTGCTTAACATAATACGTGGCCTATAATTATATTCCATAATAACAGTTCATAATAAAGTTTAGGAGTGATGTCAACTACTAAGGATTATAAATATAAATGAATTGAATCATAAGATAAGAACTTTTGATATTTTAATGTTCATTTAACAAATGAGTTATAAAATTATATGATACTGAATTGTCATTTCCTAAGTATATATATTTAATCAGTAAGCTTATATGTGGTCATATGCATGGAAAAATTACTCAAAAACACTTATCATATTTTGTATACAAAGTACTACGTCATGGCGCAAGTAAATAAGTACTAGATGTACACAATAAGTAACTATAAAGTGCGAAACATAATAATCACTCCCGTCACTAAACGATTATGAATTCGTGTAGATTCGCTGAAGATGGAGTTTGCTTCCGGTCTTTATGTATCTAGATGTGTTTTCATTTGCGATCTAAGGTACAGATATTCTGCCCTTTTAATAAGGTGCCTTCGGCCTCTATTTCTCTGATTTGAACCTATGATATGAACCTTTGGACATTTGAACCTTTGGCATATGAACCTTTTGATATGAACCCTGTGATTTGGACTTTGATATTTGGACTATGACTACATGGACCTTTGCTTTGATTTGGACTTTGACATTTGACCCCAGTTTGATACCCGAGCCAAGTTCGTTTCCTAGCCATGAAGGTAACATGGTCGTGTCTGTGATGCACCACTGGCATGACTAGCGTGTAGCCCTAGTGATTTGGTTACACCGTCCCCATTTTGATTATGATATGCATGCACACTATATGATTTATTATGGCCAATATGATTTGTTCGGGGGGCGAATGGATGCATCCTAGGTTCGTGTCCGTGTTCGTGGACAGTTCGTTTTGATATGATATGGTGACTGGGGATGGGTGCAATCCACTCCTTTCACAAAGTTCGGGAGCTAGCTACTCCATTTGAAGAATGAGGACACCCCTCATATTATCTGATTATCTGAGAGGTCTCCCCTCTATATGATTATGAAGATATGATATGATATGATATGTGATATGTTATGATATGGGCTCGTGGTGGATTACTGTCCTAAACCTTACTCTTTATATTTTTCCCTATATCTCACTCATTATGATATGCCAGTTCATTCCCATTTGCTTTTGTTTCCGTTTATTATATATCTGTTCACTGGGCTTTTTAAGCTCAGCCGCACGTTTCTTTTCGTGTGCGGCAGGTTTTAGTTGGAAGCTGGGTATGAGTGAAGAACTGTTGGACTTAGAAGACCTTGATAGTTATTCTGAAGTCGAAGTCATTAGAAGGATTGCATTGCAGACTTAGTATTTAGCTTTTGTTTCCTTTGTAACCTTGTGTTTTCAGTATTTCATTTGTAACCTTTGAGAATCCTTGTATTACTATTGAATGTATGCTTTGTTTGATCTGATATGAAGCCATTAATGTGATACTTCTACCCTTGCTGGGTTGGGGTGTTACAAGCTTAGCCAACTGATCATATTTTAAATCAGGGCTTTCAGATTTTACTTCAGAAGGGACTGAAGTTGTTGAGTCATCAGTAGGAACTGAGACTTCTAGTGTTTGCCATTTCAGGATGGTTTTTCCCATTCATGACTTCTCCTTTGGAGAATGCTGAGAGTAGACTAATGGTGTGAGGTCTGAGCTTGGTGCAGCTCCCTGAAGGACTTTCAGATGTAGGAGTGGTGCAAGTGATTCTGATTCAGATTCATTGACAGACTCAATACTACTGGGTTTGTCAGTGAGTCCAAGCATATCTTTTGTAGCCTGACTTTCAAGATGTAAGATTTTCCCAGTCTCAAAGTTAGGCAACTTACTGACTGGGTTGTTTCTGACAATCCAGTCACTAGACTTGGGTATCATCTCTTGCTCAAAAGATATGCTAGCTGGAATAAAGGCCTTTTCACTGTGACTCTCACTGGGGGATTCAGTAAGTTGGACTTCTCCTATGACTTTCTTGTTTTCACTAGGAATTAGACTCACAGTTTCATAGACTTTAGGGTTCTTTTTAGTCCAGCTTTCAATGACAGCCTTTTCTTTGTTAAGTTCATTTTGAAGAGCTTGATTTTGTTTCAAAATCTCAGTGTATTGAATTTGAAGTGTAACAGCTTCTAGCTTAGCTTGTTTTAAGACAAGCAATTCATCTCTACACTTATTTAATTCTTGAACAAGATTGTTATATTTTGAAAGCAAATTAAGCCTTTGTTCTTCTACAAACTTAAGATCTACACTAATGTAATTCATGTAAGACTGCCAATCAGAATCATCATCCATAGAAAGTAAAATATTTACCTTTTTCATGGTTATGTTGACCCACTCTCTATTTCTTGCATGGCTTTTTCCAACAGCCAGCTGATCACTATCTGAAAGTGCCATCAGTGCACTGACTCGAACTTCTTCATCATCTGAGGAGACCTCTTCTTCATCCCAGTCATAGGCTTCAGCTACAAGAACCTTGTTCTTTGTTTGAACAGGTTTGGAAGTTTGAGCAGCCTGAGACATTGAGGGATTGGCCTCAAGGAGAGCAAGTTTAGCCTTAGCTTTTCTATATTTTGCTTCAAAATCTTTTTGACCCTTTTGAATAGTATTGTTTTGAGAAGAACTGTTTCCAAAAAATTATAAGAGGGTTCTGAGATGGTTTTTGAAAAACAGTCTTTAGCAAAATGACCCTTTTTACCACATTTGAAACATTCAGTGGTTTCATTTGCTTTAGCTTTTGAAAAGTTTGGTTGATTTCTTTTGATTAAACGTTTTGAATTAGCAAGGAGTGCCCTTTCTTGAAATTCTAAATGTAAATCATTTAGGTACTCCTCACTAGTTCTTTCATCAACATCATCATCAGAATCCTCTTGGAAATCCTGCACAACACCATTAGAATAAAAGGCAGTTGATATGGGTGAGGTAGTCAGGGCCTTTTTGGTCTCAAGAGCTTTCTTTGAGTCAGGGTATCTCCTAGAGATTAAGTTGTCCTCATAGACAAACTTCTCATAGATCTCAGGGAGCTCAAGGGTCTGGATGTGGTTAGCATTCCTGAGGCCCTGAGAGAAGTTTAACCACTTCTCAGGGAGACTGTTGACAAAGCCAACATTGGTCTCACGCTTAGACAAAACTACACCATCATTTGATAATTCATTTATCAGGGTCTTGTATCGGGTATAGGTCTGAGAGAGACTTTCAGAGTCCTTGGCTCTGAAAGTGTTATACTCAAGTTTCAGGTCCATGATCCTGTTTTCCTTGGTATCTGAGGGACCTTCAAAGCTATGAGCCAAGTCAAGCCAAGTTTGTTTGGCTGTTGTACAGTTAATGACTGATTCTATTGTATCATCAGGAAGACAAGATACACTGATGCTTTTCAGGCGCTGGTCTTGATTGACCACCCTTATCTCATCAATGGTCCACTGAGCTTCAGGTGTAGGTAACCCTTTAGCAGTCTTAGGGACATAAGGACCTTCACTGATACAAGTCAAGTAGCAAAGCATACGCTTTTTCCGCTTGCTAAATTTTCCAGCTTCTAGTTTGGGAGCAACAGCTGAATAACTTCCTCCCTTTTTGTTGACGAGCTGGGGCACATTAATATCAGCCATAGTAGGATCTTGGTTTTAAAAACCTTTTGAGCACTCTTCAGTTTTTAAAAGATTTTATAAGCCAGAGGCTCTGATACCACTTGTTGATCCCGTTACACAAGTAGAAATAATTACAAAGTTAATCTACTTGTGTTCCATGATTGATTTAACGTATTGATTAATTATACAAATAAGTAAAACGTAAAAGATAAAAACACAAGTTTTTCAACGTTTAAATTCTTGTTAGAAATTAATCAAAAGAATCTATACTCAAGTGTTAGCGAAAATAACACTTAGGATTAAAACGACAAGGTATGGTATGTTCTTCTCACTAAACTCAAGCTATGCTTGAGTGGAACAATGAATGAACCACTGAGCTATCTCAGGGACTAGGTTGCTCTTTGGGGGAGAAAAGTGGTTTTGTGAAAGTCTAAGCATTTAATGCACAAAACTTCTCCACTTTTCTCACTTATGATCCTATTTATACACATGTATAAAAGAGCACTCGTGACTAAAAATACAAAAAGAATGACCTAGCTAGTCTGGACAAAATACAACAGTATTTTTTCACAGTTCCAAGAATCTATTTTGGGAATCGGTTAATACTGCTTTCTGAATGTCAGTGATAACACTGTTCTTGTTCTTAAGCCTTTCAGGGAAAGTTTGACTTTGGCTCGATAAGGACTTCTCCTTATCCTTTCAAACTCTTCCCGCCTTGTCCCGCCTTTCTTTCAGACTTCAGATTCTTCAGGCTTGGTCTTCAGTCTTCAGTCTTCAATCATTATAGTTGTTGAGGAGACTGGGTTCAGTGAGTTATTGTCATCACTCACTGAACCCATTATCTTCTTCTTCGGCTTAAGTAACACTCAGGGAGTTCCGCCTTCCTGAATGATGAATCTTTCTTCTTAGACTCGTCCTAAGCATCCTGAAGATAACTCACTGAGTGACTGTTCACTCAGTGACCTGAGAGTGTTCACGGTTGTTTAACACTTGGGCTAATTTGTATTCAAATCCTTGTTGTCAGGCCGCTTGGGTACCGAATGGACCCAACATGTATACTTTAATTATAGCATGTAAATGGTAAATTGTAAATGTAAGAACATGTAATGTTTAGACTTATACTTTTACATAATGTTATGTTTGTTATCGACAAACCTTAAAGAGATCGATAAATATTAATAAATGTTTTTACGGTTTATTTTTATTAACAATCTCCCCCTTTTTGTTGATGAAAAAACATAATATTGTGATGAGTAAAAATTTAAAGATTAGATGTTTCAAGTTCTTGAAAAGGTTTAGAAATGATTTTAAAGTTTTACTCTCTTCTCCCCCTTTTTGTCGAAACAAAAAGAGTGTCAAAGAGAAAGTATGGCGGGATTGAATCCCAAAATGCATAAACTCCCCCTTGACGTTTGCTCCCCCTTGATGAGGACGTCAAGTGAGAAAATGGAGTTGAAAACCTACAAGATAGAATGTTAGTGACAGGATCAATAAGTAGAATAAATAGATGTATGTCGATAGATGAGAAGTTTAAGGAAGAAGAGACAAGGTACGTAGAACTAATCCTTGTAATAAAAATGACCAAAATGTAGTGGTATATAAGCCACATACATTTGTAAAAATAAGAACAAGGAAGTGTTCTTATAAGAAAGAAAAATAAAGAGAAAAATAAGAAAATATATTATTGGCCATTTGATGCTTGCATATGGGCTTAGAAGTTTCGGTGGGTTATAATGTCAATGCGTTCGAGGATATGGTTTAGAATGAAACGCATTTCGTCCCTAATTTCTATGGCTACTTGCCTAGAGCTTTGGCAATGTTCACAAAATAGATAATGTGGGAGAGGTGGTAGGGATTCTTCCATCCAAGTTGGGTTGTTTGATTGCGGAAGAGGTGGTGGAAAGGTTGGTATAGTAGGATCAACATCCATGATGTCGGGTATTAGTGGAGGTTGATATGCTAAGTGTTCTAGGGAGGTGATGGATGCTATAGGAGGTAACTCTTAAAGGTCATTGAAAAGAGCATTTGGTGAGGTAGGAGGTGTGGAGAAAACTAGCTCTTTGGGGTTGATGTTGGGTAAGATAGGAGGTGTAGATTTAGATGGTTGACTTGGAGCGGGTGACGGAGTTGAGGTTGGTGGTGGAGTTGGTGTAGGTGTATTAAGGAGGTCTTCTAATGAGGTGAAGAAGGGAAGGTTGTTTTCCTTTAGAGAATTTAGTGAAGAGGGTGGTGCCTTTTGATAGTCGGTTGGAGGTGAGGAGTTGTTAGGAGGTGAGGAGTTGTTGGATAGAGGGTTGACAAAGCAACATGGTTTCACACTTATATGTGCGTATTTTCTTGTTTTTGATGGTAGAGGGATGTTGGAGGTTGGTAGAGAGAACTTGGTTTGTTGTATGTGATGTTCAAAGGTGTTGGTAATGTTTTGTAGGGTGTTGATTTCTTTGACTAGATCATCACAGTTTTGAGAGGATTGTGGCCTTTTGGAAGCCATGGTTTCTGAGATTGAGGGATGAGAGGGATGATGGAGAAGCAAGCATCTTAGGACCTTATTTATAGATAGATATCATGTATTGTAATGAATGCTAAAACCACAAATGAATCCAAAATCTAATGATTAGATATGAATTGAATGCAAGTAATCATGAGACCTTAACTACTAAGATTTAAACTCAGTAAATATTGAGTAAAAAATAGAATTGAAGTAGATTTTGTCAAATGATTGGTAAAACTGTCCTCTGTGCAACTGGATCCCCCGGATCCATCCCAAAAGGGATTCGGCCTGCGTAAATGCAGGTATCAAGGTATCTAATGTACACAGACTGCAGTTTTTGTGTAGAAAATATATTAGGACTAGTGTGTGCCTATATGTAAACTATGTGGAGTTGCGGTTATCTCGAATCTAGAGGAGAGATGAAGATAGAGATGTACATATATATGAGATAACCCAAAGACTCCTTAGTTTTGGGTAAAGGGGAGTAATCCTGCACCCTGGTAAATAGATTAACCAAAAAAATGTTTAAGTACAAAGGATATGGGTGAATCCCATATCTCAGCCCGTTACATAGGCGAAAAGCTTACATAACAAGGAACTACCAATTTTCTAGACAAGAAAATAACTTAATACTAATAAGACATATAAACTCCTAAAGTCGACCAAATTACTTCTTCCGAAGACCTTGGAGCTTGATATCATACATGTCATAAAATGCATTCAAATTCCCTGGAAGGTCGTCAATATGATCCGCGTAGTCATCATACTCATAATAATCTTCAAGATCATGACCCCCACCGGTCGATGAGAAAAAATCTAAAGGCTTGTCAAATAAATTCGCAGACTCATTAAAGGTGTTGACAACCTCCTCATCGCTATCAGAATCAACAATCTCTCTAACTTTAGAGAAAGGGTTAATTCTCTTGGTAAACGAAGAGGTACTAGGGATAGGTGTTCCAACTTCCTTCTCCTTCAGCTTACCAGTCTTAGAAGACTCATTAACCTTGTCATCCTTCAAACTACCAGCATCCACATCTTTACTCACTTCCTTTATAGGAATACCCAAGTCATCTGTATCATCCATAGTAAGAGCATCAAACTGATTAGATGTAGAAATCTTAGTTCCACTTGTACTAGCCCCATCAACTGCCTTCTTGTTATTCACATCCACTTTCTTAGGTTCAGGAGGAGGAGCTTTGGGACGATACTGAAAATTCTTACCCACAACAGGCTTAGTAAATCCTCTCTTACCCATATTAGTTTGACTAGGATTCTTACCCTTTTTCTTATTTGTAACTGTTTGGAAACCATCATTAGGTTTTCCCATACCAATAGTAACAGTCGGCTCCTCATTAACTTGCTTACGAACCACCTCCTTAACACATTTTGGGCAATTAATACGATCATGCCCAAAAACTTTGCATACATCACAATAGGGAGGCTTCCATTCGTATTCAACCTTAATGACAGCCGTAGTGAAACCAATACCATCCTTTATGGGGATAGCCATAGTAACTTCACTCTTTAGATCAGCTTCCGATGATATTTCCACAAGAGCACGAGGAAAACTAATACGACCCCATGAATCAACACACATTGAGCTTGTAAAAGCATCTAACATAATTGGCTTACCAACCTGTGTAGCTATCAAGCTCAAACCGTCTTCAGAATAAGCAAGCAATGGTACATTATGCAATTTAATCCAAACAGGGACATTAGTTACCTCACTTTTGGTTAATGACACCTTAGGTGTCCATTTGGTGAGAATTAGAGGTGAATTACGAATAATCTAAGGACCCCGTTGAAGCACAGTATCAACACCCTCTTTAGAATCAAATTTGAAGAGGAAAACACCAGCATCATTTTTCATAAGTTTCTTCAAACCAAACTTTCCCCATGTATTCATGACATAATTTTGAACCAAAGGGAAAGCAATATTCTTACCAACAAAGAAACCAATAAGAGTGTTATTATAACGGCTTAAAACACCCTCCATAGCAGCCTTTGGTAACCATGTATCATGGTTTTCCACCCGAGTCTCATTCACCAAGGCACAAAAGTTTACCTTCTTATTAACACGTCCAGAATTCACCACATTAGCAAAAGAAGGAGGACACACATGTTCGTTATGGTTGGTCTCAGCATCCTTTGGATTAACAGTATCTTTGCCCTTACTAGTACCACAAGTTGTTGGGGCCGAACTAACCGTACCTTTCCCCTCATTAGTTTGTATGGGTTGAATAAGACACATTCTTGTCCACTAGCGTAGACAAGTTAATATCACCATCATCATCACACCAATCAGAAACAATAGGACCAACCGATTCATGTTGAGACAAATTACTACTACCATTAACACTACCCTCACCATTAACAATGTTACCAACCTGTTTAGCAGCCCGAAAACACATATTGGTTATGTATTCCCTTTAGCATTCAAGAGATATATGATATGATGTACGAGAAAAGGTTTTTACGTTGTATTAACTATGTAAAGAAAAACGTGAATGTCCTAAATGTGAGAAGATTTTAATTTGAAAGTCGAATGAGGTGTTGTTTTTAAAGAGTTTGTTTTATAGAAAGTTTGATGTGAAGAAATGTGTGTGTATATATATATATATATATATATATATATATATATATATATATATATATATATATATTATATATATATACACACGTGTGTGTGTGTGTAAACATAAGCCTCATTAGTTTGAATGTTTGTGATTTGTGCAAGAAATAGAGATCCTAGACTCAGAAGAGAAGATTAGAAATCTTGTAGAAAGAGAAGTTAGAAGGAAGATTAAGACGTTTGTTCCATAAGGCCAAGGCCTAATCGAAGTAAGTTGAAAGGTTCACGTTTCAATGGTTTGGTGAGAATGTCGGCAATGCTATCTTCGGAAGATACTTTTTCTATGGCGATGTTTCCTTTCTGGACATTATCTCTAAGAAAATGATGGCGTATTTCAATGTGTTTGGTGAGGGAATGCAAAACAGGATTCTTGCTAAGGTCGATGGCGCCTTTGTTGCCGCAGAGGATGGCAATGTCGCTTAGATGAATATCGTAGTCAACAAGAGCTTGTTTCATCCATAGTGTTTGTTGGCATGCTTTCCCTGATGACACGTATTCTGCTTCGGTGGTAGAAATAGCAAGCGCAGTTTGTTTCTTTGAAAACCATGATGTTAAACAACATCCCATGAATGTACAAACTCCACTTGTGCTTTTACGATAAACATATACAATAGTTTTGGCCCCCGTACCTTTTGGATACCATAACCCCAATTGAGTTGTACCCTTTATATACCTGAAAATTCTTTTGACCGCTTCGAGATGTGAAGATTTAGGATCTTCTTGAAAGCGAGCACACATACATACACTAAAGATAATATCCGGCTGACTAGCCGTAAGATATAGTAGACTACCTATCATACCACGGTACTTGATATCGTCAATGGATTCACCGTCCTCGTCTTTGTTAAGTTTAGTGTCAGATGACATTGGTGTTTTCATTGGTTTTGCATCTTCTAATCCAAATTTCTTTAACATTTCTTTAATATATTTAGATTGATTAAAGAAGATACCATCTTCTAATTGTTTTATTTGTAGACCAAGAAATAAATTTAATTCTCCCATAATACTCATTTCAAACTCGTCGTGCATGATTTTAGAAAAATCATCACACATTTCTTGACAAGTAGATCCGAATATAATATCGTCTACGTAAATTTAAACAATGATAATATGTGATTGGTTTTTTTTGTAAACAGTGTATTATCTACTAGACCTACTATATATTTATTATCTATAAGAAAGATTTTAAGTCTATCATACCAAGCTTTAGGGGCTTGTTTAAGACTCCCCTCAATAACGTGTCATATTGTGCTTAGACTTAATAACCGCTTATGTTTATTCTAATAAACATATACATAACAAGGTTGTATGTCTTATTTTATAAATCCCTCAAGGGAAACTTCATTCCAAGCTAAGGATTAAAGTCTAGCTTAGATGGAATATTGTTTCTAATATGTTAATGACATATGAGATTTAAGAAAATAAATACAGTACTCCAACTTGCTCTCAGTATACTTAGAAGTAATCTTATTAATCAAAATCAAATTAATGATTTTATAATTAACTTAAGATCTCTGCTCCTAGATGCATGATCTAATCCACACATGGATTCTTTTATCTTGTATACGTAATAAAGATTATATGGATTCATAAACCCTTTTGATTACTCATCGTCCTCGCAAAGGTAATCAACAAGAAAAGTGTTTTGATATCCTATTGTCATATTTCATTTACATGAAAACAGGTATGACAATTAATCATCTTTATACATTTAACGTTTGTAGGTAGGAAGATTTAGTCATAGTCAATTTTTTGAGTACGAGTAAACTCCTTTTACTGTGCATGCATTAAATGTGTGTACAAGTTTTTCCTTTTGAATCTTCTCATCAAGAAACTCATTTTAAACCTCACAGTCTAACTGATTGGTAAGAGATCAGTCAAGCTCCATGAGTGATTGTCTTCCAAGGACTGCATCTTAACATTCATAATTTTGAGCTATTCATCAGATTCAAGGTCTGATAATACATCTCTATAGTTAGCAGGTTAACTATGATCCTCTAACTTATATCCCTTAGCATTGATATATAAAAAACTATATCATTCAGGTGCAAGAGGTATCCTTACGGATTTATGAATGAGAGATATCAATCTATGGTTTAACATATGCATGTTCAACCTTAGTATGATATTAGCAAGTGTATTCAGAAGGTTGCTCTTGAATATCTTCAAGATCTAAAGGTGCTCCCACTTGCTTTTGTGTGTAGAGACTAATCTCTATACACTAAGCATCTTGAGCAACAATAAATTGTTTTCAAGTGGGACATCCAAAATACATCGTTAGTTCTTGACTCTAGTTTGTTAATTACTTACTCTTAGGTAGTTAACAAATTCAGAACTTCAATCAAGACATAATGAGATTCATCCCATGCCATAATACAATGGTGTCTTAAATTCCTTCTGGGTTGGAACCATATTGAGTGTACACATGGCACATTCAATTTCTAACCTTGATAGCTTTGGAGGTAAAACAGTTTAAGTCATCAAGGATCAAACAATATCAATAGTGTTTGATTTTCCATGATGGACATACCATAAAGTTGTGGTATTCCATGAGGACCGATGTTGTGAGACTATCACACAACTCATTAGATGAACTTATACTTTTAGGCTTACATATCTACCAATCAAGTCAAACCAGATGGCATCAATAGTAATTTTAGCCTATTGCATACTTTACTTCATGTGTATGTTTTGACTAGAAAACATAAACATTTATTGTACGTCGTAAGTGTACATGTCTTAACAAGAAGACATAACAAATCAACGTCTTACTTTACGTTATAAGTCTTTTAACAATTAACGGAATTGATGTTTGTGTCTTTTTAAGAGACCTAAACATATTCAACTAAAGTAATTACGAGCGCCGAAACTTGGCCTTAATAGTAAATTCAAGTTAATTTCATACTTCATGATTATGGCCTTACAAGAAAACATAATCATATTTACTAAACAATTCAGTGAATATGTTGAAGTAGCTTTTCAAGTTATCTTGATATTTGTTCTGATTAGGGCAACCTACATTTTATGTGTAGAAGTCCTAGTAGAATCTTAGTTTCTTACCTTTCAGTCAAGAAAAACTATTGGTCATATTGTGCTATGTTGTACCTTGCACACAATTAAGATTTCTCCCACTTGTGCATGGCACAACATCAGGAGAGTATACAAGCACCACTACGCTCGTGTGTTTGTATGAGCAATATGACAATGTCTAAGATAACATATGATTTTTAGTCAAAATCAAAATATAGATATGTAGAACTTTTTCGTTTTAATAATGAATCATGCATAACAATTTTATAGATAACATTTCAGGAAGCAACATCAGAAACGCGACAAGTTATCTCATAAAATTTATGCAATGGTTCTTATATAAACTATGACGCTTAACATGTGGAAAGTAATGTATTATTTCAAGACAATCTGGAAATTAAGATGGGCAAGTTGTAAGGTATTAAAGCTTACAACTCCCACTGGATTAGACAACATTACATGTGTTTCGTCACCAGTAATATAATCACGTAGCTCCCACTGGATTAGACAACATTTAAATGTGTTACGTCACCAGTGGAGAGTGAGTGGCGATTGGATACTTTCCATCTTTCTTTGAATATCTACACATTATTGCTAATGTGAGTCACTTTGACTAGTAAACATGTACTTATGTATTCAAGAGAGTGCATCAAGTTCTAACATATAGATGATGGGCTAGCCATCATTGCTATTTTAACTTGAAAATAGGCATGCATTTCCTCCATAATTGGTCTACTTTACCACAATGGTATGTAGGACCTTAGTAGGCTTATTGGGTTAAGACAAACTGCTAGGTAATCATGCTAGTAATTGCCTTTACCTCTTTGCGGTTTATTGATACTTCCATCTTCTAATTATTTAAACTCATTTTAGTTTGGTAGCTATAGAAAACGTGTTCTCTAGTTATCCAAATATCTTATATTTCATCAATGTTTCAAAACCGAAACTAGGGTTATAAAACAATCTTGAAAGAATAAGATGTGTAACCATACTTAACCGTTTTGACTTTTACAAGACATCACGATTTCTAGAGTAGGTATTCTTTGAGTTTTATTAGAATTGGGAAAATTCAAATATTCCTATTATGGCTTTTCCTCATAAAGAAGAAGGATAGGAACAAGTCTCTTTCTTACAAGGAAAGAGCGACTCAGTTCGTACTTTTAACAAGAAAAGAACAAACTTTCGTTTACGGTTGTGTTGCATTAATTCATTAATTGATTTTACAAAGTTCCTTTTTTAGTATTTTCGATAATTATCCTTTTATAAATTAACTACCCCATCTTTATAATATAAAACAATTAATTTACGAAAAGGCTAAGATCCACATTGTGCTTCTACTATCACATCAGTTGATCTGCTAGCAATAGTAGATTCAATTGGTAGGCGACGATCACCAATTGTATTACATGTACAACTCTTAGATCCTTATGGGACTCATGGCATCTAGTGTCAAACAACTAGTGTCATGTAGGCATGTTTAGTCCCATCTTTGCCTCGGGTCAAGGTCTAACCGCTTAACTTGATTAAGTCATCCAATTTGAAAACGTGTGATAATATATCTAGGTCTCACGCATAGAGAATAGTCACCTTGGGTTACAATTCAACCTAGGTCCCACGCATAGGAAAAAAGTAATTGCAAGTGTCCTCAAAATTGAACAGCACGACTTAAATTTTGACGGGTAAAATATTTTGATGTGGATCAAAAACGTGTACGAAAGAAGCATGCATTCATTCTTCGTAGCACAAGTTCAAAACGTTTCTTAACTTAAGTCTAATCATTGTTTTAATTTATGTGTGTCAAGTTGTCCATTTTCAAGACTAATATAAATCCTAAGTGGATTATTAAGTTTGGACAATACAATAAATAAATAAATAAACAACTTAACTAGTTTAAGTGTTATTTAGAAAAACAATGATTTTAAGTTTCAAATCATATTTAAACTTAGTTAAACTAAATCATAAGACTTAGTTCAAAATGGTTTATGTTTCGTTTTAAGTTTTAAGAAAACAATTTCCTTTTTACATGTAGTCACAACATACATAAAACAACCAAACAAACATACAACCACAATATGCAAAGCCTCAACCGATGAAAATCCTATGCTTGGTCTCGTGAGCCATCACGAGAACCAAGAGTCAACTAGGGACATAAACCACAACCACACGGAGGGCTCCCACTTGCCCCAAGACAATCATGGGCAAGTAAAGGCCCATAATGCACATGAAACTTTGATTCTGTCAGCCCAGTTTTTCTGTTTTGCGAGGCCCAGATCTCCTAGAAGACGACCTCCTCATGCTTCGGCCCAGTTTACAAAGTTGTAGCCCTATGTCTTATTGACCTGCACCAAAAACTTTAGCCAAAAATACCTTACCAATCAACTGGAAATCGCGTTTTCCCAACAGGTGTCCAGCAGCTACTTTCGGTCTACAACTCTTCATTCTTTCGCCATTTGCTTCCAAGCTTTTGGTTACAATATATATAAAGTAAAATACATCTAATCTACTTTCTATCTACTATAAAAATGCCCAAACAATGGCAAAACCAAAATGAATTACATTACAAAAGTGCCGAAACAATGGCAAACCCCAAAACAAGAAAAACAACCAACAATCACAACATCACAATGCATAAGTGGTCTAGGTTTTCATCGGCTTTGCATATACACATAATAATACATTAAAATTATGATCATTACAAGGTGTTGGCTAACTCCATGGACAAACATGCATGTATTTGCCATGGACAACAAAATAAATAACAAGAATTAAATTGTTAGCCAACGAATCGAAGAAATTAATTAACAAGAATTAAAACCCCGAATGGTACGCGTGTCAAATGGCCATAGACTCAAAACCCACTGATATTAGGACCTTCTTAACATCATTTTACCACAGAAAATTAAGCCTCATGGGCTGATTGAAAATCGGGTTATAAATCTATCAAAAAAACGTGTTTTTAAGCCATTTTACGGGTACCGAACAAGAAAACAATTGATGTATGCATAACCAATGACCATGGGATGAAAAATTACAGATCTTAAGACCTTAAATAGGTCGACATATTCAGAAAATATGAGTCTTAGGGGCTGTTTTAAAGATATACCTTTAAATCCATTAAAAACATGCGTTTTTAGCCATTTTTATGCATACTTGATGATCATATGACATCATATGATGGCTCGTGATACCACTATAGGTGATGTAATAATAAAATAACATATCAAATATATAAACGCAGCGGAATACATCACCAACAAGGATCCATATAGCCATATGATCAATCAAATGAATTAAACAAACATGTTTTATACCTTTGTAGCGTGATCCGGGTAACACCACCAATATCACTACACGAATGGAATGAGAAACCCAAGTGATCAAATGGAGATCACCTCTATGTGTATCCACACTACACTTCATCGTATGCCAATGGATGCTAGTCCCGTAACCACCGTAACCCTTCTAGTCTTCTTTGAATAAGCAAGATGCAAAGAAGAGATGAAGAAAACCAAAACCCTATGTTTTGTTCTTCTTGTTTCCGTATAATATGGAGAGAGGGGAGGGAGAGAATTATGGTAAATTGATATCAATTAATTAGGAGATAATCACTAATTATATTGACCAAAATTCAAACCAAAACTTCCCTTGGAAGTTATCCATAGGCCGGCCACCCTATGGGCCAAATGGGCTTCCCATTTGTTTTTTCTAGTCCAATGTAACAAGTCCATTACTTAGTCATTAGAAGCCCAATAGTGGTTCCTAGTTACTTACGGTTATTTATATATCGTAAATACAATAAATACGACATATAAAGTGGCACCTCAGTGTATATGTGTGTGACCCCATAGGCTCATATATGTCTAGCCATATAATTAGTAATTATGACACGAGCATTCTCCAACAGTCTCCATGTCTATAATCTTGAAAAAGAGTTCTTCTAAAATCAAAGTATCAACCTGTCTCTGATACCACTTGTGAGGATCAAACACTTACGATGTTACTCCTTTATGATGTGTTTAAGATACTTTGAGGTTATGTAATTAAGTATGCGGAATCTCCTCAACCACACTTAGAAGAATTTGTTTGATGTAACAGTAATGCAGTTTGAACAAAGAACACAATGTTTAACTCCAAACGATTCAATATTATTCAAGAATAATACGAGTGATCTCAATATCACTAGGGTTACAATGACCTTGAATCTTAACAAAGCTTGTATGACTCATCCATAAACATCTAACCTATGATCTCCTTTTATAGGCTTAAGAAGTCCTTTACAAGATAATTATCTACCGTATATTTCTAACTAATTGTGATATACATAAAATCTATTCCATACTTATCCTTAATACATATCTTCTAAAGCAGTCTTCATGCAACAGTACCTTCTTTAATATACTAGCAGTACTAACTTGTAGTTTGTACTGTTAGTTATTCTTCAGCAGTTCTTCAGTAATACACTAGCAGTTTACTGTTAGTGTAATTCTCTCAGCAGTACTAAGTTCCAACAAGATAGACGAGGATCCTGAGGAGGAACCTCAGGAGGATTTGGAGGAGGGTATGGATGATTATGACGTAGAGGTGGATCCTGAGGATGAACCTCAGGAGGATTTAGAGGAGGAACTTCAGGAGGATTTAGAGAAGGGTATGGATGATGACTCAGACGAGATGCTGGGTTTAGAATGGGGTTTACATTTTGATGATGAGGAGGATCCTAAGGAGGACCCTTAGGAGGATCCTGATGACGAGGAGGTCAAGACGTTTTTTATGGCTCCATTTAACACTACCACATACTATTGCACCATCTAGATCGCCTACACCACCACTACCAGCCTCACCTGCCTGAACACCTACTCCTGATACTTCCGATTCATCCACGAGATCACCTACACCTGTATCACCTGCACCTGAGACCTCAGATTCATCCACTAGATCACCCACTCCCGTATCTCCCGCACCTGAGACCTCAGATTCATCCACTAGATCACCCACTCCCGTATCTCCCACACCAACTACCAGAGCACCCACACCACCTTTACCCTTACCTGCACCCCCTGCTCATTACCACCTGTCTCCACTTATACTTCCTCAGCCTAGTAGCACTATCCCTCCCCGCTCGGCTCAGATTAGTGTTAGGAGGCCTAGAGCCCTTTCTCCAGACCTACTTGCTTCTATAGCCAGAGACAGACTGATGCCACCTCGTAGGAGGTTTTGCTTTGTATATGCACCCTTGAACAGAGACTCAGATTCAGATGAATCTGATTTGGACACCATGACTAGAGCTTCCACACCAGCTACTACACCAGTTATTCACCGTTAGACTCTATCGATACTACCTCCACAGAGTGGCCGAGTCCAGAGTACATTCGAGGCTGGAGGTACTTCCACAGTTGTTCCTAGCGGACCACCTTCTACAGTGCGCCCTTCCACCAGAGTGACTGACAGATTAGAGCTTCATGACCAGGAGATTCTCTACTTACTGAGGAGGGTAGAGGAGTTTGACCATGCCCGAGTTGGGGACTTGGGGGCACGAGATGACATGGGGAGAGACTTGGGATCCATGATACTCAGCTATGAGGAGATCCGTGGATGGGCACGAGATGTAAACCGAGATATGGGGTTGATGGCACAAGATTTAGGTTTGGACGGTGCTGCCATTGTACACTTATAGGATCAGGAGACTGCCACTGATGGCAGAGTTAGCGACCTCAGGGGGGAGTTAGATGAGCTTCAGACTAGGGTTACTAGCATTCAGATTATCATGGATAGCTATCTATCCGATCAGAGAGAGGCATTGAGGGTCGAGGTTAGTGAGCTAAGATTAGGTGTAGAGACGATACAGCAGGGATTTCAGTGGATCCGTAGTATGCTACAGAACATGGGACTTGTAATGATCGGTTTGCATAACCGATTGATTCGGGATACAGATGGGGGATGTAGCCTGTTGAGTTTATTTCATCATATGGAGGACCGTATCGCCGTATTAGAGCAGAGACCAGCAGTCGGACCACCAGCAGCCGGACCACCAGCAGCCGGACCACCAGCAGCAGGACAGCCAGGACCCTCAGGCAGTCCACAGTAGATTATCATTTGTTTCTTTTTAGCTTTCTAATATTGTATTACAAAACTGAGAGTCTCAGTTAGTAGAAATGCTACTGAATTTTGTACTGTACTTCATATTTTGTGAAACATTGCAGAAAGTATTTAATCTACTTTGTATTATGATGATTTTTGCTATTCTGGAAATGTTACTCTATGTTGTTATGGTTGTTTTTATTGTTGTGTTATTCTTGTGCATATCGTGACATTTGACTATATTCGGATACTTATTATGTGTACCTTGTGTTGTTAATAGAACCATGCCGCCTAGAAAAATGAGTAATACTGCTATTGAAATAATGATTCAGGAGCAAGTAGCTGCCGTACTTGCAGCTGCTGTCGTAGCTAAAAATGCTGGACCTGCTGAGCAGCAGGAGGTGAGGGACGCGCTGGAGTAGCAGGGGGTGCTAGATCTGCTGGAGTAGCAAGTGTTGCTGCAGTACGCAGTTGCACTTACAAGGAATTCCTAAACTGCCAACCTACTTACTTCAGGGGGACTAAAGGAGCTGTTGCTTTGATCAGATGGTTTGAGAGATCAGAATCAGTTTTTAAGATCAGCAAATGTGCTGAGGATGGCAAGGTTCAATATGTTGTTCATACCTTGTTGGATGGAGCAGCTTCTTGGTGGAACTCGTATGCACAATCTACGGGCATCGAGACTACTTGTGGGATATCTTGGGCTGATTTGAAAGCTATGATGACCAGCAATTATTGTCCTCATAATGTGGTGAAAAAGATAGAGGTCGAGTTCTGGAATCATGTAGTGAACAGAAACGATATCAATGCCTATATCAACTGATTTCAAGAGCTGGCAACATTGTGCTTGTCTATGGTATCAACAACTCAAGACTTGATTGATAGGTTAATCTGGGGACTTCCGCGTAGCATTCAGGGGAATGTGACATCATCAAAACCTAGGGTCCTTGATGACGCTATTCAGATTTCTCGCAACTTGATGGATCAAGTCGCACGATTTGGAGCTGTTCAGAGTACCAACACTAGCAACAACAACAATCCTAACAAAAGAAGGTGGGATGACAACAGAAGGGGGAACAATAACAACCCCCAAGACCGTAACAATGACCACTACAATCAAGTAAACCGAAGAAAGGAAGCCGCAAGGGCTTATGTGGCTGCCCTAGCAGAAGGACGAGACTATACTGGACCACACCCTTTTTGCAACCGCTGCAAGTTGCACCATACCGGTTAATGCACTGTCAAGTGTCATGGGTGTGGAAAGACAGGCCATCAAGTCAAATTCTGTAGGAATAAGGGTTCTGCTAGTGGCAGCAACACTCAACCAATTGTCACTTGCTACGGGTGCGGAGAGAAGGGTCATTTCCAGAATCAATGCCCTAAGAAGAACAATCACCGAAATAGTGGAGCTCGAGGGAGAGCGTATGTGATGGGAGACAAGAATGCTCAGACAGACCCGAAGGTGGTTATGGTATATTTTTACTCAACGGCCATTATGCTTCCGTTTTATTTGATTCGGGTGCCGATAAAAGCTTTGTATCTACTGCCTTTAGTTCTTTGATTGATATTATTCCTTCGACCTTATATACTAAGTATGATGTTGAAATAGCCGATGGGAGAATTGTTAGTACTGACTCTATCTTACGTGGTTGCACTCTTAACCTTCTAGAACACCCTTTTAATATAGACCTTTTGCCTATAGAACTTGGTAGTTTTGACGTTGTCATTGGCATTGATTAGTTATCAGAACACCATGCCCGGATTATTTGTGATGAAAAGGTGGTACATCTTCCTTATAATGGCGAAATACTAATTGTTGGCGGAAATCATAGTAAACAGGTTAAGTATCATTTCGTTCATGAATACTCAGAAGTATATGGAGAAGGGATGTCAAGTGTTTCTGGTACAAGTAACAGAGAGTAAACTAGAAGAGAAACAATTGGCAGATGTCCCTATTGTTCAGGATTTTCCAGAAGTATTCCCAGAGGACTTACCGGGAATCCCACCTGTCAGACAGGTAGAATTTGGAATCGAACTAATGCCTGGTGCAGCACTAGTGGCACGTGCACCGTACCGCTTAGCTCTATCGGAGATGAAGAAATTGTCTGATCAACTACAAGAATTGTCGGATAAAGGATTTATTCGACCGATCTCGTCACCTTGGGGAGCCCCTGTGCTATTTGTGAGGAAGAAAGATGGGTCGTTTCATATGTGCATCGACTATCGTGAACTCAACAAGTTAACCATTAAGAACCGATGTCCTCTTCCTAGAATCGATGACTTGTTCGGCCAACTCCAAGGTTCCAGTGTATACTCTAAGATCGATCTGCGATCAGGATACCACCAGCTTCGAGTACGAGAAGAAGACATCCCCAAGACTACATTCAGAACCAAATACGGGCGTTATGAGTTTCAAGTAATGCCTTTTGGTTTAACCAACGCACCGGAGGTATTCATGGATTTGATGAATCGGGTGTGCAAGCCATATCTTGACAAGTTTGTTTTTTTTGGGTAAAGGGGAGTAATCCTGCACCCTGGTAAATAGATTAACCAAAAACGTTTAAGTACAAATGGAATATGGCTAAAGTACCATATTAACCTCAAGCTAAAAAGCTTGATAAACCACCTAACTCTAGTGCTTAAGGCATGCCAAAAGCACCTACAAAACTAGAAGCAAACAATGCATCTAAAAACAAGAACTAAAAAGCAGCTAGCCAGCAGAAAACGTGTGAGATGAACTTACCCCATGTATTAGCAAAAAGATTGGCCGATTCATGATGTGTTTTTTTTAGGTCTATAAAAATCAACCAAGTTTTAAATTTATTTATTGCCGAACTAACCTATAGACTCTAAACACTCACGAGCAGTGTACCCGATCAATGTAGATAGTTTCTAGGTAAGCAAGGGTCGTTCACTAGGAGCGAAGCTAAGATGATCTAAAGGTATTCTAATTACTAAACTAACTATTCTAACCTAGAAAGCAAGTAAATATTTTTGGGGGTTTTAGCCTGAGAGGCTATCACGATTTTATGTGTTTTAATTAAACTAATTGCAATAAAATAAATATCTAAACTAAGGATAGTACAATAGATCGATATCAATAGGGAAGAACGGGTTAGCCAAGTCTAATCCATTTTATAGTTATACATGCTTATGTCTACTTGTTTTAATTCATTCAATTGTTTTGTCGCCAATCCAATTATTAATCCTGTCACGATTAAATAACCTACCATCATGGTGGGAAAGAGGACATGATCATAGTGACTCGTCTAGCATCAATACTAACTTATTGCTTTAAACCATCTAACCTAGTTCGGTATTACACGCTACTAGTCCTATTAGGTTGTAGACACGTTCCGTTTATGCCAAACAATGATTCCTAATAGAGATTCGGGTTAACACGCAAATAACTCAACCTAAGCAACCACAATTACAGGTAGTTAAGTCACATCAATTAAAGTTATAAGGATCATAACCTAGTTACATAGACTTCTACTAGTTATAAGCAATAAACGAGTTTTTATCGACAAGCACCCAATCCAATAACAAAGCAAACACATCGACAAAATCATAAAAACTAATAAAACTTCATAAACATGGCTAACACCTAAGGGTATTAGCCCATAATCTCTGTAACAAAATACAAAAATATAATCAAGACGAATAGAGTATTAAACATAAAGAATATGATATGCTAACCGAATGATTAAGTAGTATAACAATGATAAGAGATGTTCTTCAAGTATAATTGGGTCTTCAAGGGTGATCTTTTGCTGTTTTGAGAGGCTTTGATCGTCTGGGAATGGCCCTAAGGGTTCCCAAAGATGCCCTAATTCGTTAATGAGTTTGGTATTTATAGATTCTGAAATCTGGGTCGATACGGCGCATCTAGAGAGTTAGATGCGCCGCATCTATAAGTAAACGTAGCCTCCAAGTCTGAAACTGACCCGATATGGCGCATCTATAAATCTGATATGGAGCATCTCCTAATACGGCGCATCTAAAGACCTGATGCGCCGCATCTCCTTCAGATACAGGTAGATCTCCTTTTTCTCTTTCCGTGGCCGCTTGAATCAACTAAAACGGAGTCCGGATGAAGATTTTATGGCCAAAATACGAAAGCATCTTCAAGTGTCGACTTGTAATCTTGACTTCTTCATTAAGCTTCTAATCTCCACTTGATTTCTTGGTAAGGATTGTGTATGGCCGATACGGCGCATCGGATTGGTCCGATGCGGCGTATCTGGAGTAGAACAAGTTGGTTCTTCTACGTTGACCAAAGTTTCATATGCGACACATGATAAAATTAGATGCGGCGCATGCTTCAAAGTCAGGCAATGGTCTTTAATCTCTTCAATTCAGCAGACTTTTCCAATCTTGATCATTTTGCTCCATTTTCCGTCCGAAATCATTAACTTTCACCTAATGCTTGTTTATAACTGAGAATTACAAAAGTAAACGATTAAGTATCAATTCTCATATAAAGTGATATAAAACAAGTCAATAATATAGGATAAATGATGCTAATAATATGTCGTTATTTGATGTCATCAATTCATCAAACACGTTTACCACTTGAGCATCACCATCTTCATCATCCATCACCAATGCAACATACGGATTGGATGTAGTAACATTAACTTCCTTAGAAGCATTACCAGTAGACTTCAACTGAGACGACGATGTAGATGCATTACCCATAGTAGGAGCTCCCTTCTTAGGTTCACTAGTAGCTGCCTTAGGAACAAATTTAAACTGTTTAACCGAAGTACCAACATATTGATTCCCATTAGTAGCCTTACTTTTACCCTTCTTCTTTTTTTTCTTTCCCACCTTTTGGAAACCATCAGCATCCAACTCCACAGAAGGAGTAGCAACATGAGAGTTAGAAACAGTAGAAGGGCTAACCACTTGTGTAGGAGGCCTCACCTCCTGTTTAGGACATTGATCATGATTATGACCAAAAACTTTGCACAAATTGCACCTGCGGGGGCCTCCATTCATATTCAACACGTAATATCTCTTTAATAAAACCCTCCCCATTAAGAGAAGGGAAACCAATCGTCACATCCTCCACAAGATCAGATTCAAATTGACCTCGATAAGACATCTAGCAAAACTACTTCTACCCCATGAATCCTTGCACATCGAGCTAGTGTAAGAATCCATCATAACAAGCTTTCCAATGAAAGAAGCAATCAATCTAGTACCCTCCTCTTCAAACACTTGAAGAGGAACATCATGCAATTTAACCCATACCGGAATGCTAGTCATTTCTTCCTTACGCAAACAAGTATCCATAAACCATTTCTTAAGAATAATTGGAGATTTGCGAATCATCCAAGGGCCTTCTTCCAAAACAGCTTCTAGACCAACCAATGTATCAAATTTAAAGAAAAAGAAACCTTTGGAATTCATCATAATCCTTTTAAGACCATGTTTCACCCAGTTAGTCCTAGCATAGTATTCAACAACAGGAAACACCATTCTTTTTCCAATAAAATAACCATATAAGGTATGTTCCAAACGAGAATTTACCTTATCAACCACATTACGTGGAATAGAGATGTTAACACCCTCATATAAGAGTTCAGGAACAGGAGACTCTTGAGACGATCTAACAACAGCCGTAAACTTCACACAAAGACCTTTTAGTTCATCCATTACCCTTATACGAACTTCAGTATCCAACAAAGCCCAAATTGGATATTTGCCCTCTTCAATTCCCTGAAGGAAATAAGCAGCTTCCTCATTGCAAGTAATCGACACATCACCAAACAAAGCTTTGATATAATCAAGACCAGTAACACCATTAAGACCAGATTCGGTTTGAGAAGCATTATCCAAAGCCGATCCATCCTTAGTAGCATGTATAACATCATCATGAGCATGAGAAACCTTCACCTTAGGATCAGAATATCCCGAAGAAGAAGTGACTCTAACCGAATCACTTGGTAAACCTTGTTGTACGATAGAAGTATCCTTCCCCCGACCTGGTCGAGGACGTCGCATAGTTACCTTAGACATATCACGTATGTCATCCACATTAGTCTTAGCAGCAACTGAGCGTAGAGGCTCAGCATTCGACTCTCCCAAATTATCCATCCCAAACAGCCCAAATAAACCCTAATGAAACAGCACCAGCAGATCACTAAAGGAACAAGAAGTAAATACGCCTGAACTTCAAAACAAAATGAGTAAAAACGTAGCAGATTAGACCAAGAACAAGCCAATCGGTGGCTAATAGTTAAAACCCTAGTAGCAGATTTGACAAGTTTGTTATCGTATTCATCGATGACATTCTCATTTACTCCAGGAGCAAGGAAGAGCACGGGGAACATTTGAACACCATCTTAGAACTATTGAAGAATGAGCACCTGTATGCTAAATTCTCCAAGTGTGAGTTCTGGATGGAGTCGGTAAAATTCCTTGGACATGTAGTCAACAGTCAAGGTATTCATGTCGACCCTACCAAGATCGAGGCGATTAAGGATTGGGCTGCACCAACGACATCGACAGAGATTCGACAATTTTTAGGTCTTGCGGGTTATTATAGGAGATTTATTGAAGGTTTTTCCTCAATTGCCAAACCTTTAACCAAGCTGACACAGAAAAACAAGAAATACAAATGGGGTGAAGATGAAGAGGAGGCATTTCAGATATTGAAGCAGAAACTTTGTAGTGTACCAATATTGGCGTTACCAGTGGGAACCGAAGATTTTGACTCAAGGGTTTAGGTGCAGTGCTTAACATGTTTTATCTCAGGTCCATAAGGCGATAGAAGGTTGGGAAGCATAATTGAGTCTTTTGCATAATTGAAGAGTTGCTTTTATTATAAACCATTCGATAACTTTTGAACGCTTTATGTTTATGTACTGATGTTTGGGACCATATTATGTTGTAAAAGTCTGAATTTTCTTTAATATTATCGATTGGTGTTGTTTTTCAAAAATGTCTCATTTTAGAGTTCGTTTTCTATGACTTGGACTGTGAAACTAATAAGTAACTCCCCAAATTTCTATTCCGTTGCATATCCAAATTTTGGGGTGTTACAGATTGGCATTAGAGCCTAAGTTATAGAGAATTAGGTTGCATTCATTACCTAAACTATAACTATTTTTGACACTGAGACTTCCCCTATCGCCTTAGAGGTTTTACCTGCGTTTATGACTTATTTTTCTTGGGCATAGTTAATTATATAAATGATTATTTATATACTATATATATTTACTGACCGTATATGCCTACCTTTTTCAGGCATTATGTCACTTCCTGCCTCCCTAGATCATGCACCACCATCACCTGACCATGCAGCAGATGCACCAGTTGTACCAGAGGTTGCACCGTTATCGCCTGAGCATGCACCAGTTGTACAGTAGATTGTACCACCTTCACCTGATCATGGACTGACACTACTAGAGCAGGATCCCGAAGAGGAAGAAGATCCACTAGAGGATCATGAGGACCACTAGAGGATCATGAGGAGGAACCTCAGGAGGATTTGGAGGAGGGTATGGATGATGATGACATAGAGGTGGATCCTGAGGAGGAACCTCAGGAGGATTTAGAGGAGGAACCTCAAGAGGATTTAGAGGAGAGTATGGATGATGACACAGACGAGATGCCGGGTTTAGAATGAGGTTTACATTTTGATGATGAGGAGGATCCTGAGGAGGACAATCAGGAGGATCCTGATGACGAGGAGGTCAAGACGTTTTTGATGGTTCCCTTTACACCACCACATACTACTGCACCATATAGATCGCCTGCACCACCACTACCAGCCTCACTTGCCCGAACACCTACTCCTGATACTTTCGATTCATCCACAAGATCACCTACACCTGTATCTCCTGCACCTGAGACTTCAGATTCATCCACTAGATCACCCACTCCTGTATCTCCAACACCAACTACCAGAACACCCATACCACCTTTACCCTTACCTGCACCCTCCGCTCATTACCACCTGTCTCCACTTATACTTCCTCAGCCTAGTAGCACTATCCCTCCCCGCTCAGCTCGGATTAGTGTTAGAAGGCCTAGAGCCCTTTCTCCAGACCTACTGGCTTCTATAGCCAGAGACAGACTGATGCCACCTCGTAAGAGGTTTTGCTTTGTATATGCACCCTTGACCAGAGACTCAGATTCGGATGACTTTGATTTGAACACCATAACTAGAGCTTCCACACCAGCTACTACACCAGTTATTCACCGTCAGACTCTATCGATACTACCTCTACAGAGTGGCCGAGTCCAGAGTACATTCGAGGTTGGAGGTACTTCCACAGCTGTTCCTGGCGGACCACCTTCTACAGTGCGCCCTTCCACCAGAGTGATTGACAGATTAGAGCTTCATGACCAGGAGATTCTCTTCTTACTGAGGAGGGTAGAGGTGTTTGACCGTGCCCGAGTTGGGGACTTGGGGGCACGAGACGACATGGGGAGAGACTTAGGATCCATGATACTCCGCTATGAGGAGATTCGTAGATGGGCACGAGATGTGCATCGAGATATGGGGGTGATGGCAAAGGATTTAGGTTTGGACGGTGCTGCCATTGCACAATTATGGGATCAGGAGACTGCCACTGATGGAAGAGTTAGCGACCTCAGGGGGAGTTGGATGAGCATCAGACTAGGGTTACTAACATTCAGAGTATCATGGATAGCTATCCACCCGATCAGAGAGAGGTATTGAGGGTCGAGGTTAGTGAGCTATGATTAGGTGTAGAGACGATACAGCAGGGATTTCAGCGGATCCGTAGTATGCTACGGAACATAGGACTTATGATGATCGGTTTGCATAACTGATTGATTCGGGATACAAATGGGGGACGTAGCCTGTTGACTTTATTTCACCAGATAGAGGATTGTATCACTGCATTAGAGTAGAGACCAGCTGCCTGACCACCAGCAACAGGACCACCATCAGCAGGACAGCCAGGACCCTCAGGCGGTCCACTGTAGATTAACATTTGTTTCTTTTTAGCTTTCTGATATTGTATTACTAAACTGAGAGTCTCGTTTAGTAGAAATGCTATTGAATTTTATACTGTACTTCATTTTTTGTGAAACAATGCAGAAAGTATTTAATCTACTTTGTTTTATGATGATTTTTGCTATTCTGGAAATGTTACTCTATGTTGTTATGGTTGTTTTTATTGTTGTGTTATTCTTGTGCATATCGTGACATTTGACTATATTCGGATACTTATTATGTGTACCTTGTGTTGTTAATAGAACCATGCCGCCTAGAAAAATAAGTAATGCTACTATTCAAAGTATGATTCAAGAGCAAGTAGCTGCCGCACTTGCAGCTGCTGTCATAGCTAGAAATGCTGGACCTGTAGAGCAGTAGGAGGTGATGGACATGTTGGAGAAGTAGGGGGTGCTGGATCAGCAAGTGTTGCTGCAGTACACAGTTGCACTTACAAGGAATTCCTAAACTGCCAGCCTACTTACTTTAGGGGGACTGAAGGAGTTGTTGCTTTGATTAGATGGTTTGAGAGATCAGAATTAGTGTTTAAGATCAGCAAATGTGCTGAGGATGACAAGGTTCAGTATGCTGTTCATACCTTGTTGGATGGAGCAGCTTCTTTGTGGAACTCGTATGCACAATCTGTGGGCATCGAGACTGCTTGTGGGATATCTTGGGCTGATTTGAAAGCTATGATGTCCAGCAATTATTGTCCTCGTATTGAGGTGAAAAAGATGGAGGTCGAGTTCTGGAATCATGTAGTGAAGGGAAACGATATTAATGCTTATATCAACCGATTTCAAGAACTGGCAGCATTGTGCCCGTCTATGGTATCAATAACTCAAGACTTGATTGATAGGTTTATCTAGGGACTTCCGCGTAGCATTCAGGGGAATGTGACATCATCAAAACCTATGGTCCTTGATGACGCTATTCAGATTTCTCAAAACTTGATGGATCAATTCGTGCGATTTGGAGCTGTTTAGAGTACCAACACTAGCAACAACAACAATCCAAACAAAAGAAGGTAGGATGACAACAGAAGGGGGGACAACAACAACCCCCAAGGCCGTAACAATGACCACTAAAATCATGCAAACTGAAGAAAGGAAGCCGCTAAGGCTTATGTGGCTGTCCTAGCAGAAGGATGAGACTATACTGGACCACACCCTTTTTGCAACCGCTGCAAGTTGCACCATACTGGTTCCTACACTGTCAAATGTCATGGGTGTGGAAAGACAGGCCATCAAGTCAAATTCTGCAGGAATAAGGGTCCTGCTACTGGCAGCAACACTTAACCAATTGTCACTTGCTAAGGGTGCGGAGAGAAGGGTCATTTCCAGAATCAATGCCCTAAGAAGAACAATCACCGAAACACTGGAGCTCGTGGGAGAGCGTATGTGATGGGAGACAAGAATGCTCAGATAGGCCCGAAGGTGGTTACGGGTATGTTTTTACTCAACGGCCATTATGCTTCCATTTTATTTGATTTGGGTGCCGTTAATAGCTTTGTATCTACTTCCTTTAGTTATTATTCCTTCGACCTTAGATACTAAGTATGACGTTGAAATAGCCGATGGGAGAATTGTTAGTACTGACTCTATCTTACGTGGTTGCACTCTTAACCTTCTAGAACACCCTTTTAATATAGACCTTTTGCCTATAGAACTTGGTGGCTTTGACGTTGTCATTGGCATGGATTGGCTATCCGAACACCATGCCCGGATTATTTGTGATGAAAAGGTGGTACATCTTCCTTATAATGGCGAAACCCTAATTGTTGGCGGAAATCTTAGTAAACCTTGGTTAAGTATCATTTCATTCATGAAAACTCGAAAGTATATGGAGAAGGGATGTCAAGTGTTTCTGGTACAAGTAACGTAGAGTAAACCAGAAGTGAAACAATTGGCAGATGTGCCTATTGTTCGGGATTTTCCAGAAGTATTCCCAGAGGACTTACCGGGAATCCTGCCTGTCAGACAGGTAGAATTTGTAATCGAACTAATGCCTGGTGTAGCACTAGTGGCACGTGCACCGTACCGCTTAGCTCCATCGGAGATGAAGGAATTGTCTGATCAACTACAAGAATTGTCGGATAAAGGATTTATTCGACCGATCTCGTCACCTTGGGGAGCCCCTGTGCTATTTGTGAAGAAAGATGGGTCGTTTCGTATGTGCATTGACTATCGTGAACTCAACAAGTTAATCATTAAGAACTGATACCCCCTTCCTGGAATCGATGACTTGTTCGACCAACTCCAAGGTTCCAGTGTATACTCTAAGATCGATCTACGATCTAGATACCACCAGCTTCGAGTACGAGAAGAAGACATCCCCAAGACTACATTCAGAACCAGATACGGACATTATGAGTTTCAAGTAATGCCTTTTGGTTTAACCAACGTACCGGAGGTATTCATGGATTTGATGAATCGGGTGTGCAAGCCATCTCTTGACAAGTTTGTTATCGTATTCATCGATGACATTCTCATTTACTCCAGGAGCAAGGAAGAACACGGGGAACATTTGAAGACCATCTTGGAACTATTGAAGAATGAGCACCTGTATGCTAAATTATCCAAGTGTGAGTTCTGGATGGAGTCGGTAAAATTCCTTGGACATGTACTCAACAGTCAACGTATTCATGTCGACCCTACCAAGATCGAGGCGATTAAGGATTGGGCTGCACCAACGACATCGACAGAGATTCAACAATTTTTAGGTCTTGCGGGTTATTATAGGAGATTTATTGAAGGTTTTTCCTCAATTGCCAAACCTTCAACCAAGCTAACACAGAAAAACAAGAAATACGAATGGGGTGAAGATGAAGAGGAGGCATTTCAGATATTGAAGCAGAAACTTTGTAGTGCACAAATATTGGCATTACCAGAGGGAACCGAAGATTTTGTAGTATATTGTGACACTTCACTCAAGGGTTTAGGTGCAGTGCTTATGCAGAGGGAGAAGGTTATTGTCTACGCTACTAGACAACTGAAGGTTCACGAAGAGAAATATACAACTCATGATCTGGAGTTGGGCGCTGTGGTATTTGCACATAGGATTTGGAGACACTATTTATACGGTACTAAATGTATAGTGTACATGGACTACAAGAGCCTTCAGCATATCCTAGATTAGAAGGAGTTGAATATGAGGCAACAAAGGTGATTGGAGTTATTAAGTGATTACGACTGCGATATTTGTTATCATTCGGGTAAGGCTAATGTTCTATTTTTTTGGTAAAAGTGATTTTTCACCCTGGTAAAATTCATTACACCAAAAACATTGAAGTACAAAGGATGAGGGTGTAACACCCCAACCCGACAAGGGTAAAGATATCACAACAATGGATACTTATCAGATCACAACAAAGCATACTAATACAGTAATACAAAAATTCAAGGATTTCAAATGAAATATTGAATCTAAATGGTTACAATTAAAACTTCCAAAACTAATTCTAAAACATAATGTCTTCAATCCAACTCTAACCCAGCATAGCAATCCAATCTTCTAAGCCCAAGGTGCACTCTTCACTCATTCCCAGCTTCCTACTAATACCTGCCGCGTGAAAAAGAAAACGCGGCTGAGCTACGAGAGCTCAGTGAACAGATATATAGATAACTAGAAACGATAATGGATAATAGTACAAGTAAAATCGGGAATGCAGGTCATACCGATACGAAATCAAAATGAAAGGAATGAGAAATGGATCATGAATAAAAGAAAAGCACAAAAGTGAATAAGATTTAAGAAAAACAAGAACACAGGAATCTATCACGAGCCCAGATAACATAGCATACAAATAATAAACAAACCTGTGTAGAGTGATCAGCTCTCCGATAATGTGAAAGACGTGTATCGCACACACCATCAGTCACCAGATATAATAAACAAATAATAATAAACATAAAAATATAAACAGATAACAGATAACAGGTCAAATCTAGAGTGCACCCATACGCCCCACAGACAAATCAATAATCATAATTATAATGGCCATAGCAAATAATAAATAAGGGACGGAACAGGTCATCACTCTCCTGCCCTAGAGTCATGTCAGAGGTGCGTCAATGACATGGACATGAAACCCTCATGCCTAGTGATTGGCTCGGATATCAAACTGTCAGGTCAAAGGTCAAATGTACTAGCATAATTAGGAAGTCAAATCTTAAGGGTACATGGCAAAAGGTTCATGTCAAACAGTTTAGAAATAAATGTCAAAGGTTCAAATCAAAGTTTATCAAATTAAGTTTTATATCAAAGTTTAAGTTCATATTAAAAGGGCAATATCAAAAGGTTTTCAGGAAAGAGCTTTTCACAAGTTCATAATTAGAATTCGTAGCAAAAGTTCAGTTGGAAAGGTTTCTATTTAAAAGTCCATTTAAACAATCCTTCAAAAATGGTTTCCATAACAACTGGTCTTACAAAATAGTTTTCTTCAAAATGGTCTTCCATAACTTTTAATAGCTTTCATTAAAAGTGGTTTCGTTTCTTTTTAAAATAACCTTTCCCAAACAGTTTCATATATGGTTTAATAACAGTTCAAAATCATTTAGGTTCAAATAAGGATTTAACAGATTAAAGTTTATATCAAAATAAATCAAGTATATCGGATTTCGGTTCAAAACAAGATTTACATATCAGGATTCAGGACAATAGGTCAAAACAAAGAGATTTAATAAAGATTCAGAACAAGGGAACACATCAAGGGTTCACAAATAAACGATCACATGAAAGGTGCACAAACAGGAGGGAACATAGCAATGGCATAGGGAATCCTAAAAGAATCAAAATACGAAATCAAAAGAAACGAAGGCACCTTACTATAGAAGGGCAGAATATCTGTACCTTATTATGAATGCAAGAACACAAGAGTAGCAAAACTGACAAGGATCAAACCACTCCCTCTTCAAACCTAAAGGAGTAGAGGACAGAATATCAAAGGGGTTTCAGTTATCTTTCCATTTTAACAACTTCCTATTTTTAGTTACTTTCCAGATTTAGTAAGTTATTAATATTACAGATTAGGTTAAGTTCTTATTTCAAGATTATTATAGAATTTAAGTACATTTTATCAAGTTACAAAAGTTTAAGGGTAATTATGACAAGTATACATAGTTCAGAGTTATAATTGTAAACTCATTAGATTCAAAGGTTTAAAATGAAAATACTTTAAGTTACTGATTTAATACATACTTCATTCAGAATGACACTTTAATCTCTTAAGTTTTACAATTTACAGTTTATACCCCTCTAGTTACAATATTTACAAAACTAACCTTATATTTACATAATTTATGATTTAATCCCTCTAATATCCATATTTACCAAACAAGCATCTTATTTTACTAAATTACAGAGTGTCATATCAAAATTATCTATTGTACGAATTCAGCCCCTCAGATTTCAGAAATTACACCATTAGTCCCTTAAGTTTACAAAACTTATACATTAAATCATAATTCCATAATAATTACACAATAGGCCCATAAATACTCAAAATTACACAAAATACTCTTAATATTATTATTTACTCAAAATAACATCAAGTTTCTAGAAATTACATTTCTAGTCCCTCAAGTTTAATTAATTATAAATCGGATTAATAATTATATATATTTACCCATTTAACCTTTTAAATACAAAATTTACATATGGACCCCTCATTTAATATTTTATACGAATTATACCAGGCCTCAAATAACTTACAAAAATATCCCATGAGTTTTAAAAATTACAAAACAGCCCTTATACTTTTTATTTTTAAATCGTTATAAAAACATCACAAAATAATACAAACCCTAGAATTAATTCCAAATCATGACACCATCATTCTTAACAACCTTAAACATCATTTATGACCAGAATCTCACACCAAAACCCTAACCCTAACTCCTTTCCTTTTTATTTTATTTCTTTTCTTTATTTTCTAAATTAGCGATTACAACACAAATTCACAAAGCAAGATCCAAGCCTCAAAAATTTTGAATTAGCATTTTTCTGAGATCTTATATATTATATAGAGTCCACATAAAATAGTGCTCATGCCCAGAAAATTCGTATATAATTATTTAGAGTTTTATGGCGTTTTTAAGGTTTAATTCGCAAATAATTCATATAGCATGCATGGTTCGGTTTTAACATTTTATTTAGACCTTATATGATGTAAGAGACGTGAGAAAAATACCAAACCCAATATGGGACGCGTAGAAAGGGCTGAACGAATTTACACTTCTCGAATGGATAACAAGAACCAATAATTCCCCACGAGCACAAACGCGACCAACAAACCTTGTAATCAATTTTCGCAGATCATATATGATGTAAGGAACTCAGGAAAAATAGGAAACGAATTTTACAAGGGTCGTAGGAATCAGAATGAATTTTTACCTTACTTGTGAACAAAATTCGACAATAAAAGATTCAGGCCTCTATAAATCGAGTGGCTATTTTTCTTGGCTTCCTAGCACGACAATGAACTCAGGAAAATTGCTCTTGGACCTCAGAAAATTTGTATGGAATGAAAACAAATTGTTTTGGTGTTTTTGTATTCTCGGCAAAGTGAATTAGGAAGAAAAAGATATATAAAATATATGGGATGTGAAGATCCGGTTCTAAAGGGATGATAAGCTCAAGGATTGGCCCAAGTTTGTTAAGAAAATCAGATTTTTAATATACTTGATCATATCCTAATTTAGTTGTAATTATCCTCTCTTTTTATTAATTTAAAATATACCGAAATATATTAAAACAAATGTATAATCGGTTTTGGATATTTTTGTGGTGACATGTAATTTATTTTGGACATATAAAATTATTACAAAACTTGTCTTAACTTTATTTTAATTTATATGTATTTTATTTAATATTATTCGGATTATTTTGGTACTTATAATAACTTGTAATTAAATTCTTAAGTAGTGAGGGCATTTTGGTCATTTTACATGTTTCTGAGTTTCAGGTATTACAACTTCTTCCCCACTAACAAAGAAATTTCGTCCTCGAAATTTGCAGGAAGCAGAAAGAAAATAGAACGGAACTAAACAAAGACATACCAGACCTAATAGATAATAATCGGATTCTCTCGGAAGAGACGTAAGAATTACACAGGATTTTGACGGATATGCCTTCCACAGGGATTGATTTGACAAGTCAGATTAGAACGTACAGGAATAGATTAACGACCACATCAATTGATAGAAGTTCTATACCAGAACCTAAGATTTTTATCGGGAGTCCGGAGGTCGGAAGAAGGCGTGACTAGAATCCAGCTGTATCAATTTGTATAACGGCGAAAGCAGGTTACGCGTAAAGGTAGAATGAACTTAAAGTCTCACTAACGCAGATGATCTCAAACAGTTATCAGGATTTCTAAAGTCCTAAGGCACTTCTCGTAATATCCTATGCCCACAACAAGTGCACGTTATATGATGTAAGTATTATCACGTTGGCCAGACGTCATAATACTGGCATCGTATAAATATGCCCTCATGATGGTCATACTTGATTCCAAGTCGTGAACAAACTAATCTATCTTATCCCACCTAGTCTTCCTACGGTCTCAGAGGTCACAAAAAATCAAATACCTTAACTAAGAGGAGAACGAATCACTCGAAGGAGTTAACGGAACCGATCTAGAATGTTTATCAGAAATTGGGCACATCATCAAAAGCATCAGGTCATCCATCATTCGTCAAATTTGACATATCAAAGCCATCGTCCTACATACGCGGAATGAACACAAAGCGGAATTACTAATAGAGAACCTAAACCATTCAAAGGATTTTATCATCAGGTAACCGAAATTTAAATAGGTCAAACGGAAGTGAACTACGTCATCCATTCAATACATGCTCTTAAATCTCTCTCGATTCCAGGCAGTCTGTCTATGTTTGTCCATATGGTCATCTGGTGAAAAGGATTTATAACTTGAGCCCGATCCCTCAGGCCTTCGGTACTTCTTCTTGGACCATGGTGTGGTAACATGAATCTCTGACCTAGTCGCTGTGTATTTCCCATTCACGAGCCTGCTTCTACTCTCAATTCATCTTAGTACAACTAAAGTGAATAGAGAAGTAAGGCTGTGTGTCTATGACAGGTCTCCTAGCGCAAATCGAAATTCGCCAACTCTGATTGCTGTCGTCACCGGATGCCTGGTAGTATTGTCTGCTACAATCTCTGAAAGCCAAGCAAATTTACTCGTCCAGAACAAAGGGTCATTCCTTAATACGAAAATGGTCTACATGTTCCTCGTTCGTCTCAGAGCACAAACATGTTGTCCTACTATGACAATTGTCCAATTACTCGTGCAAACATGATTCTTATTAACCAATACTATTGGCATTATTTAAGACTCACAATGGTCACAATGAGTAAGAAAACAGTTTTCATGAATCGTTTCAGGGAAAACTTCATATCTAATTCGTATCACCAATCTTTACGAATAAAACTAAAATACTTTACGGAAGTTGCTCTCAGTTAGTCATCTCCTATCTTAGGAGTTCTCGTGGTTGCTTCTTCAGTCCTTCAAACATTAAATGAGATTGTCTGATACAGGGTTTCAAGGTAGAACAATTTAATCAGTGACACGTAGAATTGAAAAGTGATTACGGTTTAAAATTACGGTTAGGTTTACGATTGTTGATACGCTGACGCAAAATTTTCTCTTTCGTCTTCATAATTTGATAGGGGTATTCAAGGTGGACAAAAACATGTCTCATCAGCTTCTTCAATCTCTCAATCATGGTTCGTCGGTTGATATCGGTTCAAAGTTAAATTTACTTCTCAATCAGGAGAGATACCCAAAAGTTTCATCAGAAAGCACCAGAAAATTTTGTACAACAAAACTTCCAATGTCAAAGCTTTCTAATGGTGGATACTAATAGGTGTCAGGAGAATTTGACGATCAAAAGAGATCAGGTAAGTATTTCCATAGCAGTTTTAAGCTTAACATATCTGAGCGGTTAAAGGTTATCATAGCAAAAGTAGGGTGGGGCAGATTTAAGGATCACATTTCAATTACGGTAGTCTTATGGTAGCTCTTACGAAGATGTAACACCCCCATTTTCGGATTACGCAGCGGAATATAAGCTTGGGGTGCTACTTCATGGTTCACCGTCATGGAAATAGAAAACGACTCGAAAAGAGACGTTTTTAAATAAAAATTGTTATCATTCATTTATTTAATATCAGAGTACATAAGATAGGTCCCAGAGGGAGGTTTAGAAATACATGATAAAAATTACATTATTTATTGAATGATAACAAAGTGGACACTCTTTTTATTTTAAGAAGAAAGTCCACCGCCGCTCCGTGCCATTAACCATACTTCTAGATACCTGAGATAAACATGCTTAAAAAAAGTCAACACAAAGGTTGAGTGAATCTATAGTGTTTAAAGTTATAATCAGTTTGAACACAAGCCAAAATATGAAAAATCAGTCATATCGTAATTCAGGAAATATTACACTAAACCTCATGACACGCAATGCGTTAACAGTTTCCAGATTCCACAAACATGATTGAAATGAGAGTGGTCTCGCCCCCGAGTTAAAGATATCAAATATAATGCATCTGCCTAACCGGCTACCACGAAGATATCCATCCGGTTAGAACAAATGGGTCGTAAGGCCAATAGATCTATTCACATATTCGCGCTCACCCAGCAGGTGACTAATGGTGCATGATATGAGGGTCTTTTAAATAAATAATTCAATCTCAACAATAACGAACAGTTAGCCTAGTGTAATAACAATCAGGAAAATACTTGTGTTCGGTTTAATAGCATGTATCTCCCCACATATTTGGAAAACACGTAAGTAAAAAGTGGGACTATAAACTCACCTGAACAATCTGGATGGAAAACAAAATGAATTACAGTTGATAAACGTCTCCGGCTTGCAACCTGAATTGGTTATGTCAAGTTTCTCAGTAATTGTTTCTTAATATATAAGTTTTTATTATTCGTTTCGTTATTTGGTTTGTTGTTTAATTGAGCCAATATGTAGTTTCAAAAGTAATATTTTATTATATTTTCTTATCTGTAAGATTCGGTTCCGTCCGTTCGTTATATGGATACTTCGTTTGTTAGTTACGGTACAAAACGTATATTAAGTTTAAATAAAACTTAATAATAATAATAATAATAATAATAATAATAATAATAATAATAATAATATAATAATAATAATAATAATAATAATAATAATAATATAATAATATATAATAATAAAAATTAAATAAAATTAGGGTTTATAGTTATATTTTCATTTTAGACCCTCAAGTTTTTAGGTTTGGCAAGTTTTTACCCTCAACTTTAGAAAAATGACAACTTTTACCCTTGGACTTTAGTTATTTGTCACTTTATACCCTCAAGTTTCAAAATGTACACTTTTACCCCCTTAGGGATTTCCCGATCGCAAATCAAGTACAAAACAGAAAGTTTATATAGTTTTTGACAAGTTCAGCCCCTATGTTTCTAAGTATTTTTACCCGACATCCTTACATACCAAAAACAATTTGTTTCTAGTGATTCAAGCCGAGACCTTTTACGAAACCTTTTCTAAAGTGTGTATAAATGTTTTAAAAGTATTTTTGTAAAGTTTTAAGGGCTGAATCGAACCCACGAATTCAAAAATGAAAACAGAAAGTCGTATTTTAGTTTTACTCGTCACAGAAATTAACTCAACTTCAAACGCTTCGTTCTCTTTCGTTTCTCAACGAAAAACGTTGATTCTTTTTCCTACGTGTAGCCCTTTTAGTGTAATTTAACCATGTCAAAAACTAGAATTTTAGAAGTTCGTTTGATAGGGTAAAATAGCGTTCAAAGCAGAAGATCTGCTGCTGTTCGACAGAAGCAAAAAGAAAAAGAAAAACTTATTTTTGTGAAATCCGATTTTTAGACCATGTGTTTTTATGTTATACATAGTTATTCTAACATATATAGAGTGTTCTTAAACCATTTTTAATATCCTAGGTTTGTTAGATCTTTATTTCGAAATTATTCTTATATTTCTACTCGGTTTTAGATAAAAGGAACAAAAATTAATTTCTGATAATTCTGGGATATGTCACTTATTAAGACATGTTCTAATATGTATTTAGACATAAAATAGCTATATGAAAGTGGATGAAAAGGACTAGAACATACCTCTTTTGAAATGGTTGACTAGAGTTGGTTTTGATGAGTTAGGGTTCGAACTTAATCTCTATTGGTCCTAGCTTGCTTCTACTGCTTTCTTAGGGTTGTATGGACTTAATCTAGGCTATAGGGATCAGTGATGAAGTGGTGTGAGGCTATATGGGTTAGTTCGAATGGTTATGGGCATTCTAGGGTTTCATGTTGTGTTCTATTTATAGACGAGGGTTGCTGGAATTTCATGAAGGTGGTGAGGTGTTTTTATGAGTAAGGAAGGTGAGGTGGGTGGCTATGGTGGCGCCACAAGGAGGGGGAGAGGGTTTGGTGATGTGTATGCTTACTAATCATACACATATTTCATTTTCTAGATGAAGAGGATGTGTCTTCCTCATGGTTCACTCATTTGGTTTCCTTAAGGGTTAAGAATGCTAAGTACTAGTTAGATTAGGGTTATGATGGAACTAGGTGATGTAATTTGGCTAGTTATGGATCGAATTGTGCTTAAGAGTGTTGTACCTAGGGCTTTGTTGACTTGTAAACTAAGGTTTAGGGTAGACTTAAGGTTCCTAGATTTAAGACTTAGTTAGAAATAATTTTTGAATCTATATGACCTAATTTAATCCTAATCGAATTATATATAAATTGAGAAAAATAGTTTTTGTGCTTTAGGTAATTGTACTCTAGGCTAAGAAGACTTGTACTTATGTAAGAAAAATAAGAAAAATATATTTTTAATTATTTCTTAGTTTTCTATAATTTTTATGTAATTTTTATTATTCTTTATATACGAATAAATGAGTTTTTATAGTTTTATGCATTAAAAGGTTGTACATTTAGTTTAAGAATTTGTACACTTATTTTATAAATAAATAAACTCATTTTAATAATTAGTATGTGAAATTATTACATATTATGTCTTTATTAAGGTTTAAATATATATTATTGTGTTTTTATGATTCTATGCATTAGGGAGTTGTACTTTAAGTTTATGGAGTTGTACATATGTTAAATAAATAAATAAATTATTTTTATAATTTATTGTGTAAAAATATTACATAAAATATCATTTTAAATAACTACTATTAAGGTTTTATTTAGGATTTTATAAATATATAGTTTCATGCATAGAAGACTTGTACCTTAACTTTAGTAAGATTGTACTATAATTTAGAATATGAGAAAAATGTAATTTTTATAATTTATTAAGTTATGAAAATTATATGTTAAGTTTTGTTAAGTTAAAAGTAAATAAATGAAATTTTTAGTTTATATGCATTAGGTACTTGTACTTTAGGTTTAAAGACTTGTAAAAATATTTAATGAGTTTAGGAAAAATAATTTATAAAAGTTATGCATGAATGGTTTGTAATTTATGCTTTGAAAATAAATATAGATAAGGTTTTATTAAAGATTTTATAAATAAATGGTTTCAAGCATAAAGGACTTGTACTCTAGCTTTAAATGACTTATACATTTATATTTTATAAAAATCTTATATAAATAAATTAGGTTTTGTAAGTTTTGTACATAAAATCATAATTACCTGAAATTAGGGTTTTACCGGGAGTTATTATGGAATTAGGGTTCCTATGCTTTAGATACTTGTACATTAATCAGATAATTTGTATTTTAGTATTTCTAGGGTTTTGTTGTTCATAAATGTTGTTATGGTAGTTTAGAGTTTCATAAAATTATCATTAGTTAGGAATGTTCAGTTTTAAATGTACATTAGCGAAATAACGTAAAGTGATAAGTGGAATCTCATAACATTTCAGATTAAAGATGTTTACTTAGTTGAATACGAAATCAGTTAAGGTTGGGTTGCAAGCACGGTTATTCGGGATGTGATCTCCGTCACATAAGATAATAGTCACAATCTAAAATAAATAAAAAAAAATTTATACGTAGAAAAGGATAAATATTCCGAGAGATAGTTTATTTAAATAAGGGATTTTTCATAGTGGTTACAGAAGAGCCAGCCAATCAGTAATCAAAAGATCTCCAAAATCAGGTATATCAATAGTAAACAGATACGCAGGACGAATATGGTTATTAAACCAGACGGATAGTTCATATGTCAAAGTCGAGTACATGGTTCAGTATAGTGTGGAGATTTATAGGCGAACAATTTAAGGTGTTGAAACCTTATTAGCTATTTAGCACAAATGGCAGGTAGGTTGCGAATAATCGGTAATCATGGTAGGGGTTTCAAAATTATTTTAAACGCCAAGGCGAGACATAAGAGGATAGTCGTCAATATTAGATGATCAGTCAATCAATCCTTATAAGAACACTAGACTTCTTATGGAAACAGGGATGGTTAAGACGAAATTAAATAGTGTCAAAAGTTTCATAGATGATCATCGGAAGCAAGAAACAACTGACGGAATGTATCAAGTACATCATTGTCAAGGGAATTCTCAGAATGCCCGAAGAGGCATCAGGATGATTAACAAAAGGTTCGGAGGCTGGAGTTGGAATCTGAAAGCAAGGATCAAATAGTGTCGGATGACTACTATGCAATTTTCAATGCTTCAGGTTTTATTTAGGTTCAATTCTTAGGTGGTGCAAGGCATAAGCTCTAAATTTCCAAGTGTGATTTCAATAGGCTTTAACCAAAAGCAAGGCACGAATCAGAGTGATGCGGAAGCAATGCTACTTAAACAAAATACCTTATAATCTACCCATTCCTCACTGGTCAGAATTTAAGTTCCTATAGGGAAATCCTAAAGCAAATTCTCAAAGGTTGTCCTACGAGCACCTACAGTGGAAACTTAGTGGTCCAGGATTCACAGGTCAAGGGTAAATGTATTACGAGTCGCAGCCTGTTAGCTCTGATACCATAAATTGTAACACCCCAACCCGACAAGGGTAAAGATATCACAACAATGGATACTTATCAGATCACAACAAAGCATACTAATACAGTAATACAAAAATTCAAGGATTTCAAATGAAATATTGAATCTAAATGGTTACAATTAAAACTTCCAAAACTAATTCTAAAACATAATGTCTTCAATCCAACTCTAACCCAGCATAGCTATCCAATCTTCTAAGCCCAAGGTGCACTCTTCACTCATTCCCAGCTTCCTACTAATACCTGCCGCATGAAAAAGAAAACGCGGCTGAGCTACGAGAGCTCAGTGAACAGATATATAGATAACTAGAAACGATAATGGATAACAGTACAAGGAAAATCGGGAATGCAGGTCATACCGATACGAAATCAAAATGAAAGGAATGAGAAATGGATCATGAATAAAAGAAAAGCACAAAAGTGAATAAGATTTAAGAAAAACAAGAACACAGGAATCTATCACGAGCCCAGATAACATAGCATACAAATAATAAACAAACCTGTGTAGAGTGATCAGCTCTCCGATAATGTGAAAGACGTGTATCGCACACACCATCAGTCACCAGATATAATAAACAAATAATAATAAACATAAAATATAAATAGATAACAAATAACAGGTCAAATCTAGAGTGCACCCATACGCCCCACAGACAAATCAATAATCATAATTATAATGGCCATAGCAAATAATAAATAAGGGACGGAACAGGTCATCACTCTCCTGCCCTAGAGTCATGTCAGAGGTGCGTCAATGACATGGACATGAAACCCTCATGCCTAGTGATTGGCTCGGATATCAAACTGTCAGGTCAAAGGTCAAATGTACTAGCATAATTAGGAAGTCAAATCTTAAGGGTACATGGCAAAAGGTTCATGTCAAACAGTTTAGAAATAAATGTCAAAGGTTCAAATCAAAGTTTATCAAATTAAGTTTTATATCAAAGTTTAAGTTCATATTAAAAGGGCAATATCAAAAGGTTTTCAGAAAAGAGCTTTTCACAAGTTCATAATTAGAATTCGTAGCAAAAGTTCAGTTGGAAAGGTTTCTATTTAAAAGTCCATTTAAACAATCCTTCAAAAATGGTTTCCATAACAACTGGTCTTACAAAATAGTTTTCTTCAAAATGGTCTTCCAAAACTTTTAATAGCTTTCATTAAAAGTGGTTTCGTTTCTTTTTAAAATAACCTTTCCCAGACAGTTTCATATATGGTTTAATAACAGTTCAAAATCATTTAGGTTCAAATAAGGATTTAACAGATTAAAGTTTATATCAAAATAAATCAAGTATATCGGATTTCGGTTCAAAACAAGATTTACATATCAGGATTCAGGACAATAGGTCAAAACAAAGAGATTCAATAAAGATTCAGAACAAGGGAACACATCAAGGGTTCACAAATAAACGATCACATGAAAGGTGCACAAACAGGAGGGAACATAGCAATGGCATAGGGAATCCTAAAAGAATCAAAATACGAAATCAAAAGAAACGAAGGCACCTTACTATAGAAGGGCAGAATATATGTACCTTATTATGAATGCAAGAACACAAGAGTAGCAAAACTAACAAGGATCAAACCACTCCCTCTTCAAACCTAAAGGAGTAGAGGACAGAATTTCAAAGGGGTTTCAGTTATCTTTCCATTTTAACAACTTCCTATTTTTAGTTACTTTCCAGATTTAGTAAGTTATTAATATTACAGATTAGGTTAAGTTCTTATTTCAAGATTATTATAGAATTTAAGTACATTTTATCAAGTTACAAAAGTTTAAAGGTAATTATGACAAGTATACATAGTTCAGAGTTATAATTGTAAACTCATTAGATTCAAAGGTTTAAAATGAAAATACTTTAAGTTACTGATTTAATACATACTTCATTCAGAATGACACTTTAATCTCTTAAGTTTTACAATTTACAGTTTATACCCCTCTAGTTACAATATTTACAAAACTAACCTTATATTTACATAATTTATGATTTAATCCCTCTAATATCCATATTTACCAAACAAGCATCTTATTTTACTAAATTACAGAGTGTCATATCAAAATTATCTATTGTACGAATTCAGCCCCTCAGATTTCAGAAATTACACCATTAGTCCCTTAAGTTTACAAAACTTATACATTAAATCATAATTCCATAATAATTACACAATAGGCCCATAAATACTCAAAATTACACAAAATACTCTTAATATTATTATTTACTCAAAATAACGTCAAGTTTCTAGAAATTACATTTCTAGTCCCTCAAGTTTAATTAATTATAAATCGGATTAATAATTATATATATTTACCCATTTAACCTTTTAAATACAAAATTTACATATGGACCCCTCATTTAATATTTTATACGAATTATACCAGGCCTCAAATAACTTACAAAAATATCCCATGAGTTTTAAAAATTACAAAACAGCCCTTATACTTTTTATTTTTAAATCGTTATAAAAACATCACAAAATAATACAAACCCTAGAATTAATTCCAAATCATGACACCATCATTCTTAACAACCTTAAACATCATTTATGACCAGAATCTCACACCAAAACCCTAACCCTAACTCCTTTCCTTTTTATTTTATTTCTTTTCTTTATTTTCTAAATTAGCGATTACAACACAAATTCACAAAACAAGATCCAAGCCTCAACAATTCGAATTAGCATTTTTATGAGATCTTATATATTATATAGAGTCCACATAAAATAGTGCTCATGCCCAGAAAATTCGTATATAATTATTTAGAGTTTTATGGCGTTTTTAAGGTTTAATTCGCAAATAATTCATATAGCATGCATGGTTCGGTTTTAACATTTTATTTAGACCTTATATGATGTAAGAGACGTGAGAAAAATACCAAACCCAATATGGGACGCGTAGAAAGGGCTGAACGAATTTACACTTCTCGAATGGATAACAAGAACCAATAATTCCCCACGAGCACAAACACGACCAACAAACCTTGTAATCAATTTTCACAGATCATATATGATGTAAGGAACTCAGGAAAAATAGGAAATGAATTTTACAAGGGTCGTAGGAATCAGAATGAATTTTTACCTTACTTGTGAACAAAATTCGACAATAAAAGATTCAGGCCTCTATAAATCGAGTGGCTATTTTTCTTGGCTTCCTAGCACGACAATGAACTCAGGAAAATTGCTCTTGGACCTCAGAAAATTCGTATGGAATGAAAACAAATTGTTTTGGTGTTTTTGTATTCTCGGCAAAGTGAATTAGGAAGAAAAAGATATATAAAATATATGGGATGTGAAGATCCGGTTCTAAAGGGATGATAAGCTCAAGGATTGGCCCAAGTTTGTTAAGAAAATCAGATTTTTAATATACTTGATCATATCCTAATTTAATTGTAATTATCCTCTCTTTTTATTAATTTAAAATATACCGAAATATATTAAAACAAATGTATAATCGGTTTTTGATATTTTTGTGGTGACATGTAATTTATTTTGGACATATAAAATTTTTACAAAACTTGTCTTAACTTTATTTTAATTTATATGTATTTTATTTAATATTATTCGGATTATTTTGGTACTTATAATAACTTGTAATTAAATTCTTAAGTAGTGAGGGCATTTTGGTCATTTTACATGTTTCTGAGTTTCAGGTATTACAGAGGGTGACGTCACTCATCTTAGTCCCTTAGGACACTTACATAACCACTATATAAGAATGACACGCCATTCTTATAACTCACATATTAAACTTACATCCTATAATGACTAAAAATAATTAAATACCATACATCGTAACTCAAGTAAACACTTGGTTATTCTTAGTCATCATAGCGTTCAAGAACTTGCACCACGAAGAAACCTCCAAAACCAGGTTTCCGCACCTTCCAAATGGTACTCCAATCCATGAATAAAATGCATACATGCAATACCACACTTACTAAGTAGATAAGCAAACTAACACAAGTGATCCAAGTGTAGTTCACGTCATATAAACTCCAAGGCGATCATATAGGCTGGAACTAGTTATAAAAACAGGAAAAAGTCAGGAAAAAAGGGCCTTTCTCCCTCCCATCAGCTAGTACATGAATCGTCTCTACATATGAACACCCAATATCCGATGATACCAGGCCCACACACATGCATATTTCACTCACATCAACTTCCATGCCGCTCAGAAATCATCACCGAGTATGAAAACATCTTCATGAGATACATTTGCAAAAGAACATGGAACCATGAACTTATACGAAGAAGCTTAGAAAAAACAAGCTCCAAATGACTACCCAACACACCACAATTAACCCATAATTCAGCAGGTGTTACGATCATCATTAAATATATAATCACGTGCATGTGATAGCAGCAAATAAGTAGAATCAAACCCTAAGAATTAGGGTTTCAATCATATTCATCATCAACATAGGAGCAGCATACACAACTTCCAATCACAGGCGATAATAGGGTTTACCGAAACCCTAACTTCCAATACCATCGTATAACAGACCCAATAAATGCGAATACAGCCCACCATCACCAGGTCTTTGAACAATACGAATCAATAATCGACAAAAAGGGTTCAAAAAACACTAACTTCCAGAATAACGATCACAGGACCAACAATATAACCATTGCCAACAGTACTGTGACAGTAGGATAGGGTTTTTCGAACAAGTGTACCCTAAAACTTGACTTACATCCCTCTAAACCCACGTACATAATACTAACATCTGATGTAGACTGTCCAATCAACATATAAACCATAATACATGTTAACTTGCAATGTCCCTAGCAGATTCATCATCACACATCAGAAAATGAAAGAAACCAAACCCTAAAAAATAGGATTTAGTTTAGTGTTCAGCATAGTAGATCCCAAACAGTCGACCATAAATAAAAACCTAAACAAGGTTTTATAATTGTAAGTGCAGGTCCAACCAAACAAGAAACCACCATATCGTACCAAGCAATAACATAATACGATCTACAAAAGGCTTCTTAGTCGAAACCCTAAAGAAAAAACTATAACCTTAAAAAGTCCTAGATCGAATTAACAAGCAACGGTTTGAATAGGTGGTGAGAAACACTAAAGTTAAACACAACCAAACACAAATCATTGCAAGAAATCAGATTATAAGACGAATTAAAAGAAACCGATTGAATAAAGGGGATAATTAGGGTTTCGATAAAATATAGCAGAAAGCACGCCACCTCTTAGATAGGACACAGACCTATATAATCGATTGCATACCAATGAAGGTAGAGAGGCGATTAGAGAGGCTGTATTGGCCGGAAAAGGGAGGAAGAGATGGCGGCTTCAATCGTCCATAGAGAGAGATGTAATTCTAGCAGATGCCTTGAGCAAAAAAGAAACGATTAGCCTCTACGAGTTCGAGCTTTGGTTATGACCATTAACTCAAATCCTTAAAGCTCAAGAAGAAGCAGTAGAACAAGAAGATATCAAGAAGGAGAACTTAGATGGCATGATAAAGAAGAAATTCGAAACACGTTCGGATGGAACGTTATGTTTCGAAGGTAGGAGTTGGTTACCACTCTTTGGTGGTCTGCGAGATTTAATCATGCTTGAATCTCACAAGTTGAAGTATTCCGTTCACCCAGGTTCTGATAAGATGTATCAAGATCTGAAAATGCTTTATTGGTGGCCGAACATGAAAGCTGACATAGCCACTTATGTTGGCAAGTGTCTCACATGCACTAAAGTGAAAGATGAACACCAAAAACCATCTGGTCTACTACAACAACCGGAGATTCCCGTATAGAAATGGGAGCGAATCACGATAGATTTCTTTACTAAGTTACCTAGGACACCCAGTCGTTATGATGCAATTTGGGTAATAGACGATCGCCTCACCAAGTCCGCTCATTTTATCCCCATCAAAGAGACTTATGACATGAACCAATTTGCTAGACTGTATATTAAGGAGATTGTTTCTAGACATGGTGTACCGATCTCTATTATATCGGACAGGGATAGCAGATTCACGTCAAACTTTTGGAAGAAACTTCAAAGATCCTTAGGCACAAACTTAGATATGAGTACGGCCTACCACCCGCAGACAGACGGTCAGAGTGAAAGGATCATCCAGACTTTGGAAGACATGCTTCGGGCTTGTATTATTGACTTTGGGAGTGATGGGTCAGTCACTTGCCACTAGTCGAGTTCTTTTACAATAACAGTTACCACGCAAGTATTAAGGCATCACCCTTTGAGGCACTTGATGGTCGTAAGTGCCGAATCACAGTTTGTTGGAGTGAGGTTGGGGATTGTAAAAAACCAACTCACC
>CP139509.1:308494992-308514892 GCA_021014915.2 Artemisia tridentata subsp. tridentata
GACACTTGATTCTTCCAAAAGTTTGTCATCAATGCTCATGTAACCATCAAATATGAATCAGTTCACAAATTCCACACAACGGTTGGTGGGAGACTCTAAAACCACGGATAGAGCAGCAAGCATAACCTCGCTCCAAAAGTGTGTGCTTAGATGCTAAACCGAATACCCATTAAATACACAAAAAAGTTTTTTGAATAAGAAACCTTCAAAACTTAACTTTCAATACGATCATGAACAGCACCGAATGCAAATAACACCTGAAGGGATACAAAATAAACATCAAAGCTCCCCTTCCCAAATGCCATGCGATCAACTGGTGCACTCAAAACAAATCCACTATGGCTTGATTCAAATGTCATCATCTGCAAATGACTATACTCCACCATAGACGAGCACTAGGGTTCTGAAAACTCTAACATAACATCGATCCCAGCTAGAACATACCCATGAAGAGCAATAGAACCAGGAACAAATAAATCCAAGAGTTCACCAATCCCTAACGTACAACAATACTAACACAAGACCAGGAACAACAAACGGCAACATATTTACGCATGAAACATTGATAAATGTTGCCCAAACACCAGGTCAATATGTGTACCGACATCCAACACATCTATAATCATAACAGCATGTGTAACGAACATAGGCTTAACAATCCTAACCTCCAATCCCGTCATATACCAGACCAAGAATACGCGAAGACATCCAAACACCATCAGGTCTATGTGATATACGAACCAAGAACCAAAAAATAGGGTATTAACGAACCCTAACTTCCAGTACAATGACACAAAGCAGTTGCAAAACACAACCGCATGAACCAGCACCTCTCTCTTAACCCACATACCATAAACATCAATCCAAACAGGAACACGCATAAAACAAATAAACCATAGCGAGGGTTATTTGAACTTGATGAAAAACAAAACCCAAAAAGGGTTTCGTAGCTGTAAGGACCACCCAATGCACCATCAATCGATAATAGACAAAAACCCTAAAAGGGATTTGTATCATTAAGGACCACCACCAGATCTGCACATCAAATAACGAAACCCTCAAAGGGAATAATTAATTTGATGCGCAGCATAGAAAGAACATGATAAACCCTAAGAAAACCGACCAAAACATGATCGAACAGTTTAGGATATTAGGGTTTATATGTGAGATCGCCAAAACCATAGTCGAAACCCTAAAAACTCAATCACCATAAAATCGTCAAAGAAACGAATTAAAGAATGATTGCATATAAAGGATAGGTAGGGTTTCGGCCAATGATTATAAACATGAAAAAATTCCAGCCGCCATCTTCAAATAACACATCCCATAACCACGTATTGCATACCCAAGAACCAAATAATGATTAAGGAGTAGAGAGGACGTAGTGTATAGGATGATTTATGGCCGGATAATTGGAGGAAGATGGCGGCTGGTGGCGGCTGGAATACCTAGAGAGCGGATGGGAAGGCTGGTGGCGGCTGAAGCAGTTAGTACTGCTTGTTATGTTCAGAATAGGATTTTAGTAGTGCAACCTCATAATATGACTGCTTATGAACTTTTCAGAGGTAGAACACTTGCTTTAAGTTTTATGAGACCTTTTGGTTGCCATGTCACTATTCTTAATACCAAAGACCAATTAGGAAAGTTTGATGGGAAATCTGATGAGGGTTTCTTTGTTGGTTATTCTTTGCATAGTAAAGCTTTTAGGATGTATAATAAGAGCACTTGACATGTAGAGGAAAATCTGCACATTGAGTTTCAAGAGAATATACCAAATGTTGCAGGTGGTGGTCCAGATTGGTTGTTTGATCTTGATATGCTTTCAGAATCTATGAATTATGTGCCTGTTACAGGTACAAATACTAATGATAATGTAGGTTCAGAAGATTCTGATGAAGATCATATCTTGATGCCTATTCTGGAAGACAGTCCATTGTATGATTTTTCTTCAAAGAATGAAGATGTTCCATCATCAAGTGATGCTGATAAAGAGAAGAATGATGGTGAAAACAGTGGACAAGATGGTAAAGAAACAGAAGTTCCCTCAAGTAGTACAAATGGAGTTAGTATTGCTAAGCCAAATGGAGTTAGTACTACTGAGCCAGAAGATTCTACTGCTGGGCAAAGTAATCCTACTGCTGGTTCAAGTCATGCTACTGCTCCACAAATGGATTCCTTTGATTTGTTTGGAGCTGGTTTGCACAACATGCCAATGAATTATGAAGTTCCTTCTACTCCCCAAACTACAGTTCACAAGAATCATCCACTTACCAATGTGATTGGAGATGTACAATCTGGTGTAAAGACTAGAAGACAGACACAAGATCCAGATCATCATGGTTTTCTTAGTGTTATTTATGAAGAAAAACACCATGAAGATGAGAATGAATGTTTGTTTATATGCTTCCTATCACAGATAGAACCAAAGAATGTGCTCAAGGCATTAGAAGACTCAAGTTGGGTTGTAGCAATGCAAGAAGAACTGCTTCAATTCAAGATTCAGAAGGTATGGGTCTTAGTTGATTTTCCAAAAGGCATGAGGGTTATTGGTACTAAGTGGGTATTCAGAAATAAGAAAGATGAAAGAGGTATAGTGATAAAGAACAAAGCAAGACTTGTAGCTCAAGGCTATACTCAGGAAGAGGGAATTGATTATGAGGAAGTTATTGCTCCTGTTGTTCGGATTGAAGCAATAAGGTTTTTTCTAGCTTATGCTTGATTTATGGGATTCATGGTCTACCAGATGGATGTGAAGAGTGCCTTTCTATATTGTACAATTGATGAGGAGGTCTATGTTTCTCAACCTCCAGGTTTTATTGACCCAGATCATCCTGACAAAGTTTACAAGGTGGTGAAAGCTCTCTATGGCTTACATCAAGCTCCAAGAGCTTGGTATGGAACTCTGGCCACTTATCTATTGAAGAATGAGTTCCATAGGGGAAAGATTGATCAGACTCTTTTTATCAAGAAGAACAAGAGTGATATTTTATTGGTTCAAGTATATGTGGATGATATCATTTTTGGTTCTACCAAGAAGGAAATGTGCAAAGAGTTTGAAAAGTTGATGAAAGATCAGTTTCAGATGATGTGGGTTAGACATGGTGAACCATAAACGGCTCTTGGTAAAGACACATCAAATCCGTTGATAGCTGATAGTTTGCTAAAAACTATAAGTGGGCACAAATGTTTTCAAGTCCACATTGAGCTTATACTGTTTTTGAAAATTTTAAACAGTTTGTACTGATAGTTCAAACTAGCTTTGAAATGTGTTTATGCTCTATGATTCACCTCTCTCAGAAGGTAACACATCTGGAAGTGATGAGAGTCGATTTGAAACTAACTGAATTGATGGAAACTTGTACAAATTGTCATATTGGAAGCTGAGATCAAGAATCATAAGTTCAAATTCAAGTGATGGTGAAAATTCTTCCAAACAGGGGAGGAATACAAGTTTGTTCAGTTGCTGTTAAGATGATTATGTGACTCAGGGGAGGATATCAGTTCAAAATCAATGAAGGATATCAAATCAAAATCAATGAATGATGAAGTTAATCTGGAGTACTTATTGTTATGGTTTCTTCAAAGCTTAAAAGTGAAGAAAATTCTGAAGTGATTCAAGTTTGAAGATAAGTGTTTGAAAGAATTCCCCCCATCATCAAAGTTGGAGTTTAATTCGAAAAACTTAATGATTTGCACAGAAATCATAAGTTTAGGGGAGGATTGTTGGGAATTAAACCAACAGTTAGTACTGCCAGGTCAAAGTTACAACTGCTGAAGATTAACACTAACAGTACTAAGTCAGTTAGTACTGCTAGTACAGACGGTTAGTACTGATTATGAGATGAAGACAGAAATGTGTGAAGATAAATATAGAATAGATATTGTGTATATCTTATTGTTATAGTTTGATACGAATATGAGTTTACTTGTAAAGGACTTCTTGTGTTATAAAAGAAGATCCTAGGTTAGGGTTTCAGTAATCAGAACATACGTATTATTGTGAAAGCTTCAAGGTTGTAAAACCCTAGTGATAATCAAAGATCACTCGTAGTAATATTGAAGCTATTTGTTTTGTTAAACAATTGTGTTCATACTGCTGTTACATTCATTCATCACACAAACAATCACATACAATATCTTCTAAGTATTAGCTAGTAAATTCCGCGTGCTAGTTAATATATACTCAAAGTATCTTCAACACAAGGCGTGTGTTTAGATCCTATCAGTTATAAAGACTTGAGCAGAACAAGAATCAGGGAACATGACCCTGAGTACACAAAAGAAGAAATGGTTCAAAGACAATAGAGAATTGTTTTTACTGTAAAATATGTATATTCTTCTTTGTTGTAAATCAGCTTGTAAGAAGAAGCCATTTTTTGCTCACTTAAAAACTGATAATAGCTTAGGATATCTATGATTAGCAAGTTTTTGCTAAAGAACTGAATCGAAGAAACCCCTAAGCAAGATCCTGAAGACAGCAGACCCTGAGGGAATACTCAGGAGACCCTAGGCAATGTAGCTCCGGAGACCTTGAACATAAATGTTCAGGAGGTCATCATCAAACTATGTAAAAATAGAACCAAGGATAAAGATGAAGAAAATAGCAATTCTTCATCTTCAACAACATGTATCGAAGGCAAGAGCTCATATCGATATTGTTTACTTTAGACAATACTTGTAAATCATTGGATAAGAAGAAGCCAGTATGCTCACTTATCACTGATACAATCCAACAAGTAGTAGCACATAGAATCAAAACAATTGTCATACATTATACCTTGTTGTAAATCAGAGGATAAGAAGAAGCCGTTATGCTCACTTATCCCTAATAAAACCCTGGCCATGTTTATGTTCAAATAGGGGGAGATTGTTGGGTCAGCGAGTACCCAAATGTCCCTGACAAAGACTTGAACATAAAATAGCCCCGACACTCACTGACAGAATATCAGTAATCATCTAACTCACAGATGATCAGTGAGAATGTCTCTCCCTAATAAAGGGATGTAGCTCAGACAGCATTCTTCAAAGAGTTGGCAAAGACCGACTAAAGATGTGCTTTACTTATCTGATGCAGTCTTAGTGAGTAAGGTACGTGATCAAACATCAGGGACACTGAGATCTGATAAATGTCTCTCTATCCCTAATTGCCTTTCTCTCATTGACAATCACCAACTCACCAACCTACAAATCTAACTGATCAAGAAGTTATGACTGATCAACATGACTCCCTGAACAAGGCTCAAGAGCAAAGACATCAAGAATCTAGAATGAACTGATTAAAGAAGACAAACTCACTGAACATCAACAGCAGTAGTTCATGCCTCAAATGTTGTCAAAGAATTCTTAATGCTCATCAGCCAATATGAACAACAGAACTCTAGCTCAGGAACAGGGGATCATCAAGGGCAGGAATACCTTGATGATCTCTCAGCTCTCTGATCAAAGACCAAGAAGGTTAGGTGAAGACTATAGAGTTTAAGCGGGAAAACTCTTGGGAAGATAAACTTTGTTCCTTCCCAAGACCCAAAAGAAGCTTATGGGAACCCGGTGCTGTCAACTCCGGTAAACCAAAAGGACATCAAGGCCAGATGTCTAGACATGTGCCTATCTACGAACAGTTGGCAAGATCACTATTCCCACGTGAAACAACAATAATCTCACCGCTATATAAACCCGTCGCAACCAAAGAAGAATGTGCGCATTCAACGAGAGTAAGAAGTGAGAGTTCCACAACATAGTTAGAGTGTTAGAATTCTCAACACACTTAGAACCCAAGCCTAGCTTGCTTCTAAGTGTTTCTTAATTTGTCTCTCACTAGGGATAGCCGTCTGCAACTATCCTCATTGAAAAGCCAACCAAGTCATTAGTGTGTCTAAGTGGGTTCTTGAGTAACCTTGTAATTTCGCTTATCATGAATCATAAACTCGTTATACTTTCCATGTCCAAACGGCACGTGTTTGTGTTTATTTCGTTAATTCATGAGTTGCTCAAGTCAAACCGGACCTACAGATTGTAATAAAAAAAATAGTATTTGTTAGATTTTTAGAAGAGGAGAAGAAAGTAAAGAATATTAAATTATACCAAAATTACTTTACTACACTTTTTTTTTTTTTTTTTTTTTTTTTTTAATTGAGATGAAATTGAGTGAAGATGATTTTAAAGTGTTTTTGCTTACATCCTCCTTATTTTCTTTCCAACTCGAGAACGCAAGATTAAAAATCAATTTTTTTCCTCTCCTTTTCTTTTTTCGTGTTTTTCCCGTCTCTATTTCTCTTCTTTTCATTTTTTACTCGGGAAGAGAGTGTAAGAATGGTAATGGGGCGGCGGATACTATCTTCATCTTCAAATCCAATTACCTAGTCACTCTAAAAATCTTAAGAAATGAAGACTGATTGTAATTCAGTTAGGAATTCAAGAAGGAAATAATTGAACTCGAAAGGAGAATTACACAAATGGGATTTATTGTTAGTTGATGTGTTGTTACAGAGTTTGTTACATGAGGAATAAGAAGTAATTTGTTTACAAAGTGAATGAATGAAATGGGATATAGAGTGTGTATTATACAAACTAATTTTCCCACCAATGTGAGTAACTAACTTCTCACGTATTTGCATGTGAGATGGTATTTGGACATACGTGTATCAAGCCATCCCCTTAAGCTTCTTGCTCACGAGAAGCTTGTTCTAGCTAAGAAAACCTTTGAATCAAATCTCCATAAACTTCCCAAATACCATCTTCCCTATTGTCAGCATCCCACTGAACCAAGACAACATCACAAGAGCATTTCTCAGTTTTCCCAAACGCCTCTCGAAAATTGTAACAACCGAAAACTTAACGTTAAATTTATCCGTAAACTTTAAAGTTTTATCCTAACCGCGTAAATTTTGAACTTTACATATAATCGTTAGGTTATCCTGCGCATAACGAGAACCGTCTTTGGACATTTTACATCACTCTATACTAAACTTTAGTTTACTATAAGCAAGTACATGGTCATTTTCATTCATATTCGTTGTTTTTATATAACTTGTTTAGGCATTTTAACTTGCGTTTTACGCGTTTTAACTTGCACGCAACTTAACCAATACCCTTACCATCTTTACCAATACCCTAAATACTTAAACACTATCAATATTTACTCATTTCTCCCGATTTTTATTACAAAAGTCAGCAACTTTTTTATTATACAAAATATATTACGGAGTATCATTTAATTTAAAAATACAAAATATGACTTTAAGTTTGAAATCATGCAAGATCTAAAATAAATTCAAACCAAATCAACCACTTGGTCTTTTTTTTTCAACACAATCGACGCCACCCCCTCATCCCTCACCATGCTTTCATTAAATTTTATGTCTTTTAGTCTTTAGATATTTTGCTATAAGAAAATAAGGTTTTTGAAAAAGTAATCCCAAATATTTTCGTGGGTGACTGGGATTGCATATTTATTACTTGGGGAAATAGAGTTTGAATTTCCCAATTTTGTCAAAATATGAAATTATACTCTAGAAAATACTTTTATCTAAAATAACCAGCTTGTTCCTGCTTATAAAAAATAGATACTCAACAGCTTGTGCTTAAAGTAACACATAAGGCATGAAAAATAAGCAATCCCAAACACCCACTCTTGTGTTTTCGTAATTTGAATATAAATTAAGAGAGTATTTTACCTGATTTGTGATGGTGGCATTATTAGCAGAACAAATGATGTTTTGTTTGAAATTGTTTGTTTTTGGTATGGAATAGGAATAAGACTTAACAGATGATAAGAATTCAGGGTGAACTGACGGAAAGTAGAAGGAATTGGGTGCTATTTGACGGGCGATTTTTAATAAGGATGACGGAGATATAACCTGAAGAATCATCATCGTCTACTTTTTGTTTCCCCGCCACAAAGATGACTAGCAAATTTGTAACATGCCTTTCTTGTTAAATGTTGACCAGGGGTAATCCGGCCACAAATTGCCAGGTCGGATGTAGATTCTTTTTGGCCAAATTCGCATTTGTACCGCTTTTGGGTCAACTAAAAAGAACCTCCATTATGACTTTTTATTACCTTTACATACATACTCCACGGAGGTTCACCCGCGTCGACTCCGGGCTATCCTAAAGGGTAGTCGCCCTGTGAATAGTCGGCTCGCAATGTCGAGTCGGAACCCAGGTTAATCAAAAAAAAAAAAAAAAAAACTCTGTTTTCGTTTCCGAGTTTATTTTGGGAGAGAAAGAAAAAGATTTAGGTTTATAGATAAAGCATATCCTTATTTTGGTTCATACTAATAGATAAATTCTCGCCATCCATTTAGTTTGATCTAATAGTTGAGATTAATACAAGATTTATTCTATAAAACTTATTTTATTGTCCACTATCATTTTATTCATCATTTATTTAACACACTTTAAGTGTGTTTCTCTCTCCTCATTTTTCTCCAATCTCGGTTACTTTTCTTGATTTTCATCATCATCTCGATCCATAACCATTCTTTAATAATTCCGGTCACAAATGCCTCTTATCCTCCTTCCGATCTTTATTCCGATCATCTTCATCATTAAGTGTTGTAGATATCGGAATCTTAACTCCGGTTAACCGGCGGTGATGTGGAATTGTTTTCGGTGGCGATCATGAGAAGACGACCTTAGTGTATGTTAGATATGATGAAGAAGAAAAGATGACGTCCTCATCTTTTAGGTGTCGTTGTTTTCCGGTACGACGGTGATAATGGTGGTTGTTTTGGTTGCCATGAATGGAGAAAGGTTGTTGGTTCACCGAAAATATTGAGCGTTAACCGTTGACCAACAAACGCCTCCTTATGTGTCTTATTTTTAAAGTTTGTGTTTGATTAGTTGTTGAATGATAAAAATTGTGTTTAATTTGCTGACATACTATTTTAACTTACTTATAAGCTGTTTAAGATAATGTAATTTTGCTTATTATTAAGTTGTTAGTTTAATTTTGCTTCTAACTGCATCTGATTGATGTTTTTCTGTGTAATTGCTTCATTTTAAAGCTGTTTTGAATCAGCTCTGTATCATATGTTTAGTATCACTAGTGATATTTTAAGTTGATGATAATATAATTTTGCTTATTAGTTAAGCTCTTAGTTTAATTTTGCTTGAATTGCATTGGATTTTTGTTCTTATTGATGTGAATACTTCATATTAAAGTTGTTTTGAATATGTTATTATGTGTAGTATCACTTGTCATATTTATGTTGTTTATAGTGTAAAATTCTTATTAGATAAGCTTTTAGTTTATTTTCTTGAACTTGATTTTGGATTGTTGTTTTTATTGATATGAATGCTTCATATTAAAGTTTTTTTTTGATTCTGTTCTGCATCATATGTGTAGTATCACCTGTGATATTTTAAGTTGATGATAGTATAATTTTACTTATGAGTTAAGCTATTAATTTTAATTTTTCATGAACTGCATTCGATTGTTGCGTTTTTGCTGATGTGATTGCTTGAACTGCATATGTGTAGTATCACTTGTGATATTGTTAAGTTGATGATACTTCCTTCGTCCAAAATTATAATTCCATTCTTAATTTGCACAAAGTTTAATAAAATCCCACTAACTAATCTATTCACCAATCAAATATCTTCTCTCTCCACTAAAGTGTCTTTCGATTGGTTGAAATAAGAAAATGGACATGTATTTGGGACAACCAAAAATAAGAAAATGGACTTATAATTTTGGACGGATGGAGTAGTTAACAATGATTACTAGTTAAGCTTTATTGTATGGCATGTACAATGTCACTTTGTGATATTTCTTTTTGGTTTATTGGCTTTAAGTATACATGTGATATTTTACTTTCATTGTTAAAAATATGAAGTATCACCTATGATATATATAGTAAAAGTTAACTGAATACTACTAGTTAAAATATCACTTGTGATATTATATGTCTTACGCTTTTTATTTTTTATTTTTCTTTTCTTTTCTTTTTTGTTTTCTTTATGAAGATGTTGTATAACAAGCAAGATGGTTCAGTTGGCTGTTGTTGTCAGCTTTTTGTTCGTTGTGGGATTTTATGTTGTCACATATATTATGTATTCAAGAATTGTAATGTGGTGCGTATCAAGAATAGTATATACCTAGGCGTTGGACAAGTGATTTTATTCCACCTGATTTGAGGAAGAAAAAAATCTTGTTATGCTAAGAAGAATGAAGTGATAAAGCATCAAATGATCAAATATTTACATCATTTATGAGTTTTCTCTTGTATATCACTTGTGATATTATACAACAATTATTGATATATAGTGTGAAACTGCTTTTGACGAATGGTTATGTTGCTAAAAAGAAATGCTAAAATGATGCAATTCTTTGTTGATTTTGAGAATAAGTCAATTTTTTATTTTCATACTAGGTTCTACACATTTTGGTATTTGTTATTCACAATCATTTATCTCTTGTGATATAACATTGTAAGGAAGAACAAAAGTTTGTATCTTTTGTGGCATAATCACTTGAGATAAAACATTAAAATGATCAAATATTGACATCATTCATGTCTGTTGTATTTAGTTATACAAAAGCATGATCATTTTTCTAGATTACTAGTTACATAGACATAAAGACATAACAAAAATACAAATTGTCTTTCAAATGAAAATCATCAAGTACTTTTCAAGATTAAAACTGTGTTTCAAATCAATCTTCTATAACTTGCTTTCTTCAGCATCTCAATTTTATCACTTTTGCTGGTCTCTCCTTCAGTAGTTCATCGGCACACGGATGTCCATAACTCATTAAGTGTCTGAGAAACAAATCTTTATGCAAAAGGACAACATATTCACCATAAATTACTTACCACTATTTATCTCTTGTGATATTACTCTACATATAAAATATAAATATTCATCACAATTAATATACTACCAATCAACAATCATTTCAACCGCATATATCACAGGTGATACACTACCAATCAATACTAGTATCAAATGTCACTGTTAAACCTATCAAAACATGCACAATCTATTATCCATTAAACAGACAAATCAACCACAAATTTAACAGTAGCATCTTATAGGTCTAATATCTTTTGTGTTTTGGTAAACCTAACCTCTAATCTCTCATATTATCACAAAAATCATCACAACATCATAAATAATCAAAAATTAATCAGTAATCACACTATTAATGATTCTATAACAGTAAAAACTAAGGTATTATCACAACAATGCATCAATAAACAAGTAGAATTAACAAAAACATAAAATTTTCATAAATAGAATAAAAAACACAGATAAAATACAAAAATAAGAACAAAATCACAGAAAATAGTTAAATAACAACGAAATAGTACCGTACCATTAGCCGAATTTTGAATCGTTTTATTTTCAACCATTTTTTAGCCGAATCCATTTTTTTGGAGGTCGATTCATCCATTTTTATGTGTTTTATGTGATTTCAACGGTTAAATCACTGTCGATTTTTGTTTTAAACGTTTGTGGGTTAGATGATATTGAGAGGAGAGAGAGAAGCTGAAAAGTGTGTTATTTTGTGTTGTTGAGATGTAGATAACAAATGCGAGATTTTTGTGGGGTTAGGTGGGAGAGAGTTAGGAGATTTACAACTTTGATCCCTCCGTGTTTTTTTCCTTAAACCATGTTTGTTAGATGTGTGGTCCAGATCAATCCATTAATTTGTAGTGTTTTGTTAGTATCCAAAATAACTCAACTCTAGGATTATTAAAAAAAAAGTCGGTTTTTGAGATTTTCAGAAAAAAAGAGAAAAGTAAAGAATATTAAATTACACCAAAATTACTTTCCTAATCTTCTTCTCAAATTAAGATGAAATGGACTGAAGATGATTTTAAAATATTTTTTACTTACATCCTCCTTATTTTCTTTTCAAGTCAGGAACACAAGATTAAAAATCAATTTTTTTCCTTCTCCTTTTCTTTTCTCTCATTTTTCCTATCTTCATTTCTCTCTCCTTTTTATACTTGGAAAGAGAGTGTAAGAATGGTAATGGGGCGGCGGGAACTATCTTCATCTTCAAATCCAGTTACCTGATCAATCTAAAATTCAATTAAAAAATGAAGATTTATTGTAATTCAGTTAGAAATTCAAGAAGGAAAGATTTGAACTCGAAAGGAGAATTGAACAAATGGGATTTGTTATTAATTGATGTGTTGTTATAGAGTTTGTTACATGAGGAAGAAGAAGTAATTTGTTTACAAAGTGAATGAGTGAAATGAAAAAGATACAGTGTGTGTTTTATACAAGCTAATTTTCCCGCCAATGTGAGAAACAGAGTAACTAACTTCTCACATGTTTGCATGTGAGATGGTGTTTGGACATACGTGTATCAAGCCATCTCCCTTAAGCTTCTTACTCACGCAAAGCTTGTTCTAGCTGAGGAAACCTTTGAATCAAATCTCTATAAACTACCCAAATCGCCTAATCCGTTTCTCTACCTCTGGTATGCAATCGGATTAGTGGATTGTGAATTCAGGGAAGTGGTGTGCTGTTCTTATCTCTTATTATCCCTTAATCGTCCCTTTTTCAGTCGACCTTTTAAAACCCTAAATCGTTGCTTCAGGATTGCTTTATAAAAGAGTTTTTGTTTTTACGATCTGGTCTTGTTTTAATCCCATTCGTGGAATCATAACATGATCATGGTTGTGGAATCGAAAACAATTTTTTAGGGTTCTTTTGAGGTTAACGGTTTTTAGGGTTTTTTCTTGCTCGGATTTTTATTCAGGTCGATCTTACTATCCTATAGTTTTTAGGTCGGTTTGTTTAATCCTATATGATTGTAGGACTTTCAAATCGATCTATTCTTTCTTATTAATTCGACCAGTGGGTGTTTGGTGCTGCTTCTATAAGCTTTGATGATTATCCAAAACCCTTTTTGGGTTTTGGCATTTTTTTGGCAGAAATCGATCCTGTATTCTCTAATTTGTCGGTTTTACTGATCACATTTGTAAGGGTCGATTGGTTGATTGGTTTTGTGCTTAATGCCTATAAAACCTTTTTAGGTTTTTATTAGTTTCGATTGGAAGTAAACTCTTTTTAGAGTTTGAGTGATGCTGCTTGTTCAACCTGTTAGGCTTGGTGCTTATGTTTGTAAGTGGGTTATGGGAGAGAAGGAAGTGTACTGCTGGTTTGTTACATCATTGGATCCTCCTTGCTGATCCGTATTGATGTGATTATGGATGTTAGGGTTCGTTATACCCTACTATTTGATTTGTTTGAGTGCTACTGGTTTGACTATGATTTGAACCGTGTTCGTGTTTACTTTCTTCAAAGAGTAGCTGCTCGATAATGGAAGTGAAGTTTTGCTATTCGTCTATAGTGGGCTGTTTTTATCACCTTATGATTGTTACATTCTATGTGATTCTACTGCTGTCGAATAGTGATTCTACTGATGCTTATGGATTCATGCTTATGGATTCATGTTGGGTTGGTGCATATGACTTGATCCTTGGTTGTTGTCTTCATGTGTTTCATTCGTATTTGTTAGAAGATTGGTTCAAGTTCGGATATGCTAGAAGGTTGGGTCGCTTAGACCATGGTTATGCTTCAAGTTCGATTTGCTACGGATGTCACTCTTATTAGGTTATTAGATTATGCTTTTTGCATAATACTAATAGAAGACGCAATTGGTTGAAGCTGGAAGTTTGAACTACTATGACGATTTGAAGATTCAAAGATTTGTCTAATTGAATTGCATTTAATTGTGTTATTTTATAGTCGTTGTAGTTTATGTTCAATGTAAGTTTATGTTCAATGTAAGTTATAAGAATGGCGTGTCATTCTTATATGAGAGTCTGTAAGTGTCCTAAGGGACTGAGATGAGGGAAGTCACCCTCATCCTATGTACTTCAACGCTTTTTGGTGTAATGAATTTTACCGGGGTGAATTAACCCTTTTACCCAAAAAATCTCTATAAACTACCCAAGTAGCATCTTCCCTATTGTCGGCATCCCATTGAACCAAGATACCATCATGAGTATTTCTTAGTTTTCCCAAATGCCTCTCCAAAATAGCCACTGGCGCTCTTACTAACAAACCTTCCACATCACAATTTGGCATATTCCCACTAGCAATTACTTCATTGTAGGACTTTTTGAGTTGGGACACTTGAAAAACATTGTGAATTTGACTTGTAGTGTAACATCCAACCCGACAAAGGTCAAAATGGCACATTATGGTGTCAATCAGAACATACAAACGCAAACGGAAGACTTATAAACATAATAATTACAAAGGTATTCTAAGATGATAATAAAATACTAACTCTAAACATGATGAGTTCCAAAACTGAAGTACAAAACCAAACTAAATTTAACTGAAGCTATATCCAAGTATAATCCAGAAGCAAATGGGTATCTATCGTCAGGGTGGTCCACTAAGAGCTTCTATGCACTCTTCCCTCAAATCACAGCTTCCAACCTAAAACCTGCCGCAGGAAAAGAAATGCGGCTGAGCTTAAAAAGCCCAGTGAACAGATATAAACAAACGAATGATCGAACATATATAAGTATAGAGAAAAGGAACATAAGCTCCTGCTGAACGAATATCATCTGCCAAATGAATAAGAGATCAAGGATCAACTGAAGCAAATCGTAGCGAAACATAAGTAGATCATAATGAAGTCAAATGAATCAAACAATGAATAATAATCATATAACAGAACATAAATGCCCATCGAGCTCAGAAAGCATGCCACATGCTTAATCACATAATCACATCATATCATATCCATATATCCGTCAAATCATAAGTTGTACAAGGAGGGGAGACCTCTCAAGTACCAAATGGAGTAGCTAGCTCCCAGAAGTGAGGGGATGCATGGCACGCACCAACCAATCACTAATCATATCCAGAACAGAACAGAACAGTATCTAGGATGCATCCATACGCCCCCTGCAAAACAAATCATATATATACACATATCATAACATAACAGAAAGGGACGCCGTGGATCAATCACACCTCCACAGAAAGTGTCATGCCATTGGTGCCTCAATGACATGGCCATGGTACCTCCATGGCTAGTAATACAGATAGCTCGGGCAACAGAACAGAACAAGAATGGGAGCAGGTTAGGATTCGGTGTGCTTTATATCTAAAACCCTAATTTTGCGATTAGGGTTTTCTCTTCTTTAATTGGTTTTCTGCATGTTTGCTGGTTATTGCTACGAAGGATTATTGTGTTTGCTGATTGTGTTTGCAGGTTGTTGAGAGATGGAGAAGGGTTTTTTGACTAACAAGGGAACAATAGTGCATCCAAAGCTGGTGGTACGAATGTGGGTAGGGGTGGTGCTGCGCTTCAGGTCAAGTCGTTTAATTTTGCTGGTCATAATAATTCGAATGAGGATGATCTTGCCTAAAGTGTAGCTGCTAGGCTACGTAGGTTAGGAGGTCCTAATGCCACACGTAGTGTTAGCCTAGCTAAACCTGTTAGGGATCCAAAGTTTGATTCAGGTATGGACTCGTCTTCTATTCCTGTGAATGATGGTGCTGGTAATAAGGGTTGTGTTGCTTCTAAGGTTGTACAAACAGCCGGTAATGGTGGTGATAATTCTGTTGCACAAACCGACCCTATTGGTGAGCCAAAAGACGTGTACTATATGGCTGACCCATCGGATCCGATTTCTGACCTTACGTATGCAAGCTCGTCTGTTCAAGAGGCTGGTTCCACATGTACTGGTGGGAGCAAGTCTGGTTCGCGTAATGTTCAAGGTAATTATTCTTAATCGGATGAAGTGGGTAATAATAACGGTATAGATCAGGGGTTATTGGACGCGTGTAAGACGTTTGAGAAAGCAATGCATGATGTTGCTCTTAAGAATGCGGAGAGTCACCATGGGGCTGCTAGTACCTCATGTGGTACTAATTCATTTGCTAATGTGGTGAATTCGGGAAGGGTTACTAGGAAGGTTAATTTTCGTGCTTTGGTGAATGAGACTCGTGTTGATAACCATGATACATTACTACCAAAGGCTGTTATTTGTTGGCAAGAATATTACCTTCCCGTTGGTTCAAAACTATGTCACGAATACGTGGGGTAAGTTTGGTTTGAAGAAACTTTTGAAAAATGATGATGGTGTTTTCCTTTTCAAGTTCGATTCTAAAGAGGGTGTTGATAATGTGCTTCAACGGGGTCCTTGGATAATCCGTAATTCACCTCTCATTCTCACCAAATGGACTCCTGAGGTGCCGTTAACTAAAAGTGAGGTAAGCAAAGTCCCCGTGTGGATTAAATTGCACAATGTACCATTGCATGCTTATTCTGAAGATGGTTTGAGCTTGATAGCTACACAGGTTGGTAAGCCGATTATGTTAGATGCTTTTACAAGCTCAATGTGTGTTGATTCATGGGGTCGTATTAGTTTTGCTCGTGCTCTTGTGAAATTATCATCAGATGCTGAATTGAAAAGCGAAGTTACTATGGCTATCCCCATGAAGGATGATACTGGTTTCATTACGGCTGTCATTAAGGTTGAATACGAATGGAAGCCTCCCCATTGTGATGTATGCAAAGTTTTTAGGCATGACCGTACTAGTTGCCTAAACTGTGTCAAGGAGGTGGTTCGTAATGAAGTTAATGTGGAGCCGAATGTTTCTAATGGTAAAGATAAGACTTGTGATGGATTCCAAACGGTTACTAACAAAAAGAAGGGTAAGAATGTTGGTCAAACTAATCCGGGTAAAGGAGGTTTTACTAATCCTGTTGTGGGTAAGCAATTTCAGTATCGACCTAAAGCTCCTGCTCCTGAACCCAAGAAAGTGGACGTCAATAAGAAGAAGGCTGCTGATATGGCTAGTACGAATGGAACGCAGATTCCTACATCTAATCAGTTTGATGTCCTCAATATGGACGATACAGATGACTTGGGTATTCCTACTAAGGAAGTGAGTAAGGATGTGGATGCTGGTAGTACAATGGAAGACAAGGTGAATGAGTCTCTTAAGACTGGTAATACATTGCAAGTGCCGCGTGTGAGTGAGCTGAAAGATAAGGAGGTTGGAACGCCTATGCCTAGCACTTCTTCATCTACTAAGAGAGTTAACCCTTTCTCTAAGGTTGGAAAGATTGTTGATTCTGATAGTGATGAGGAGGTTGTTAACATCTTTGATGAGTCTGCAAATTTATTTGACAAGCCTATGGAATTTCTCTCATCGACAGGTGGTGGACATGAGCTTGAAGACTATTATGACTATGATGACTATGCGAATCATATTGATGATCTTCCAGGGAATTTGGATGCCTTCTATGACATGTATGATATCAAGCTCCAAGGACTTCAGAAGAAGTAATTTTGTCGACATTGGAGTTTTATGTTTTTATGAGTAGTGAGTTATTTTCTTGTTTAGAAAATAGGAAGTTCCTTGTTATGTAAGCTTTTCGCCTATGTAACGGGCTGAGATATGGGATTCACCCATATCCTTTGTAATTAAATGTTTTTTTGGTTAATATATTTACCAGGGTGCAGGATTACTCCCCTTTACCCAAAAAACAGAACAGAACAAGCAAAGCAAAGCTATCCATAATCATAACAGAGCTACTATAGCATAATCAATCAGAGCATATCAACAGAACAGAATCTCATATCAATGAGATAATATACTGTTCATCATAACAGAATGGATAGTAAACAGAATCATATCAAATGATAATATCAAACGGATCATACCAACGAATCATATCAACGCAAATGAATCAAGTCAAAGATCGAAAAGTCATGAGATCAGAACCCTTACTGAGAAATGGTAGAATATATGTACCTCAAACCACGAATGAAACCACATCAAAAAACACAAGTATCAGGAGTTAATGATCGTCTTAATATTTAAGAACCATTTCATAAGTTATTACTGATTCCATACTTATTGTTGTTCAGATTGTCATATTAGGTTTTCCTGCTATTTATAGCAACTTCCCAAATTTAGTAACTTTCCATATTTAGTAACTTTCCAGATTGAGCAACTTTCAAGATTGAGTAACTTCCCAAATTAGGTTAACATATAACCAATTATATCATAATTATCACTTAAATACCTTTTAGGGCTCGAACACATCAAATGGTATGAATATCACCAAAAACTTAGCTTCTTAACAAATTTCTGATTTTAGTATGTTTTAGCCTTCAATTTACGAATTTTCAACCATATCTATACTCCAATCCAAAAGCTACAATAATTTACACAAGTACCTATATGTCTTATGAGTTCACAGGAATTTTCTCAGAATTTATTACCAAGTGAAAACACCATTCCAAAAATCATCTATCCAAACATGTCCAGAAAGTGAACTGCAGAAACACCGTGAAAGTTTACATTTAATTTACCCATTTTGACACATCATAAAAATCCACTAAAAATTCCAGGAAGTCACACATTACTTAAATATCACCTTTCTAAAAGGAGAGCTCTTAACTCCTTGTGGTTTGAAAATGAAAAATAAAAAACATCGACTGATTTCCAGACTCACATTCACAGTTTTGACAACTTATGTTCCAAAAATCAAAAAGCTTACTTACTGACCCCTAATTGCTATAAACCTTATATTTCCAGAAAGTAGAAAAGTAGTACTTATGTTTAAACTCAAAAATCACTTAAACACACGTTGGCATCTTCAGTTTGGACACTCATCAATCCAACCTGATTTCTGGACAACATCACAAACAAAACCCTAACCCTAACCAACGCATGATAAAACCTCTAACACATCCCTAATTACGTTTTAATGATCAAACATGTTTAATTACTGGAATTTTAATAAACCCTAATCATATCCATCAATTATAGTTATATGAAAAAAAATTAAAAACAAAAGATGTTTAAGAAAATAGGTGATTAATCATACCAAACCTTCACGGGATTACCACGAATCTTGATCTTGAGTTCTTGATGACAAACAATTATGGAGGCTAGGGTTTTTTTTCTTTTCTTCCTGTAGATCGATTATGGGGAGGGAGTAGGGAACCGAATATTATTTTTTGTATAAGATGGGTTGGATCAAAATCTAGTTTGGCTTGGACTTGTATGGGTTTATAATTTGTTTACTAAACTTAGGTTATAATCATAACAAATGAATAAAATGTTAACCAAATTTTAGGGTGTTATAATTCTTCCCCTCTAAAAGAAAAATTTCGTCCTCGAAATTGAAATCGCAAAAGTTACGTACCAAATCACGAAAAGGAATGACGATAATTAGCCTTACGCTCGGAGAGGTTCTTCAAAAAGAATCTTCACAAACGGAATAGTTTTATTTCTCATGATTCGATCCCGACAAACTAGGATAGCCACAGGCTCTCCGATATAACACAAATCATAACAATTATGATCCAACGAATACGAAACATATATGTAGCAGATGACAGTTGTAATCTCACAAAGAGATACGTGAAACACATATACACACGAGGCAAATGCGGAGGTAGTGCTTAACGATAAAACTTCATCAACTATATCCAGATTCTGAAAGAACTAAGGGACTTGTTAATAATCAGAGAAGCACATACCGAATCACCAAACGTATCAAGAGTTTCTTAAAGAGGTGGGTAACGTATTCTTATCGACGATCAACTAAGGTCTAACGAAATAGGTAGAATAATCGTGCGGATAAGAACGAATCTAAGGTCTAACGTATCGCAAACTAAATCTTCCTTATATGCCAAAATGTCTAACTCTTCTGTACGGAAACATCGTACGGAACACACAAACATCTTTTGCTTATATGCCAAAAATCACCTTAAACACAAAAATCATCTTTTGCTTATATACCACCAAACCCTAAATCGATAGATAACGAACGAACAGGATAGTATTTAGGGTTTCGGCGAAACTAACAGATCCAAACAACACCACTAATGATAAGACACAACCCACAAACGATTGCATACAAACAAACAATAACGTTTGATGTAGA